>OX276336.1:121075432-121402711 GCA_946251815.1 Dasysyrphus albostriatus
CTTCATTTTGTTTTTCTCAATTTAAAAAAAAATAAATGAAAAATTTTAAATGTGGGGACGAACAATACGGACGAATAGACTTATAAAAAAACTGGTCCTTAATCTCAAAAAGATAATAGTTTGGCCTTTGGGAATTCATTCCAGATTTTTTTTTGATTTTTGTTTTAGTTTTGTTCTATGGGCCAGTTTTTAAGTTCGGGGTTAACTCAAAGGTAAATCAAAGCTAGCTAGTCCTGAAAATAAATTAACCCCGAGTTAACGTAGAAACAATTTTTCAGTTGAGGATTAACTTTAGCTTTCAGTTGTCAAAAATCTAAGGCCATCGATGTGCGACGATGTGGATACGACCCTTCTATGCCGTTCATGCATGAGAATAAAGATGGCGCCACAGCAAAATTACACTGACAATAACTTTTACTCTCGAAATCGAGATGGCGCAACAGCTGAAAAGGAACTCAATTTTGTCCCTGTGTTAACTCACCGAAGTAGGTGAGTTAATATGGAGTTAAATTAAACTAAAAAACATGTTTCTCGACTTAACTCAGGCTTATCCCCGAAACTAGGATGATCTCACACTGAGAAACTCAGATTTAATTCTGAGACTATGATGATCTTACACTGAAAAACTGGCCCTTAATCTCGTTTTGTCCTCTTCTGCTATAGGGTTCTGACCCCATCGAGATTATCATTGTTGTTGTCCCTTTTTTCATAAAAGTTTCCGCTTCTTCATTTCCCTTCACTTTAAAGTGCCCCGATATCAAGGGCTCAACTAGGCTTTTACCACGTCACGTTTTTCTTAAATTCAATAAAGTGGATGTTGTACAAAAAAATCAAGTTATTATTTGCAGGAAGCTGTATACAAAAAAAATGAAACTCCAAAACGTAGATGTCAAGTTGCTTGGTGGGAAAGTGCAACCAATTACAGGCAAATTTAAATGCGTAATCACTTCAGCTTGTTCAAGGCTTAAAGTTGCTTCATAATTCTAGCAACTGGGAGCAACTAAAAGTTGATCGCAACAAAGTTGCTTAGTGAGCGCCAGGGCTTGTCTTTGGGACCTTGGTATATATTCGCGAAAAAAAGGCTAACTAATTGGTCAAAGAAGATCAACTCGGTGAAAAACTTTTTCAGTTGCAATTTGGCACATAATTTCTTGGATATTCGGAAAAAATCATAGCATTGGAAGTGGCAAGAAATCTTGCAAGCCACAATCTCAATTTTTTTTTTTAATTTTGAAACAAAATCTCGCAAATTGGACTGTTTTCATAATAACGTTAGTTCAAAATCCCCTTTTAACAATCTCACATTTACATCTCGCACCGGTAAGTTTAGCAAAATTTCAACAAAAATCTCACAAATTCAAATCTCACGTATACATAGCTATGAGTTTCGCACTGAAAATCAAAAATCCTGGAAATGAAAAGTTAAAACTCAAAACCGAAAAAAATGCTTCAATTTTAATTTCTTCGTTTATTAAAAATAAAAAAAAACACAAACTATGTTTTTAGAACAAAAAATATTTATTTCTTATTTTTGTCTAATTAAATCAGTTTTATTTGACCATTAATAAATAACAGTGTTTTCTAAAAATAGAAAGGCAATGGATTTACATGTTTTGTAGAAGGTAGGATACCTCGCAAAAATTAATAATTGCTTTGCTGGAATCAAGTTCATAGAATTACTGACGTAAATAGAGAGAGCTCTTGAAGAAAAGAAAATCTGTTAGACAGTCTTTTTACACATGCCGCAGGCGTTTCACAAAGTGTGGCACGAAGGCCTCAAATAAAAAATTAATATAAGCTCTGACTGAAGGACTTTATAACATTCTAAACGGATATCTGGATAACAGACTTTTTATGTAAGACTGTTAGAAATGGAAATGACTATTCTAATTTCAAAGAAATAGTGGCTGGGGTACCACAAGGAAGTGTATTAGGTCCAGTTCTGTACCTTTACAGAAAACACTATGCTTAAGTCATTTGTAAATGCTTCGTGGTTTATAAGAAATGAAGGTTTTCACAAGGATCTCGAGATTCCTACGGTTCGGGACGAAATAAAAAGTTTCGTGCGAAAATATAGAAATCGAATATTTGAACACGCTAATTCAACGATTATTGACATTCTTGACAAGTCGAATTTAGTACGCCGTCTACGAAGAATAAAACCTTCTGACTTGGTGCGGTGAACAGAAAACCGCTTTAAAATCGCGGAATAAGCAAGAACTTTCACCGGAAAGTAACCTGCACGAGTTTTTCGGTCCTCATAGAGCCAGATATGCAGGTTTTGCACCTACCCACGGGAACAAAAAAATAATTGCATTGCAACAAATATTTTTAATCAAAATCTCACAAATTAAAATCTTGTGTGAGATTTCTCGAGGATATTTCGTTATGCGAGATTTTAATTAGCGAGATCTCATAACAAACCCTCCTTAAAACTTCTCAGTGAAATTTAAATGAAATCAGCTACCACCTTAGTAGCTATTTGAAATTTTCAGTCTTTTATTCCAAATTTTTGTAAAGTGTAAAAGTTGATAGTAAAATCTTATACTTTTCATATTATATTAAATACCGTTTATAAAAAAAATATTTTTCAATTTTTTAAATAATATTTACCTCGTAAAAAATAACAATAAATTTCCATTTATGTGAATAGGAACATGGAACAAGCTATACATATGAATGTATCACAACAAAAACAAGTTATTTAAATTTTTGCAAATTTATAAATAACCCAAACTATTCAGCTTAATTACTAAAAAGCAATATCATGTCTGTCTAAAAAATCACTACTGACCTACCCAATAAAACAAGTTTTGGCACACTTCAAAAATAAACTTGATAAAATATTCAAAAGTTAAGTAATGGACAAGAAAAAGTTCAAAACTTCACTATCTTGACAGGAAAGATTCACAACAAAATATCTAACATCTGTGATATTATTTCCGTTTTATGATGCTAAAACCTCAACGCAAACTTTCCTTCCTTCATATTTAATGTTGTCTTTAAAAGCAATCTGCTTTAAACCAGTTTCCATTCAAAGTAAATATTTGGAGCGATGAACTTCAAAATGCTTACGGCATTTTTTCTAAAGAAAAAAAAAAATCAAACAAAAAACACTCTTTGCATATATGTTTACCTTTCTATTTTTGCAAATTTGTTGCTGTGTTTTTTTCTTAATGTTAATTTTGGGCGAACCAAAAAAAAAATGAAAAAAAAACATAAACAAAAGAAACTTTGCTAAATTGGTTTTGTGAACAGCTGCGTCAAAAAAGAAAAAAGTAAAAAAAGTAAAAAAGTTAACTTAAACTATTTGGTAACTCTTCTTTCTTTTGGGGTTAAGCTATTGTTAATTTGGAGAGGTTTTTGAATTTGCAATAATTCATTTTGGCAAAACTATTTTGTATACGCATTTCCAATTTACTATTTACTCAAACAAGGCACGTGATTTGTTTTTTTTTTGTTTTTTTTTTTTTTGGTATATTGATAAATTTTGGAGACATCTAAAAGAATTTTTATGAGCTTCATTGATGTTTGAATGAAAAATTTTATCAATAAAAATCTTCAATTAATCAAATGAAAATGGAATTTAAATTAATAATTGCCACCACCCAAATTGATATTTGTGAGCAAAAATTGCGTATTTAATATTGCGTTTATAACAGAAGAAAGGGTTATGAACAATTCACACACAAGAAGTTATCATTGAACCGTGGCGAAATACAGTGGGATATATTCTATGCCACATGTGGAATTTATTTAAAAAAAAATTAAACTTAATTCTCAGACCATTTGTGGTCTTTTTAAATCGGATATTATTTTAAAATTTAAACATAATTTTAAATCCCTTTTTATAATATGTTTAATGGAACTAATATGGGCTCTAAGCTTGCACTTAATTTGTGTGATATTCGTCTTAAAAATGTATCACCTTAAACCATAAATTTATCGTGAAAAATGAATTTTTAAAAATTTTGTTAATGGTCACAGTAACTACTCTACGTTATCTACATTTTATACTGTAAATTTGAAACAAACTAAAAAAATGTTTAAGAGCCCAGGGTTGACTTCTTGATATTACTAATTGATATTTTACTACAATTTTGTAGTCTGTCAGATGGGATATTTCGTTTTCGAACAAGCCACAAGAGTGGTGCCAAAAAAAAAGTTGTGATATGACTTTAAAAAAAATCAAAATTGACTAAAAATGTTCTATCGCTGCCCAGTTTTTGAAAAAGCAGACTTTTTTGACTTATCACTGTTCTCTTAGTCTTTTTTTCAAATATTCCACAAGTGATTTTTTTTTTCAATTTTCTTATGTTTTATTCAAAATAAATAAAATAAAATTCTGAATTATTTGAAGCTCTTGGCAAGGCCACTTAACTCACAAAACAACGCAATTGTCTTGCTTTTAAGTAGATAAAATTGAAACATCTAAAAACTTTAATCACAACAAAAAGGAAGGTAGATCTACTGTAAGGTGCGGTCCGTCATCAGAATAATTCAGTCAAATTTAAATTTATTGTCGAAAATTTTATCGAGATATAATTTATCATTTTTATGTTGAAGTGAACTTCATTAATATCACGAAAGCAATGTATAAAAATAGATTTTTTTTTGTCAATTCAAAGAGAAAGAAAATTAGGTATACCTACCAACTTTTGTTTCCAGGTTTTAATAAAAATTTATTCAATTTCATAGAAATGTTTGCACGCAGTTATAAACACAAGTATATGGAAATTATGTGGAAAAAGAAACAATTAAAATCACAAAAAGTATGCCAGTAAAATTAGACATTTTTCTTATCTACAAAGAATATGAAATTAAATTGTATATGTTTTTTAAGGGAGTAGCACCTCTTTTGGCGAGTCTAGATTCACAAAGTTCGAAAAAAAGAAGAACAGGCATTGTCCACAATCTTGAAAAAAAAAATGTTGGGGTCCTATTGGACGCAGTTATATTTTACACGTTTAACTTTGCAGAAATAAATATCACGCAAACTTTTAACTTAAAAAAATTTTGTCAAAAAACTGTTGAATTAAAAAAAAAAAACAATATTTTTTAGGTTTGTTTTGCCTTTTGTTCAAAAAAAATCTTAAAATATTTGTTACCTAATTTCTTACATTTCTTGTGTATATTTAAGTTTGATGTACAGGGTGGCACACCAATTGTGCTACAATAAGAAATTCAAATAACTTTTTTTTTGTAATCGATGTATTTCATTTTTTTTTTTTTATTGGTTAGAAAATTAAATTTTATTTTAAATAGTAAGTTGTTTTTAAAGATTATAGACCGCAAATGACCTCCACGCTCTCCCACGCATATGCGGCACCTGATCAAAAAATTATTCATTGCGGCCTGAAGAGTTGAAGTTGGGATCGCCTCAATTATTGTCGTTACGGACTGCTTTAATTCAGTTAAATTCCTGGGCTTCGTTTTATACACCTCTTGCTTGACATAACCCCATAAAAAGAAGTCTGGTGCAGTCAGGTCAGGTGACCTTGGGGGCCAGCGAAGAGTGGAGTTCCTAGAAATTAATTTGTTTGCGAATTTTTTGTTTAGCTCCGCCATAACTGGTCTGGCTATATGTGCAGTTGCTCCATCTTGCTGAAACCAAACTCTGTTGAATGGTATACGTCTTCGGCGCAGTTCTGGGTAAAAAAACTCCTTCAACATCTTTAAATAACGGTCCCCATTGACAGTAACGGTTACACCGTTTTCTTCAAAGAAGTACGGCCCGACAATACACCTTGATGAAACTGCGCACCACACAGTGACTCGTTCTGGGTTCAGTTCCGTCTCATGGAGCATTTCTGGATTAGACTATTTCCATATACGGCAATTTTGCTTGTTTACATTGCCGTTAAGATCAAAATGGGCCTCATCAGACATGAACAAACAATTGATCAATGTGTTGTCTTCTTCGGCAATTGATATCATTTTTTGGCAAAATTCCAGGCGAACAGGCAAATCCTGAGGGTTTAACTTGCTAGTAATTTGGACTTTGTACGGAAACAAGTTTAAATCGTTATGAAGTATCCGTTGTAGTGACCGTCTACAAACTCCAATTTGCCCCGATAAGTTTCGGGTCGAAACGCTCGGATTGGCCTGTATTTCAGATGCTACTGCTGCGATTGTATCCTGAACCCGAACATTGGCATCTCGATGGTACGGCCTTCGTACGATGCTTCCAGATTCGGCAAACATGTTTACAAACCTCATAATGGTCCATCTACTCGGGGGATTACCGCCAAACTCCCGCCTAAATTCCCTTTGGACGGAAATGACGGACTGCAAAGCATGGTACCGTTGCACTATCCAAATTCTTTTCTCCGTATCCCAAGCATCCATTTTTATAAATCTAAATAGTAACCTACAAAATTAAAAAAAAATAAGCCGATTACTCACACAGAAAAAAAGTTATTACGTTTTATTTTTGTAGCACGATTCGTGCGCCACCCTGTATAACAAAAAATGTCGTAAATGCTTTTTCGGAAAATTTCGTACGGTACCGCAAAATAATAAAGAATTCTTGTAAAGAGACACAATACAAGTGTTTTATGTTTTTGGAAGGGGGTCCTCCTGTGTAGCGAGGATGGATAATTTTCTAAAGTTTTCGTAAAAAAAATAATTTAAAATTATAAACCAGGGGCCAAATTAACGCATCAGCTATTGAGCAATACGTGACTGAATTATCTGATTTTGGCACTACCGCTCACGTTTCGAGCAATCCAGTATACCAGGGGCTGAATTACTGCGTCAGTGAGTGTGAGTGAGTGAGTGCCATCTGTGATCGAATTACCCACTTCAAATTTTGGTATACTAGATTGCTCGATACGTGAGTGGTAATGCCAAACTCACATAATTCAGTCACGTATTGCTCGATAGCTGATGCGGTAATTCGGCCCCAGAATTTGAAGTGGTTGATCGTTAATTCGATCACTGATGGCACTCACTCGCTTGATCACTGCCGCGACAATTCGACCCCAGCTTTTTTAATAAAATTCAAAGTATTTTACACAAGAACTGTTGACAAGGATAACCAATGATGTTAGAAATACAAAAAAAGTTGATTTTTATTGTCAATTAATTTTACTAGCCATTTTTATTATAACTTGTGATATATAAATAAGCAGGTATGAAAACACTATATTTCAAGTAATGCATTCGTAAAAAACATTGACATCAAGATATTGATCAGATGATTATAACGATAACTATTACTATGACGAAAAAAGTGAGTCTTAATTCTCAATTCTGTTCACATACAGCTGCTTAAACGGCTTAATCGATTTTCATAAAACTTGGTATGTAGTTTTTGATGATTATCTCGCACGTTCTTTCTTTTTTGAACCAAAAATAACGGTACCGACTAGAAAATTTGTTAGGTAATTTTTCAAAATCATATTTTACTATAAAAACTGCTAAACAACTTTTCTTGAAAATAATCAATAAATTGTTTTTAGTACCTATAAGGTTTATCTTTGCATTGGAAACCATTTTTCCAATTTTTTTTTTTATTTCAAATATCAATACTTTTTTCTATGCAGAAGATTCTAGTTTTTTTCACCAAAATGTAAAAAAAAAATAGTTATGAATTTAATGAAAAAAAACGTTAAAAATAACATAAACATTTTTAAAAACAGTGAGGGAATTTTAATTTTTATCGCTAAAGAATTTGATCAAATATCGGGTTTTTCAATAAGAGCGCTACAAAAGTTTTTTTTTTAAATAAAACAAAAACGGTTTTGGATATCAATGAAATTCTTTATTCCTGTGAAAGTACTTTCGTTGCGATTTCTTTTGCATGGCTACCACGGGCACGCTTGCAGAAGTCCAGATGCTGAACCTAATTTTCAACGGTTTTCAAACATAAATCGGCCGATACTGCTGCAATTTCACGTTTGATATTCGTACGTAGTTCATCAATCGTCGCTGGCTTGTTGGCATAGACCATAGACTTGACGTAGCCCCACAGGAAATAGTCTAACGGCGTCAAATCACACGACCGAGGTGGCTAAGCGACTGGACCATTTCGTGAGATAACACGTTCTCCAAACTTGGTTTCCAGTAAATTGATTCTGACATTCACTGTGTGGCTTGTGGCACCGTCCTGTTAGAACCACATGTCCTCCAAGTCCATATCATCCAATTGGGGCCAAAAATATTCGGTTATTATTGAACGGTAGCGATCCTCATTCACAGTAACGTGCCGGTTTTGATCATCACGGAAGAAGTACGGCCCAATGACGCCGCCGTAATTTTTTCGGAATGCAATGATGACTCATGGAGTACGTGTGGATTGTTGCCTGACCAATACCGCATATTTTGTTTATTGACGAAGCCATTCAGCCAGAAATGAGCCTCATCGCTGAAGATGATTTTTCGATGAAAATCCGAATCATTTTCAAGTTGTTGCTCAGCCCAATTCACGAACATACGACGCTTCTGGTGGTCAAGCGGCTTCAGTTCTTGCGTCAATTTAATCTTGTAAGGATGTAGGCCAAGATCTTTTCGCAAAATTCGCCACAACGACGTCACAGAGATGCCCAAAGCTTGAGAACGACGTGTTAGAGACACATTTGGGCTTTCTGCAACAGAAGCTTCAGTGGCAGCAATATTCTCGACACTACGGGCACTTCTTTGTCTCACTGCCACGGGAACATTTTGTACTGTGTCTGTGGATTCAAATTTTTGCACTAGATGCTCAATTGTTGATCTGCTAGGACGATTATGACGACCATAAATTGGACGTAGCGTTCTTAACGTTGAGCCCACTGACTCCGAATTTTGGTAGTAAATTTTAATAATTTCGACTCGTTGTTGGCTCGTATATCATTCCATCATGAAATGGCAAACCTTACTGCAGAGAAATGTCAAAAGAGCGGCAAGAAATATGGCGTCGTTTGCTGTCCCTGTCGCTCTACTTTTGTAGCGTCCCTGTTGAAAACCCCTTTATAACACTACAATTAGGGAGTATATTCAAGTAAGTAGGAAAAAAAATTAATCAGATTTTTTAAATTATTTTTGTTGGCCTTTAACAACTTTTCCTGCTGAATTATTTTATAAACTTTTTAAAACCATTAATTTTCGATTTTTAAGTACAAATTTTGGTGTATAAGATTGTCAGATTCATATGAGTACAAACTCCAAATAATTTTTTTTTTTATCTAAAAAAGTTTCAATTTTTGTTTGAAACTCGGTTTCTCAAAAAAAAGTTGATAATCTTTTTTTTGAAATTTAAATTATATCCATATACATACTAAAATTTGTCCATCAAGTGTTTAAGAATTCGATATATTATGTATAAACATACAAATAAACAAATATTTTTTTAAAAATTCGCTGCAAAGAATTTAATATTTTTTTTTTATCTCATACACTATTTATATAGTTCTGTAAGCTTATTTAAATAACGTTTATGCTTTTCAACATTTTTTTCTCATAATTTCCATGTCTCCACTATATATAATGTTTTTAAGTCCGCAGTCTTTTGAACATTAGAGTAAGAACGTGTGACTAAATCATGCATTTTATATTTTCTATCAACAACTTAACAATAAAAATAAATATTTAAATATATAATTATTAAAATTACTTTGCTAATTAAAGTGATTTTTAATTCAAATGATGCAACTATGTTACAAATTTTATTTGTTTTGATTTTGTGCCATAATTTCACTTAATTGATATTCAATTTTTAAGTTAAGTTTAAGTTATTATTGACTCTTGTGGCGCCATCAAATAAAATTCAATTAGATAAAATTTGTTGATATACAATTATAGATATTTATAGAATAAACTATTGTTTGTTTGCTTTATGTAAGTACGGTCAAACCAAATACAAAATAGGTGTATATGTAGGTACATAACAATAATTTGTATAAGCCAAAACCTTGGGTTTTATCATTATTCAAGAAGCACATCTAAAAACAAAATGTATATATGTCTCTCTATCAAAGGACCTGGTAATTTTCATCTAAGTTTGGGGTACTAAACCCATTTCGCAGGAACAAACTCAGGCAATTTCAGATTCAACTCTTACTTCATTATCAATAAAGTCAAGAATTTCAGACTCACAGTATTTTTTAAGCAGATCAAACATAGACTGCCAACCAAATTTCAATTATTTAGCATTCGTAATTCCTGAGATATAGCATCGCTAAGACCGTAACTGAATGTACTGGCTGACCTTGACTTACCCTTTGGCAAATGAACAAAGTGAGGGGCACTTCCGGACATTGTAGAACCTTGTAATTTTGCACAATCGTAGGTTTTGTGGTGCATTCAATAGAAAAAATTTTTAAAGACTGTATCTACCCGCTTTAATAAAACCTTAAGGTCTACAGCTAAACGAACATATATTTATAACAATATAACGGGTGATTTTTTAGCTGGTTTGGTTTTGGCTGACGTGTGTTTAGTACCTTGTGTCACTGTCAAATAGCTTCAGTTTGGTTTGCAATTTAACCATGGATCGTCTTACAAATGAACAACGCTTGCAAATTATTGAATTTTACTATCAAAATTCGTGCTCGGAGGATCCGCTTTTTTATCGAAAAATTGTGTTCAGCGATGAGGCTCATTTTTGGTTGAATGGGTACGTAAATAAGCATAATTGCCGCATTTGGAGTGAAGATCAGCCAGAAGCATTGCAACAGCTACCAATGCATCCCGAAAAAGCCACTGTTTGGTGCGGTTTATGGGCCGGCGGCATTATTGGGCCATATTTCTTCAAAGATGATGCGAATCGCAGCGTTACTGTCAATGGTGAACGCTACCGAGCGATGATAACAAACTTTTTTTTTGCCCGAAATGGAAGTTCTTGACTTGCATGATATGTGGTTTCAACAAGACGGTGCCACATGCCACACAGCACGCGAAACAATGGCGCAATTGCGAGGCGAGTTTGGTGAACAGTTAATTTCACGTTTCGGGCCGGTCAATTGGCCGCCTAGATCGTGCGATTTGACACCATTAGATTATTTTTTGTGGAGGTATGTCAAGGCTAATGTCTATAGGGACAAGCCCGCTTCGATTGACGCACTGGAAGCCAACATCCATGCATTCATTCGTGAGATACCGGCCGATATTTGTGAAAGAGTATGCCAAAATTGGACTCAGCGGATGGGCTACCTGAGACGCAGCCGCGGTCAACATTTGCATGAAATTATCTTTAAACATTAAATTGCAAGGTTCAAACTATCGATTTAAATAAATATTTCATTCATTTTTTCGAATTTTTTGTGTTTTTTTTTTTTTAAGTTCTAAGCCTCTTAAAAAATCACCCGTTATATGTACATTAGGGTTGTCCTTAAATTAGGCGTAGTCTTGGATAGCCCTTTATTCGATTCAAAACATTGAAAAACAATTGGGTTTTTTTGAAATTCTGAGATGGATAGACATCAAATGGTTTAACATATAGAAAAACAAATTTTTTCTAATTTTTTCCGGATTTTTATTTCGACCCCCTGGTCTCCCTATTTTCACTTTAAGGTACTATCTATGTGGTCAGGGTGATTCTTATAAAACGCAAAAAATAAACAATCTGATGGTATAGATTAGAGGGGTCTGATTTCCTCCGTTAAGGCGGGAGGGGTAATTTTCTCAAAATTTGGATCAAAACAGAAAAAAATTATTAAACAAAAAAATGGGAACACTTACAATGCCACGACTTAGCTTTTTTTAAAGCCACGATTCCATTCTATAATATGCTTCCTAAATAAAGTTTTATTTCGAATAGTTTTTGAAAAAATAATTTTCAAACTTAAATATTAAAAACAAAAAAATATATTTTTTTTTTAAATTAAAATTATTTTTTCAAAAACTATCAAAAACTTTATTTAGGAAGCATGTTATAGAATGGAATCGTGACCTTAAAAAAAGCTAAGTCGTGGTGTTCCCGTTTTTTTAAATATTTTTTTTCTGTTTTGGCCAAATTTCTAGAAAATTACTCCTCCCACTTGAACGGGGGCAAGTAGACCCCCCTCAAATACAATTTTTTTCTCGTCTGAATCTAATCTACATATTCTGATTTATTTTCGCGTTTTATAAGAATTATCCTTCACCCATAATTAGTTCCTTAAAGTGAAAATAGGGTGATAAGGGGGGTTGAAATGAAATTCTGAAAAAATTAGGTAAATTGTTTTTCAATGTTTGGGATCGAATGAAGGCTATCCAAGACTACGTCCAATTTAAGGACCACCCCAATGTATATACCTTTACAATATTCTTCTAATTCCAATGCAGGTTATACGCACTCTTATACTCTTAAATCTTCTTATATTATCAATGCAGGTGTTGATCGCAATGAAATAAAGTTGGGAAAACTCGTTTAAAAAAAAAAATAATGCAAAATAAAATGACCGTGTGTCGTGTCGTCACATCGTCGTTTCCCTTAAAAGACCCTCTTGAAGGTTAATTTTCAAAACGCAACGTTTTTTTTCTTTTTTTTAAGTTGGACGAATAAATGGAGGAACGATCGAATGAAAAAATGTAAACAGAAGTAAACATGAATGAATTTTTTTTTTTGGTACCTTACCTGTACAAATTATTGTTCTATTCAACCGAAAAAAAACAAATTTGATCTAAACTTAATTTGTAAGTGAATTTCATAAGGCATTGAAATGAACGAAATGAGATGGAAAAGAATTATGAAGACACATACCACATCAGCTATGTAGTGTAGGCCTTACAAATGTACTTAATAGATATATGCTATCTCTTCATCAGATAAAATAAATATAGAGGAAAAGGTATCACAAGATAAGATATTAAAATACTTGTCATCGTTTGGTTTTATCTTTTGAACGTAGTTCAAATTTTTTTTTCCAAGAAACCATAAGCATGCGGGAGTAATTAAAGAAATCACGTGATGAATTCAATAATTGATCACTTTTTGTACTATCTAAGGCCCCAACGAATCAAATGTATGTAAATTAGCTGAGTACCTATAGTTTTGACTAGTATTCAATGCCTAAAAAGTTTAGGATTTGTTTTACTGGATACAGCATTCAATAAATTTAGAAGTCATGTCCTGAAATTTGGCCAATTTAAATTTGTCAATTTTTAAAGAAGTCCCTCCGAAGTTTTTTTTACCAACTCTCTTCATCTTTCAAATATTTTGTTTAAAACATTATTTTCAATTAATTTTTTTCCACACCATACATCTACCTAAACGTACACAAAATGTTACAAAACCGGTTCGTGGGAACCAATTCTAATACTAAGGCGTTTCTGAACGCACCTATAATTGCCAAAATAGAATAGATGTCAATGTGACAGGATGTTGAAAGCGCAAAATATTTTTGTTTCTTTGATGTTTTGTCTAGAAATCTTTTGATTAAATGGATTTCGAAAAAAAATTACATTGATCGTGAATGGCCACTACAAACATTTTATATTCTGAAGTAAACGTTTAAAAATAACTGCCAAAATAAAAAATCTGTAGAAAGTGGCAATTTATTTTTAAAAAATGTCCTCACAAATTAGCTTAAAGAAAAAGGTCAAGCTTTATACTAAGTGCTCCTAGTTTCCTACTATTTCAATTTTCATTAAGGACCAGTTGTACAAACGTGGTTCAAATTTTGACCCTTGGTTCAAAAAATTTTATTGGCTGATTTCAATGGAATTAATCAGGTTCAACGATGGTTCAAGTATGTTATAGCAGGAGCCAATTTAATGAATGAACTATCTTTGAACCTCAGTAAGTTTGCTGAAGTCAGTGAGTTAAAATTGCTGAGACACGAGTTAAATATTTGCACAACTGGCCCTAAGAGTCTCTTCGATCACAAATGTAAAGTGGTGAGATGAGCAGAACAGGGTTTCATTAAATATGTCTAAAAATGAGCTTCTGAATTATATGATAGTGGAGTTACAGTGTTCAGACTCAAACAAATATTTAAAATAAAATAAATTTGTTATGTTCACCAAAAAGTACAAAAAGTACATGTTTTAAAATTGAAATAAATGATACTCGTTTTTATTGGACTGTACTCTTTATTTACTCTTAATAAAATCAAATATTCTATTTCTTCATAAGAAAGTTGGCAACCCTACTCACATGGTGGATTTTTCAAACATTAGACAATTTGTCTTCTTTTGAATGCATAGGTATCATCAAGGTCAGATTTCTGTATCAAAATAATTTTTGGAATGAGGTTAAACCTCCCATTAAGAACTTCCATACACCCGCGCCCGGCCTTTGTTATTGGAAATTTTTTACTTGCGGTATAGCAAGTTATGCATTTGCAAAAAAAATAAATTGAGGATTGAGATTTTGATCAGAGTTGTCATTACGATGATAGGAAAGATGAAAAAAGTGGGTCTAACAATACTTTCTTCCTGTCTGTCTGTCTGTTCGGCTGCAGTAGCGTAACTAGGATTTTGATCTGGGGGGGCAAAACTATTTTTTTAGTTTTTAGTTTTTATTAAAACGCGAGTTCAAAATTGACTTAATTTTACTATTTTGTTTTTCGAAAATCTACTTGAAAACACGAATTAATGCCATTGTGTGATAAAACTAAAATTTTTGTCTGAAACTACATAAATATATTTTTCTGATGGTCTTTCTGGGTTGCTTTAAAACTTCACTTTATTTAAACATCCGAATCTTCAATTTCATTTTCAAATACCTCTTCGAGAAATCATTATTAAGTTGTTAGCATTCGCATTAAACTACCTAATGAGGTTTTAAGGAAATATAAAAAAATATACCAACATTTAACTAGCACTTTCCCCGCTGCGTCACGATTTTAGTCCCAAACCTTAGGTCAGGATTTAGAACCCCCAAAAACATAAAGCAGGACAAAAATCAAAACTTACAACCAAATTTCATGGCAAAAATACAAAAAAAAAAACTTTTGTGTTTGTTAATCTGGTAAGAATAAGTAGCCTAAATATAAAATTTTGGGACTTTAAAATTACAAAATTATGTCTGATCTGCTTGACATCAATTAAACTATTGTCACTCACACTCAGTGGCGTAGCCAGAAGAGTGGGGGGCGAAAGGGGTGGTCGCCCCGGGTGCCAGGAGTATTAAGCCAATTACTTTTTTATTGAAAATTTAATTGGTACATTTTTATTAGAAAATACAATTTTTATAGTATCCAAATTTTTAGGGGTGACAAATTGTTGTTTAAAATTAGAAGTTGGAAATAAGCACAATAGTTTGATTTTTTTTAAGGAAAATTAGTATTAAAATAAAAATGTAAGTTATTTAACTATGCATGCTTGAAATTAGAGTTTTTTTTAGTAAAATCAAGTGCCGTAGATTTTATTTTGAAGTAGTGGATTTGATTTCATAAAAATTGCATTGAATTAGATCTACTGCAGTTTCAGCAAGTTGGCAACTCTTTAGTCAGACATTCAAATAACACAAGAAGTGTTTGTAGATTTTTTCAATCAGTCATTTAGCAGTTAGCCCGTTCATGGTTCATGTTCATTTGATCTGAAAAATGTGAACAAGAAGAAATTTCTGGGTTTTGGTGTCGGCAAATTATTGTTTTGCCCCGGGCCGCAAATATCCTAGCTACGCCCCTGTTCACACTAATCATAGCTTAGGCTGTTGTGCTGTTTTCAGTTAGTGTTAATTTTTTGTATGGTTTAACGGGAGCATTTGTCCCCTTTTCCACCCTCCCCCCACGTAGTTACGCAACTGAACAGCTGGATCGATTTTTTTTGAAACTTACATAGTTGATCTGGTGATCCTGCCCACATATTTTATAATTTTTTTTTTTAGAACTAAAAATAACATAACCATACATTTTCTTGAGCAATTTTACAAAATCTCATTTCTCTAAAAAAGTCTTCACAACTTTGCTTAAAAAAATTCAATAAATTATTTTTGGTAAAAGCTACTTTTGGGTTCGAAACCATTTTTCAAAAAATGGCATTTAATGGTACCTCCGATTTTCATCAAATTGGTATTTCTGATTGTAATATTTTTTTCATATGGAAAATATTCAGACAAATGCATTTTGGATTTTTGAAAATGTTCAATTTTTTTTTTGGAAAACCAAATATTTTAAAATCTACATGGTCGATTTTTATAAGACTCAGTATATAAAAGTTTTTTTTTACAACCTTTAAGGTATTTTAAGAAAAAATGTGGTTTATGAAAAAATAACGGTACTTCCCATTCAAAATGTTAACAAACCGTTTAGGGAAATATTATTTTACTTATTTATTTATAATTATTTACTTTATTTTGTTTTTTTGTATGCTCAAATTAGTGAGGTTTACTACCAAAAATTATAAAAAATTAAAAATAGCAAATATTTTTAGTACTTCTCATAGAATCTTTTTTTTTAATTTTTAATTTTCTCATTATAAACTGAACAGATTCAAATTAATTTTGTTTATACAAATTTCAAATAAGATACAAAAAATATTGCATATTAAAATTTAAAAAAAAGGTTTTTGATTTTTTTAAAAAGTTTCAATTTTTATTTTTGAAAATTCGATATCTTGAAAATGGGTTGATAATTTTTTTTCAATATTATTTTTATATGCACATAAGTAAATATTTAAGATTTGTATTTCAAAAATGTTCATTAAAAGTGTTTTCAGAATTTGATATATAAGAAATAATTTTTTTTAAAAAACCTCTCCAACCATTTTAAATATTTTTATTTCCATACAATCATATTCAATCAAGAACTAAGATGGCGTTCTTTTTTTGTATTTCAAACTCTCAAAGAAAATGTTTTAGTCAATTTAAATGTCTTATTTCATGCTCTTTGACATTTTTCTCTCATAATTTCCAGGTCTTTACATCTAATTTTTTATTAAGCTTCAGCGTGTTGAACATAAGAGCAATGACTTAGTCGTGCATTTTATTTTATATGTTCTATTCTACCTCAGCCAGAAATAAGACATTAAGGTCATGAAATTCTATTCAATTTTGGATACTGAGCTATAGCGCCATCAGTAGCTCTTATAAATAAAAGTTAGGTACAGAATCATTTTGTAGGAATTATTTTATTTTTTTTTTCATTTGAACCATTTTAAGTGATTTTTTTGTTAGGAAGATATTCTTTTACAACAGATTCGACCGGTTGGTCATAAAATTGTCAGGGATCCTCACACCGAAGGGGACTTTTACTTTATTTCTTAAAAACCTTAAGAGGAAGTTATGCATGCAAATGATATGCTGAACTTCTTTGTTTAACATTTACAAGAAACTGAATCCATTTGGCATATGGATGAATGAATTTTTAATAAGTGTTCTTGATTGAACTCTGAGAAACTGCTCCTCTGTGATTCCCATTAAAAAATATTTATCTCTCTCAATACTTATTTAAAAGTATAAGTTTTTTTGATAAGTATAAAGTACGTGTGACGAAGTTATATTTCTAGCTTTTTTTCTTAACTTTTAAATTACAAATTAACTAAGAAACAATTGACTTTGTTAGAAATATTGCAATATCACACGTTTATAATTTAAAAATTATTGAACTTTCATTTTACTTTAATCACAACAACAATTTGTGCATGTGAGCACATTTTTATTGATCTTTGTAGGCGCCAAGTAATAATTTCCATTAAGCTCAGTAATAACTACTTGTGGGTTGTGGACTATTACATCAAGTGGTGTGTGATAAAAATGAATAGAAAAAAAAAAACAATAAGTACCTTTATATGAACTTATATACTGTTACATGTACCTTCATATTTACTGTATGACGATGTAAATTCTAGCAACTGCGCATTTCTACGTTTAAAACAGTTGATTGTGGAAATAAGTATCTTATCATTAGCACTTAGTCTTGTCGTTTTAAAGAAAGAAATATTTAAAAAAAATTCCAAAATCTTGAAACGCTTTTTAAAGAAAGAAATGTTTAAAAAAAAAAATATTCCAAAATCTTGAAACGCTTACATTCAATGTATATCTACAAGCTAAGAATACACATTATTATGGAATGAAATAAATTTTCTTTTTCTTATATAATTTATACAATTACGAGTACCATTCAATAATTTAATCATCAAAAAATCAATAATTAGCAAAGTTCGAATGAATAAATGAATTTACTGATAGCTACTTAGAATTGTGAACTCACAATAAACAAGTTCAAACATGTTGTAGGGATTTTACAAAAGCCTAACAAAAAAATGTTTTTTTTTTTTAATAGATAAAAGTGGTAAAGATTATGTTAATAGATTTTCATTTTTAATAGGAAAAAAATATTTATCGTGCTAGTTAGTAAGAATTGCAAATACAAACAAAATGTTTGCTAAATTTTATTAGTCTAATGACACAAAACTCTGTGCTCTGTGATCGGAGTGTTAAAAAATTAAAGGATGATGATTATTGTTCTGCAGTGTGCCAATAATTCTATTCACAATTTTATATTTATCTACTTCTTTTAAGTGTCCTACAAATTAATAAAGTAAATAATATAAAAGGGGGGGGGGTATATTTTCTAAGAAAAATACTAAACACTTGGAAAAAAAATATTTGCAATAGGAATAAATAATATTTTTTTAGCATCTAAATGGGAATAAATTTACTGCGAGTTATGAGTGGAGAAACAAAACAAAAGTATAACACAGTTCGGATGCAGCCCAAATGGCTGGTTTGATTTTCTTTAAATTTGGTAGACATTATTTTAGGTTATTTCCTGCACAAGTTTTTTTTTCATTTTATTTTCTAGAGAAATAATTAACGGTTCGGTTTTTACTTGCGATACAGAAAATTCTTGGATTCGTGCTTAAAAATATTCGAGAAAAGAAAAAGTCTATTTATCTCAAGAACGACTCCAACAATTTTGATAAAAAAAATTAGTGTATTATTGTGGGTCTGTTGTACATTTTGAAAAAAAAAATTTACCAAAAGACATTATTATTGGTACCTCCTTTATAATGGTAAAATTTTTAATGAAAAAGCTCCTTTAAAATGTCAATAATATTACATTTCAATATTTTGAGAAAAAATATTTTTTTTTTTTGAAAATTCAATATTTCAAAAGCGGGTTGATAATTTTTTTAAATCAGATTTTTCATTGTATATTAAGAAATACTAAAAATTGGCATACCACTAATTTTTTTTTTAAATGTTACCAAATTTTTATATATAAGAAAATTTGTTTAAAAAAAAAACACTCCAACGCTTTTAAATTTTCCTCTTTGCATATATTCATATTTTTTTAAAGTTATCAAACGGCTAACTTGCCTCTGACTTCTTAGTTACTAAACAGGCCTAGGCACTAGTCATTGTCGTTTCGTTATAAGGGGCTTATCGAAATACACATAAGTTAGCAAGGGAATTTTGACGAATAAGAAAATCAATAGGTGGATTATTTGCCTTTAATTAATCCTTTATTAGTTGAGACTAGTTGATCTTGCAATGTTTTCTTTGTGTTTTTCTCTAAAAAATCGAAAAAAGATGGGCGTTTAGTTTGTCGTTCGTTTTAAATTTTTCGTCCGATGTTTTCTATTTTTTTTTTTGGAAAGTGATAGTAACTATTAAATTTTAATATTTTAGTGCTGAATAATTTGTCGTTAGTAAGTTGTAAAAATATCAATTTTGGCTTGAAATGTTTTCTATGTGCTTTTGGGCTTTTTGTTTTCTATGAGTGTTAAGTAAGGAAAGCAACTTTGACGAATCGAAAAAATGGGTAGGTGGATAATTTGCCGTTAATTAGTTATTAGTTACAATTTTAAATCTGTCGTTCAATGTTTTTTTTGTTGTTTTTTTTTTTGGCATAAATGCTAACTTGACAAATCTTAAAAAGCGGGTTTATTGCTTATTAATTTTTCATTAGTTGGTCTTAACATACCGGCTCCATTAGACATGAGCCATGCTCAGACTATGAACATATCGAGAAAAAAACCAATGGAGGCCGAAAAATCCATGTCTTGTCGACCAAATGTTGAAGAAAACTAAAATTTTGAACACAACATAGACGCTGCTCAAAGCTTGGCCATGAGATTTGAGATTACACGTACAAATGAGTTTTTTTTTCTGGCTTTCGTTGTATCTGGATGTAAATATTATTGCAAAAGTTGTTATATATTTACGTGACCTTTGTTTCTATAATTTGAGTTGAATATCTATTGTTGCAAAAGATAGAAGTAGTGATGAGAAAGAAATGAAACGACTTGTCATGATTTGCCCAGCGAGAAAAAATCAGCTGATTGTTGATTGGATTGTGGTAGTGATGTTAGACATGGACATCAGTATGCCCTGTGGAGTCGGGATGTTAATAAGTTGCGAAAAATTTTATCTAATCCTGTAATGTTTTCTATGTTTTTCTTACGTCCTTTGCTAGCTTGATATCAAGTTAGCAAGGCATCACCTAAAAAAGGTATAAGATCTACTAATACCGTATGGTCTTATGGCTTATTTGTCGTTAACTAGTATTGAATTTGTTTGTTGTTTTGTAACGAATTTTTTGTGCAATGTTTTCTTCGTTTTTGGGATTCTTTGTTAACTTGACATCAAATTAGCAAAGCACCACCCCAAAAAATAACAAGAACTGTTTGAACTGAATAGCTAAATAATTCATGGTTAAGTAGTTGTAAATAAGTTGGGACAATTTTGATTTTGTCGTTCTATGTTTTCTATGTTTTTTTTGTTTGAAAAGTGGTAAAAACTTTGAGATACAACATTTTACTACTTACTAATACACCTTACATCAGTTGTTAATTAGTTTTGATTCCGTGCGATGTTTTCTATGTTTTTATTTTTATTTTTGAAGTTCATAGGAAACCAGAAAATAACTTCGGAAAAGTCATTGAAATATTTTAACTGAGTTATAATTTGTCTGTAATTATTTATTGATTGTGACAATTTCATCACTGCCGTGCAATGCTTTCTATGTTTTTTGTTTTAGTTTCTTAAGTCATATAACAAAAGGCTTGAAATGGTTTTTAATTTCAGTGGGTCAAATGCCGTTTTGTTAAAAAATACTTAGAAAACATTGCACGAGAAAATTGATTTTTTCACAACTAATTGATGACTAACTAACGACAAACTATTTAGTACTAAAATTTAGAAGTTTTTACCACTTTTCAAAAAAAAAAACCAAGAAAACATAATAATGGAAAATATAAAATTGTCACAACTAATTAACGACAAATTTTGCACCCATCCATTTTTCGATCAGTGAAGAGAGTTGCTTTGCTTACTTCATATCAAGTTAGCAAAGCACCCAAAAAAACATAGAAATCACTGCATGATCAAATTGAATTTATCACGGCTAACTAACGACTAATTAACGGTGAATTATTAAGCCATAAACCATCGGATATAAGAGATTTTTTACTCATTTTCGACAGGGTGCTTTGCTTACTTCATACTTATATGAAGTTAGGAAATCACCCAGAAAACATTGAAAACATCGAACGACAAATTCGAAATTGTCACAACTACATAACGACTTGTTAACAGGAAACTATCCACCTTTTCATTTTTCAATTCGTCAAAGTTGCTTTGCTGACTAGACACTCACAAGAAAACTGTATCAGTTGCAGATTAAATGCAAATTAAGTGATGCGAAAATCTCATATTTGAAGGCATATCCGCCTTTGTTATTTAAATATTGAGGCATATTCGTATGTATGTTGTTTAAGTTGTAACGTGATTTTTGTTACTTTGCACGATACGTATCGGAGTAATGCCTCATTTTAGAAGTAATTTAAATACTCGATTTGCTTCGTAAATCTAGTTTGAGAAAACTTTGAGTTTTCTCATATTTTTCTTATATTTTTTCCACCCGATTTTCGTGCAAAAATCGTGTTAAAAAGTGTAAATTTTGAACAAGTTCACCAAATTAAAATATAGATACCATACTATCACTATTAAGCCTTCTTGAAAATTGAGTAAAAAACAAAAACAACGAATCCATGCACAAATTCAAAAATTACCATCATCTGATGCCTGACAATTTATTTGCCATGTATTATGTGGAATACAAATTTTAAAACAAAAACATTGTATTAATAATTATTATTATCGTCATCGTTTCTAAAAATTCAAAATTCTTAGAAAAAATTAGTATTAAAATGCAATAAATCTTTGTTCATCCCCCTCCCTTCCTCTATTTAACCACGCTTTTTTTTATGGTAGTTTTTTTTCTATTGTTTTTAGGCGTCACGTTTATTTCTATTACGTTTTGCACTATGATGCCACCTTTAAGACATTTCAAATGTTAAAAAAAAATAATTCTGAATTCAATAAACAATATTGACAACAATACAAAAATTGTCTCAGTCATAAATTTGAATATTATCAAGGGCGTAGGCAGTACGTACATTAAGGAGGGGGGGGGGGGGTAATTAATATAGACCTTTAACTTTGAAATGCATTGAAAAAAAGACAAATTATATGTGAAATATAAGAAAAGAGGAAGCGATACTTTTGAATAAATGCCCTCAGGTATCACCTCAATTATTGTTAACTCACTCACAATTTATTAAAGGGAACTTTTAAAAGAGATTTTATTTGAAAAGGGACAATTATTTTCTATGGAATTCTTAAGACTTTTTCTGATGCAATTGAAATTTTAGTTTCAACTTTTTTCTTTTTATAGTTTCTAAAAAATATTTAAACTTCCAAGACTGAAAGACTGAATTTTGCTATGAAAATAATGAATAATTCTAACCAAATTAACATACATAATTTGAACCCCAGAACAATGCAATGTTTTTTTCTTAATTTATTTTTTTTTTTTTTTACTTAATGGGTAAGTATGGCACATATTTAAGAAATAATATATTTGACTCGTTTCTGAAACCTGAGCTATAAGCAATCAACACGAACGTGTCGGCATGCATTTCCAAAACTTCTCTCTGTGTTATGTGCGCAAAAAAAAAAATGAAATAAAATCAAAACTCAAAACCCCTTGTTCCCTCCTCAAATTTAATTTGCTCACTCTTCTGTAAAAATATCTAATAATGACTCAAAAATATAGAAGCAACAAACAAACTCACACACAAAATATTTAAAGGATAGCCAACAAAATATTCCACTGGATTTTTTTTTAATAATCTTCAGGGCATAAATGAAATAAAAGTCGAACAAAAAAGGTTAAAAAAAAAAACGTTAAATGATATCTTATATTTATATCAAATTTAGATACGTATAGCTATATGCTTTTATCCTATATCTTTTTGTTTGTGAAGACATTATGATCAATAAAAAAATAAATAAATACACAAAAGATTAACATAGAAGAAAAAAAAAAGAAACACAAAATTTCATTCACAAATTAAAGAAAAAAAAAAAGATAGTAAGACGTAAGAGGTACTATGTAGATAGGGTAGGTAAGGTAGAGATATATCTGGTTTAATGTATATTTTTTTTTTGTTGATTTGTGGTTTTGTGAATAAAATCATTTGTAAACAAAAATCAGCTGTTAAAGTTGAGATACTTTTAATACCATCATCATCATCATCATAATAATGCTGAGATCAAGTTAAGATACATAAACTCTGATGCTGACCTTTACAATACAGAGGAAAAAATATAGAAATAAAAAAAGAAAAAAACCAACCACGTGCATTTCAAATGTATCCGATGCATGAATCTCAACAAATATATTCAATTAAAACCGATTTTAAGCTTCATGGAGCAAAGCAAAAAAAAAAGTACTAAACACCTTTCCACACCTCAATACTCTCTTCCCTCGTGAGCAACAGAAACAAATACAACAAAAAAAAAAAACTCCATGTTAAAATAAAGATTATACGCATTAGTAAGCATTTCTCCATTTCCACATTCGTAAACTAATGCTTCGTTAGATATTCATAAACTCAATAAACTAGAGATACAAAAAGAACACAACAAAAAAACAAAAAAATCATAGCTCTGTTGAGATACTTGTTCTTTTTTTTTTGTTTGTTTTATTTCTAAACAACACATGCGCACAAATGTATATAAGCACATACATCTAAGCATTTGCGTCTAAACAAAAGTATCTAGATACACAATCAACCAAACAGTTAAAGAAACCCACAGTCTGAGTCAGTTTAAAAAATACACAGATTTATATAAGAAAAAGAATTTCAAATTTTCTAGGAAAAAAAATAAATAAAACTTTAAAGATTCACATTAGGACTTCTTCCCCAACTGCTGTAAATTCAATTCGAACGAAAAAACCTTAACTATGTACCTATAGGTATATACATTCATAGATTTACTGGAGGAATTGATTAGTCAGCCATCAGCACACAGGCGGCAGCACTTTCGCATTATTATTATTTTTTTTTTTTTAATTTTATATATTTCATTCATTTACCAAAAGCAAACCGAAACCAAACTGAAAACCAAAAAAACCAAACCTAAACGTATCTAAACTATGTAACTTCACTGTGTTTCAACTGTGAAGTGTATACCTAATGTTATGCCAATGATTTTCAGATATTTTTTCTCCAACAAATCGGCAATGTTGGCATTCTTGCTTTGAATTGCAAACTGTTCGGTTGTGTTGCACAGACGAAGTTTAAAAAAAAATAAATAAATAATAATAATAATAATTACACTGAACGCAACATCTACATATATATATAAAAATAATTTTATTACTTTTTTTTTTTTAAATTGAATTAATTGTATAGGAATTTAATATAATTATATTAAACCTTACTTTTATTTAAAATCGAATTGTAAAACAAAGTATTAATTAAATTGAATTTGCAGAAAAAAAAAATATATTTAAGAAAATTTGAAGTAAGAAACGCGAAAAAGTTTTTTTTTTTTTGATTTTAATTGCATCATACAAAAAAAAAGTTTTTACGGTTTGTACTTAAATTATTCAACAAACAAAAAAACCCCACCGCGATACGAAATTTCAAGCTTGGATACTTAAAATTTATTTAATTTTTCAATAAAATTTATTCATTGGATTGAATCTCTGGAAAAATGAGTTTCCACAAAAGTAACTCAAGAACGCCTCTGGCGCCAACAGAATACACCGTGAGTAGTAAATTTGAATCCTTATTTCGGTTTTTTTTTAAGTTTGGTCCTTTCCCGCCTACCTTCAACCCCCTTACACCATTCCATTTATCTGATGTAAATATTATCAAAACTTTCATTGGAGTTTTCGAGATACATAATTATACAGCGGCGGCGTTCGTAAAACCATGAGTTTTTTGTTTGTATTAAAGTTGCGTGATAAAATATCCTTAAGAAAAAGGATGAAAAATCGTATGATACACCTATTAAATATAATTATGTCATTCTCTGGAGTAAGTATAGTTGTTGTCCGTTACTAGGGATACGAATTATTTTGGACGAAATGTTTGGAAGCAAGAAAACAACCCCTCTAGCACTTATAGTATATGTTGTATGGCAGTTTCGTTGATGAAAAACTGCAATTTGAAGTGAAGTATGCGTGTATGAGTGTTTGTGTGTGTTTACGTGTGTGTTGCAGCGATGAGAATATACTTCTAGGTATAGAAGTTAAGCTTGAAATTTTGCCAGTGGAATTTTCCACTCATGTCGAAATGAAAAAAAAAAAATAATAAAAAAAGTAAACTAAAAAAAAAAATATTGGTTGTAAGCAAATTATTATTGAAAGAAGGTTTGCGGTTGTGTTTTAAGCAGAATTTATTAGTTTTGTCGTTGATTTTTATTTATTTATTTATTTTTTTGTAATGTTTTTTTTTGTTCGTGTATGTTAAATGCTTACTATTTTTTTTTTTTTATAATGAAGCTTAAAAGGCGGTTGTTTTATTTTAATTTTTTTCTTATTTTGATGTTCTTTTCGTCTATTGTTTTTTTTTTTTCATTTTCATTTCTTTTTATTCAAGACGAATAATGTGGGAATTACAAAAAAAATATTGCTTTATGAGAGAATAAGAGGTCCTTGTATTGTTTTTTTTTTTTTTGTTGTAAGGAGATTTTCAACCTTTGGTTTGTTTTATTAAAAAGGAGAAGAGAAGACAGTGAAATTTGAATTGCTAATGGATTTTGTGGGATTTTTTCATGATTGAATACCTAGACTTTATGAATGGTTTTATTGGTTATGAGGGTAGAAGAGGAAGAAGTCAAAGGGGTGGTTTTTTTATTCTATATTTGAAATTAAGTCTGACTATGATTCTTTCATTTTTTTTTTTTTACAGCAGTTTTGATGGTTTTTTTGTATGCTCTTTGGTTTCTGTATTGCTAATTAAGTGCTCTTTAGTAAATTAATTTTTGTTGGAAATTTGATGATCTTTTAATAATAGAGGATGGGTGAGTTTGAAGTGGAGCGGGTGTCTTAAAGGAATATATATTTTGATAAAATAGCTTAAACATTTCTATTGTAGCAATACCAAGAATAAAACAAAATTTATGGACATTATTTCTAGTAATGAATTTATATTTTTTCTTGTTTTTTTTTTTTTTTTTTGTGAGGAATTTTAATGAGTTTTCAATCCAATTAAGTTTCATATTCCAACAATACACATTCTAAAGTACTTATAGGCAGGTGTTGCCTGTAAGAACCACATACAAAAATTGTAACTAATTAAGTGGCATAACGTAATAATGCCGGCTTAATACTAATCGGTGTTCCTTCTATAGGAAAATTACTTATCTTAATAAGTAGACAAAATTAATTAATTATATTTATATCAAAATAATGATTAAGGGAAGATATAGTTAATAGTATTTTTCTGGGGGATCCCCAGATAAAATTAAGATATTAATTATATCTGATGACTGAATTGTAATAGGAGGATGGAGTGAGTATTCCAATGCGTTGGAATAGAGGAATAATAATTTTTAAAATAAGTTAGTAGGTACAGAGAAATTTATTAATTACCCAAACAAAATTTTTTTCTATCAAAATAAAGTCGAGACCTTGGGAAAATGTGATTAAAATTCAATTTTTACTAAGTGCTTACAAAAGGTACCTATTGTTGGATAAGCTAAAGATTGTTGAGTTTCTTGAGTTCTTTACAAACAAAAAAAAAAACACTGTTATCTTTCTCTTTTACAGTATACAAAATCAAAATTGTAGCTTTGACACGCAATAACTTTAAGACTAATAAGCTTACAGAATTTATTATTAGCTCAATTTTAAGATAATTCAATTGTTTAAATGTGATTTTTTCATGTTTTTGTTATAAATAGAAATTCAATCGAGTTGCTGAATTAAAACCAAATCACTTCTTTCTTTCTTATGATATCAGTCTTTCCCCGGTGCAGGGAAATAATTCTAGGGGCATCTGCTCCACATGGGAATTTCTTCCACCTTAAGTGGGAATCTGTTCCACTATTCAAAGTGCAATTTATTCTCACCGAGAGAGGAAATTTATTGCACTTTTTAGTGAGAAAGATCTCCACTTGGAAAGTAGAGTTTTTGCCCACATGGCATGAGAATCAATTTCACTTCTTTTTCTTTGACTCGTTCTAAGGAGGTTTTTTTTTTATAACATATAGTCTTTAATGTTATTAGAACAGCAAAAGTATGATCCATACCCCTGCTTTTGAATACTCTTCTACATAAAGATATCAAAGTGATATAGTTACAATTATTTTTGGATATAAAGGATAAATTCAAAGTCTGGATTTAAAATCCAGATTCTTTAAATGCAAAAGAAACTTTGCATACACCCAGCCTCACATCTACCCCAAATCCTATAATGAGCCCAAGCAAGGGGGTTGCATACATGCCTCACTGTTTATCACCCAATTAATGCATCGTTATTCGGGAAAACGTGATTCGGAAAAACGTTATTCGGGAAAACGTAGCCAACCCCTAATATATCAAATTCCAAATTTTAGGTGGGAAAAAATTCCACAAAATTTCGGGTGTAGTAAGTACCCTCTCGTCGTGAAAATAAATTGCACTTTGAAAAGTGAAACAGATTCCCACTTTAAGTGGAATAAATTCCCATGTGGAGCAGATGCCCGTGGAGTTATTTCCCTGCACCGTCTTCCCCATACCCCGGACCTCCCAAAAGTTTGGTTTTGTATGTAGCCAAATGTACTACACCATCATACCATATCGTACAAACGTACATACAATCGTACAACAAATTCATCTATTAATGAAATTTTAATAAACTTTTTGACAAAATTTGTTCCACGCAACTAAGTTCTTGCATGATTTTCTCAAAATCTCTTGTTTGAATGAAAAAAAGTTTGTTAATATTTTTGTGTGGAATTACATTAGCTACAATTCGTACCTCCACAATTAAAAAAAAACTGATAGTTTTCGAGAAATTATTAACAAAAATTTAAATATTTTAACTCCCTTCAACTCCCCCCCCCCCCTAAGATATTTAGCTGCGGGCCAAGTAACGGAACTTTTATGGAAATACTTAAGACGACAAAACAAAGGCCTTCGCACCAAAATTCAGCTTAGTCGGATTTTTTTCAAAGTGAAAATCTAATTTTACTGGACTATTATTAGTTTGAGGTAAAAAAAGAATGCCATCTGAATTTTAGAATAGATTTTTACTTACGTATGTTAAAAAACTTAAAAATCTTTACAGTATTTTTTCAAAAAAAAAAAACATTTTTAGACATAAAGGGTGTTTTTTTAAGGGTAGAGAATTTTGAAAAGGAATAAAACAAAGAGTATTTTTTGAAACTGACATAAAATTTACTTTAATCGAATGATAATCTTCTGACATTATTATAACTTTAATATGATTTCTGGCATATGACCGTCACAATTTCCTCAGACGAATTCTAATCTGGAGGTCCAATTTTCGATGACTTTTTCCAACATGTGTGGCCGTATATAGGCAATAACACGGCGAATGGTGTCCTCCAAGTAGTCAATCGTTTTAGGCTTATTGGTGTAGACTAGCGATTTCACATATCCTCACAGAAAAAAGTTATTCTTTTATCGAATTAATTGCTCTGATGGAAAATTATGTTGACCGTAAAATGGACGTATTTCGAATAGAACCAAAATAAATTTGCACAATCTGGAAGCGTTGTTCAGGTGTCAGTCTAATTCATATTGAAACCCAAACTAAAAATAAATCACTTGACAGCTGAGAAAATGACCGCCAGTTAAAACAGGGTTGCCAACTTAAAACTTCATACCTCTAAGAAAGGCACCCTTTACATATAAACGTACCTTCATGATACGATATGTAGATAAATATTTTGTAAGACATATTTAAGCAAAAACTTCGGCATCCCAATTTCTTCATCGTAGTCGTTCAACGCTAGAAACCGAGAAATCTATCGTAAGACCGATATATTTTATAAAACACAAACATTTTTGCTCTGTAAACTGTGCAATATTTGAATCAAATAGAAAATTTCTTGAGATTGTAAACTTTTTGTTGAATCATGAAGAGTACACAGAAAAAAGAAAATAATTTATAATACAGGGTGGTGCATCAATTGTGCGCTCCCCTACGCTTATGCGGCAGAAATTTGTTCATTGCTATGTGAAGGGTGGAAGTAATTATTATTATTGCTTATGCTTAATTCCGTCAAATTCCTGGATTTCGTTTTGTACACCTCCTGCTTGACATAACTCTATAAAAAAAAGTCTGGTGCAAGTCAGATCAGGTGACCTTGGGGGCCAGTGAAAAGTAGAGTGCCTGGTCTGGCTATATGTGCAGTTGCTTCATCTTGCTGCAATCAAATGCTGTTCAACGGGGAAAAGTCTTTGGTACAGTTCTGGGTAAAAAAAAATTCTTTTAACATTTCTAAATATCACATTTGTGAACCACCCTGTAGAAAAGCACTTGCGAAAAATGACATCCATGGCCTTGCTCTTACGAACGCAATATTTAATTCGAAATTGGTTTTCACGCCTCCCTAGAAGGCAATTTAGAAATAATATGCACGGCTGGATCGTACGTCCTTGCTCTTGTGTCCAAGAACTTTTAAAATATAAAATTAATTACAGACAAAAAATATAAATAAAGCATTTTAATCGTTAATTTCTTACTTGCGATGCAAAAAACAAAAATCGAGATAACAATCAAACACGACATCACGATGATAGAGAACACCAAAAAAGTGAGTGGTCTGTCTATCTGTCTGTTTGTTCAGCTACAACCTAAGCTGCTAGATCAATTTTCTTAAAATTCTGCCGACATGTTTTTTCACCTTTCTCTTAGAACAAAAATAACGGTAGGTACCTGCTACACAATTTTTTTTTAGCAATCTTACAAAATCTTTACATTTGACATTTTGTCCCACTGTAGGTGTCTGGCAAGTTTCAAAATAATTTATTCCCCAAAACAATATCAAAAAATCAGTTCGGATAAAATAACGAAATTCTGCATCATTTTAATGCAACTTTAGCACTTAATATCTCTAAAAAGCACCCGGTCGCAAGATTCGTACTACCCATCCGTTCATACCTATCCTAGGGTGCATTCACAGAAAAAATTCAGCTATGATAAAATGACCAACATTTTCCAAAAAAAATATTTTTGGATTTTTAAAAAATGTTTAAATATTATTTTTTGAAAATAAAATTTTTTGAAAACTATCAGGTTTTTCAATAAAACAAAAACGTTTTTGGATACCAATAAAATTCTTTATTCCTGTGAAAGTACGTTTGATGCCATTACGTATGGAACTCGATTTCTTTTGCATGGCCACCACGGGCACGCTTGCAGAAGTCCAGACGCTGAACCCAATTTTCGACGGTTTTCAAGCATAAATCGGCCGATACTGCTGCAATTTCACGTTCGATATTCGTACGAAGATCATCAATCGTCGCTGGCTTGTTGGCATAGACCATAGACTTGACGTAGCCCCACAGGAAATAGTCTAACTGCGTCAAATCGCACGACCGAGGTGGCCAAGCGACTGGACCATTTCGTGAGATTACACGTTCTTCAAACTTGGTTTCCAAAAAATTGATTGTGACATTCGCTGTGTAGCTTGTGGCGCCGTCCTGTTAGAACCACATATCCTCCTAGTCCATATCATCCCATTTGGCCCGAAAATATTCGGTTATCATTGAACAGTAGCGATCCCCATTCACAGTAACGTGCCGGTCTTGATCATCACGGAAGAAGTACGGCCCAATGACGCCGCCGGCCCATAAACCACACCAAACCGTATTTTTTTCGGGATGCAAGGATGACTCATGGAGTACGTGTCAATTGCTGCCTGATCAATACCGCATATTTTGTTTACTGACGAAGCCATTCAGCCACAAATGAGCCTCATTGCTGAAGATGATTTTTCGATGAAAATTCGAATCATTTTCAAGTTGACGCTTCTGGTGGTCAAGCGGCTTCAGTTCTTGCGTCAATTTAATCTTGTAAGGATGTAGGCCAGGATTTTTTCGCAAAATTCGCCACAACGACGTCACAGGGATGTCCAACGCTTGAGAACGACGTGTGAGAGGCACATTTGGGCTTCTGCAACTGAAGCCTCAGCGGCAGCAATATTCTCGACACTACGGGCACTTCTTTGTCTCACTGGCAAGGGAACATTTTGTACTGTACCTGTGGATTCAAATTTTTCCACTAGATGCTCAATTGTTGATCTGCTAGGACGATTATGACGACCATAAATTGGACGTAGCGCTCTTAACGTTGAGGCCACTGACTCCGAATTTCTTTCCGTCATGAAATGGCAATCCTTACTGAAGAGAAATGTCAAAAGAGCGGCAAGAAATATGGCATGGTTTGCTGTCACTGTCGCTCAACTTTTGTTGCGTCCCTGTTGAAAAGCCCTTTACAAAGTGAATTTTTATTAAATCCAGTATTTAAGATTTTTTTATAATCTGCAAAATATTTTAAGAAAATTGAAGGTACTTTCCATACAAATGTAATAAAACCGTTGTTACGAATTTTATAAAACTTGTTCTGTATGATAAAATTAGTGCGATGTACCAGTAAACATTTTAAGAATTACATAGTAGTTGCTATACTAATAGTTTCATAAAACGTGTTCTTTTAATTTTGAATTTTCTCATTGTCGGCTGATATCTTTAATAAAAGCTTTTGGGTATTTTTTAACCAAAAAGTACACATAACCTGTATGGCAAAAACCGTTATTTTTGGAGCTAAAACAAATTTAAATTTTCCCCAAAGAGAATTACAAAAGAAAACTTAAGTTCAAAATTTTAAGAAAATTGTTTCAGTGGTCTAAGCTGAAGGTTGAGGTACAGACAGACAGACAGACAAAATTGTGCCACTTACTTTTTTCGAGTTCTCTTCTGCACGGGTTCAAAACTCCCCCTATAGTATATCGTAAGTAATAAGTTTAAGAATTTTCGATGTTAGTTTTGTGTAATTTTGTCCTGATTAAATGTGCTTAAACCGTTGATGGTTTAAGATAGGAATTTTTATTTTAGACAAAAATTTTTCAGTGTAAAATTTTCAAATTCGGCTTGTTACCGGGTTTTACCCTAAATATTGATACGAGTAAGTGACCATTCTCTCAGAAACGTGTGGATGAAGTTTTGTCTTAAGCATGCTTATGAGTCAAACAAACATATTCAATATTAAAAAAACTTCCACGAAAATGTTCGTTTACACCCTTCATTTTCTGGTCAATTTAAAAGCCTCCTGTAGGTAATAGGAGGTAATAAATTTTTTTTCTTCACGATTTAGGCCAACCTACATATATGATGACCTTTTTTTACAACTGAAGCGTTAAGTGAATTTTTTCGAAAATATCGGTTTATCGTACATATAATGGTCCTATACTAAAACTTAAATTTCTGTCTCATGTGCGCTTGTCCTTCACATCTGGATTCAAATTAAGAAGAGGATGAAGGTGTCATGGATTTGTATGAAAAAAGCTATAGATCAAAAAATTTAAATGCTGATTACTCGAAGTTTCGAAAATGTCGCTTAGCACCTTCATCTTCTAAACGCTTCAGCTATCCTAATGTAAACTCTTTATTGAATAATAATCTCACCAAGGTTATTTCAATTCCCGTCAGCACAATGCGAGTAAATCGACTTGGTTTCGAATTTATCAATGTTTGATGTTGATCAAGTAGTTTTCCATAGATTTCCAATACAATCAATCAATGACTTCAGCTGATGTGTCTACTGTATGCCGGCAAATTCCGATTGATAAACAGCATTAAACTAGAAAAATTGATTAAAACAATTAGCAAATATGAATTTGGTATTTATAAATTCCAATTAAGGCCCGTGTTGTGCATGCAATTGAAATTTAATTCTTTAAATCTTTTAAATAAAATAAATGAATTTATCATTTCTTATCAATAAAGGCACGTGTGTGTAGAAAGTGTTAGCTTTTAATAACAAAATTCAAGTATGTCGATAAAATAGTATTTCTCTTGGGATATTAACAAAGCTAAAAATATAATTTAATTTTAATATGAATAAAATCATATTGTGTACCTGAAGTAGGTACAAGAAAAGGATGTAGTAAAATTCTAACAATATATTGCAAGCCCCTGTTCAATTTTTAAATAAGTCAATATTATAAAAAATTAAAAACTTTAAAAATGTATGTAAAAACATTACATTTTTTATTTATAAAAATCTAACATAGACAATTCTTACATCCCCTTCTAAAGACTTCGAACTCATGATACAAACATGTCATTTATGAGCAGTAAAACCAATTAAATGTAATTGTTTTTAACTTTCTTGGGTAATAATTTTTTTGTCAACAAAAATATTTTATTTTATTCTTAAAAATAGTATAACTGATAGAGCCACTTCACACTTCACACTTCACTTCACTCTTCGAGCATGCTCAAAGTTGCATTGATTTGTTTCGATTAAATAAAAAGTCACAAGTTCGTGTGAATCTTATATTTATTTTTCTGCACTTATCATTCATTAAGTTTAAGTACTTTAAGATGAGTAAGGTTTTTCGTTTAGATAAATATCTATCTATATTCACATTATCAATTCCAAAATTAATGATAAAAATTATGTAAACAAAGAAATATGGAAAACAAATGGACAGACTTTCCCCAGATAAGACCACCTTTTAGTACAAAAAAAAAAAAACTTGCCACTCACTTTGTGGAGCAAAGTCGAGTTATTTCCGGAATTCATATGAATATATGGCAATTTGTTAATCAAATAATTACTACCATCACGCCTACGATTTCATGCCTTTTTTTCCTACACTTTTTTTGTACTAGACTAGCTATATACGTAATTTTCAACTTTTATCAATATGAAAAAAAAAAAATATATGAATCAGTTGATATCATAAACGCAAGCAAATGATAAGAAATATGAGAACGGGTGTATTTATTTTCATGGTCGTCACTTATTACACTAACAAAACAAAAATAACAGAGCTGTATTAGTAATTAATTTGTCGCAAAGTTTTTTTTTATAATAAAAAAAAATAAAAATTTTATAATAAATTAATAGACGATGAATAATTTCTATATAAAAATATTAAATATATTTATCAAATATATGATATAATCAAATTACTTTGTAACGAGTTTGAAAATAAAATAATAACCCAGTTTTCAATTTTGTGAGTTGAATTAAGTTTTAATTCAATTTCGCACTTAAAAACTGCATCTAAGAGTTTGATGACCACCGAAAATTTAAATTGCTCAAAAAACATCTCTGAATCGGGTTAAAATATAATTTCTACAACAAAAATTTGTTTTCCAAGACAAAAAATACTTTCCAAGAGAAAGAAAACTAAACACTACATTGGTGTCAGAAGTGGAATGAGCATATTCACTACGTGCTTGGTACAACGTGTACAGTATAATCAGTCGGTTAAATTTATAGAGTGCAAATAAAAAAAAATGAGTTAATTTGTAAATGAATTTTTATTGTGTGTTGCCTTAAGTAAAATAAAATATTGTGTGAAAAACTATTACATCATTTTAAGTCCACAAGAGGTTTTTTAAAACTCGTCCACAAAATGTACAATATTTGTTTATTTCTTTTTTTTTTGTTAATTTGTTAATTGTTTATACAATCTCATAACATTTTTTTTATGCCTAGAAATACGGGTATGTGCGTAAATATTGTTTGGTTATGAAAAACTCTGTTTAAAGAAGATTGTTTTTTTTTTTTACAATTATACCATTATCAGGTGGTGCATTTTGCTATCAGTCATTCCCCATTTAAGATGTATTGAGCCGCTTTTAATCAAAATGTCTTTTTTATAAGCAAAGTCTTATAATCTTTCCTTGTTAAAATTTTATTTTAATACAATTACAATTTTTAATAACTGTGTTTTTGTTTGCTAAATAGACCTTGATAATGAGCTTCACATAATTTAAAGGATCTCTTACCTTCTATAAAATTGAAATGAAGAAGTTATTCAAGTGTGAACTGAACTTTAATGTGTTCAATATCAGTTCCCACATGAATAAAACAGGTCATAAGATGTTAAACCATCAAGCTTATATTATAAAATATCAACAACTTATGATTTTTCTTAGGTTTTAGGAGATGAACAACATCATAAGCAAATAATAAAAACAAAGAAACAAAAATACCTATTTTAAGAAAAAAATAGAAGAAAATAATTTTTCTTGTTCCGATCGATATATTTTTTTTTTTTTTGCTTTTCACAAATGGAAATGATTAATGTCGCGCAAAAAAAAGCTGACGTGACCTTCACACCTAATTAGGTAAATTAATGAAATGCCATAGGCAGGGAGTGCCTTTTTGTCTCTGTTTTTATTTTAAGCTTAGTTATGTGTTTGGTCAATTATCACATTTTTTTTCTCATTATAAAATTTTTTAAAAATTTTAATAAGCAAACAATTACTTCATTTATTTTTTTTATTGAAATAAGTTTGATAGAAAATTCGTTATTCTTGTGAAAGCCACAAAATAGACAGAAACTTATTATTTGTTACCAAATGGCTTTTGGATGTGCATAGAAAATAATTATCTGTTCAGGCAGAGTTATTTTATTGAATTTGTACTAAGCTTTTTATTAAAAAAGTTTACTGTCTCTAAAAATTGAAAATTTTGTCAATCATGCTTTAATCTAGGATTAAATTATAATTTAAACTTTAACTAATAATTCAGTAATTTAAATCTGTTTCAAATGATCGAAGTGAGTTAAACTATCACGAATTATCTAAATCTGTTATAAAGCTTAGAATTCTGACAGATGACAGTTGGAAAAACCGTTAAATTACCATTTTTTATGAAGCAGTTTAAATGTTCCTATATTTCAATTATTTTTTAACTTAAAATTAAAGTTAAATTAACTATTTTAAATTTAATGCTTTTTTTACAAAAATACATAATGGAACCAGAAAAAATATCAAAATTATTAAAACTATTAGTTTAAATTATTTATGACTTTTGAGTAGTTGACCTTAAATTTGACTGACACCTCCTGGCTGATAAAATTGTCAAATTTCTCACAGACTCGATCAGAAATCTTGAGTAATTCTTAATAAAAACAAAATTTATAAAATAGCACTTAAATAATATTTGTAGTTAAGTTCTAATCCCTTTTCCTAATATTTTGAATTGTCTTCTTTAAATTTAGTAAAAATCAGTATTGGATTAATTTTTATATAAAATATATATACAGTCAGACATGTATTTTAAAACATTTCAGACATAAATTTGACTCAGTTCTTGACTTCGAAAATGCGTATCCCAACTAACTTGCTTCGCATTTCAGACAGTAAAATTTTATTTGTTTCTATAGTGCTTCTGTAAGGGGGGAGTGAATTACAAATTTACTGAATATTTTCCGGTTCAAATTATATCAGCGTGATAGAAGTGATGTACCAATGTTTCTTTAATCCCTCTATATTGCTTTTATGGAATGACCAAGAAGCATTCTCTTCAATTGTTTCCTGTAAAATTATTATACAATCATTATATTAGTTTGAGTTTTTCGTTTCTATACTGCTTGTATTAGTAAATATGGTTATGCTCAAAGCAATAATTGACCATTTTAAAATTAAAATTTAGTTTGGTAGCTTTCCATCATGAAATGACAAACCTTACTGAAGATAAATGTCAAAAGAGCGGCAAGAAATACGGCGTCGTTTGCTATCCCTGTCGCTCTACTTTTGTAGCGTCCCTGTTGAAAAACCCTTTATATAGGGGAACATTAACGAACAAGAATGTAAAAAAAAAAAACAAATTTTCTGTGATTGTGGAAAATTGTTAAAGGGTCATGAAGTGCAAAGTTGATTGTCCCTGAGTATTTTTTAAATAAAATTGCATTCATTAGTGGTGGGATTGGAGTCCAATAATTTCGAAAAAATATATTTTAGCAAAAATTCATATCAACATCACATTCAAAATGATGCATCGTAAAAAAAAATAATATGAGACTAAGAAGATTCATGAGTCCACAAATTTATGAGTCCACAAATTCTTCTAAGTGCAAAACAAAACATAGTTTTAATTTACTCAATCGCCGCTCCTATTAAATATACAACTTTGTCGAGGAGGGTTAATAGCTTGTTGGTAAAACCGAATCCCAAGTGCTTTTTGGTGGAACCTATTTTTTTGATCGAAATTCATTTCCTTATATTAAGGATAGAGTTTTGCTTGTAATACTGTCACTTGGGCTCAGTTTTTAAAAGTGGCACCCAAACTGTAGCTATCAGGAAAAAAGTCCCTGCCTTATTTTTATGTTTTTAGTTGAAGAGTAATTGCTGTTATTATGTCACTCAGAAGCCATTTTCAAAAATATTGGGCTCCATTTTTGAATTTCTGCTCATAATGATTTTAAGAAACTCCTAAATTACTTGGAAAATGGCTATGAAAAAATAACATTTGTCGTCTTAGAAGATAAGTGTTGAGTAGATGTACCTTCCGGTAAAATTCTTGTGTTGCTTCTTTTCAAGAACAGTAGTTCAAAGTAACTTATGTCAAAGTATACGAGCTCCACTTTTTAAATTTTTTTTTTAAGATCTTGAACATGCAAACAGTTACGAAAACACCTCCAAATATGCTAAATACAATTTAGTAAATAAAAATTGATGTCTTAAAACAAAAGTGTTAGGTGTTGTGTAGAAGCCTCTTAGGTTAAAATGTCAATTTTGCCACTAGCCACGGACATTTCTTTTCTATGTCAAAGGGTGGGTTTTCTCCTTTTTTTTTGGTAGTTTTCAATATTTTGAAGTTGCAAAAATGCCTCCAGATGTCAATCATTTGCAAATCTTTCATGTCCAAAATATTAAAAAATTACCAAAAAATAAAGTGAAAGATGAAACTTTTCATTCCATAATTTTTTAAATTCCATTGTAGTATGTACTTTGTTGGTGGATCAAAAAGCACTTTTAAAAATAAGAAATAATTAAAGAATTTTTACTACTCTGGTTAAATATAATCTTATGACTATTGTGTGAAATAGGGATATAAAAATATATATTTTCTCTAAGAAAATATAGTTCGTCTCCTATCAATCCCTTCCTATCAAGACATCAATTGTCAAATTCCAAAAAAAAAACAAACTATGTATAATCGTATAGCCTGATATATAAACGTCCACTGAAAACCTTAGCCTTGAAGATGTGACATTTTTAAAACTAAAATATAACTTTTGTTGAATGAGATTAAAGATCATTTTGTGTACAACCTGGATTTTTCTCCAATGAAGTTATAGCCTTTTATCTCAGTTAATTTAATTTTCTTGCTCAAGTCTCTAAGATCACAGGTATTAAGATTATTATAAAACAGTAGATGGTCGAGTGAAGAGATTATATCAGGCCAGTTCACTCTTTCCAGGTTATTCACTTTTTCCATCGGGAGCGGTTTTATCGGTTTTCTAAAAATAAATTTGATCAAAAATTCACAATTTGTTTGATGTGTATTTTTATATTTATTTACATAAGCGTTAAACAAAGCTTTCAATCAGGGTCCCGTTTCACAAAAAACTTTTCACTTTTCACTTTGCAATTTTTCACTTTTACTTTGCAATTTCTGTTCCATCAAACGCAAATTTTCAAGGAGGAAATTATTGACATGAAAAATTGAAAAGTTTTCCTCTTTGCAAAATACGTTTCACCAAACGCAAATTTGCAAAGTGAAAAGTTCTTTTTTGCAAAGTGAAAAGTTTTGTTAATTTGAAAAGTATTTGTTATTTTCGTTTTACCAAACAAATAAATTTTTCAAATTATATTCAGAATTTCGAAAAGCTTTTCATATTAATATGCAAAGAGAAATTTTCGTTTGCAAATGAGCTTTCGTTGTAAAAGTTGTCAAATTGAATAATAAAAAAACAAAATGAACCGTTTTCAAGAATTTTTTGAAAGGGAGGAATCAAATAATAGTGACCAAATAGTAGAGAAGTTAAGAATTAATTTTAGTATCGGTCATCAGGTCCACGCAAAAAAAAGGATGCCAATCCATAGCGTTATCCCAAACATTTACAAAACAGATCTGTCTTTCTTTGCTAACGAAAACTGGCCAGATAGCGTGCATGATGCAAGAATTCTAAGGAATCGTCATAAATTACCTTTTAATTTTTTACAACCTCCATAATTTTATATTGCTTTTGACTGATCAAATCATTTTGTATTATGTTTTTTAAACATTTTTGCAACTTTCTGCCAAAGTGTCAATGATTTTTTTTCAATAAAAAATTAATTTAAATTTATACAGTCTAAGTTTCACATTGCAACTTTGCAAAATACCAATTCAAATGCAAAGTTTTTTTTTTTTTAATTGGTGAAACACTTTTACTTTTCACTTTTCAAAAAAAGTCTGAAAAAGTGAAAAGTCCTTCCACTTTGCAGGAAATTATTTTTCTGCAAATTTGCAAAGTGAAAAGTGAAAAGTTTTTGGTAAAATAGGCCCCTGGTCTTAAATAATATAATCAGTATTCTAAAGAAATGATAAATGCTTGGGAGCTATTAAAACAAAAAATTATTTTTTTTTTATTTTTTTTTGGATTGTTCACTATTTCGAGATTCACTAATTTATATAAAACATCCTTTCCAAAATGTCGCAAATTTACTTCAAAAGTATTTTGACTCGTAAGTATTTAAGAACAATTGTTCAGTTATTTTAGAGTTAATTTAATCTACTAACTTGGAGTTAACTTGAAAAAAGTTTCAATTTGATAAGATAAGCCCGGACCTTGGTCTAAGGTCCGGTTTCATCTATTCTAAATGCCTCATAGTTACATAATCACTGTACACATATACACATATCTTTTGTCTTCAGTTTCATTAACAATTCTGTTAAATTTGTACTTCATAACAATTTTCCTTGTTTTAAGTTTGCGTGTTACCATTTCTGATATAAGATCAAGCACATGTGTGCCCCTACTGTGATTGTTTTTTTTAAATTTCAATTTGATATCTTAAGTCAATATTCTTCATCAATCAACCTATATACATTCTGTCTCTTTGCTACCCACAAAAAGACCGTATATCATATCTACATTTCTAATTCTATTCCATTCAATCTAAAAAAAAAAAAAATAAAAAACACCAATCAGTAAGAAATATGTATATATAAAATGTGCCTTTAATTCTTTGCGGCGCAGCAAAAGAATTTGCCCACAGTTAAGGAGTGGAAAATTTCCATCACTTCGGTCAGAGCTCACTTTGGCCAATTCCCAGTAGAACTTGCTCTTTGCCTTTTCCCCTTTTTATTTTTTTATTTTCCTTCAGAATATTATATACCTACGTGAATAAGCTTCAAACGTTTGCGCATATTTATTTAAGGTTTATATTACTGATGTCCGGGAATGGTCTGAAGATAAAAAAAGGGAAAAAATAAAAAAAAAAAAAATTAGCAAAAGAATAAAAAAAACATCCCACAACGACTTGTGTCGTGTGTTTGAATTTAATTACAATTTTTATGGGTATTTTGCTGATGTTTGCACACACAGAGTACACACGAGAATAATATAGACGAACCATGCGCGAACGTAAAATCATTAGAAGAATTCGACACACAGTGGGGCAAAAAAGTTTGTAAATTACAAGAATAATAGGTTACTCAATTTTCAATTATTACAATATTTCGACGATAATGGTGTTCTTTTGTACAGTTTCAAGGCTTTTTATATAAATTTTTTGAAGTAAAAAAATCGTAAATATCAAACACCGTCCATTGTTCTCTAGTAGCTTAATATCTATTAACGAAGCTATCTGCAAAATTTATAAAACCAAGTTTACCTGCAATCAGGGGACGATATCTAAAAAAATTAACCAAATTATTTTGGACAGTGTATCTCGCAAGACCATTAACGAAAAATCATTGCAGTTTTTTCATTAAAACAAAAACGAAGCAAAATACTACTAGTGCATTTTCCAAATGCAAATGTTTATACAGATCCACAAAGTGATTCTTATTTAAGCTTGTTTTAAAAAGATACATATATCGAGGCTGTGACATCAAGTAGTTATTTTTACTACACATAACAGCTTCTTAAAATATTTTGAAAAATTTGTGATGGTATTCACACTAATGTTTGAAATTTACTCATCTAAGGCCTTAAAGAAGCTAACACAGAAAATATTCTATTTCCGTGCATAAGCTCAATAGAAGCCCTATAGAAGTTATAACTTCAAGAAATTAAAAATATTGGATTTTACAGATGATAAATATTTTGTTGAGGCCAAAAATTTCGACTCGAATGAATAGAAATTTTCAAAATGTTTAATAAAGTTTTTATTTTGGAACATATAGTAGAGAATAAGTTCATCTTGTATTTTATATTTTCATTAAAAAATAATAAATTGTACAAAAAGTTTTTTGAAATTTTTCCAATAAAACCATATAACTTGTTCCACTGTGCAAAGTTAGAAACAATATAAATTTAAATAGCACACCCGCTTTAAACCTTGGCTTTCAATAATGATTCAATACCTCTCTTCGTAGGGAGGAAGAAAAAAAAACATAAAATAAGTCAAATGTCTGGACAGACGTTTTTAAATCGACTACGTCTGGCACAATATCACTTTTTTTATATGAATGATGTATGTAGATATGTTAATATATTTCTTTTATCCCAGGAGTAAGAAGCAAATTCCACTGTTAGTTTAGATATAAAATGATAGATCGAGTAACAATAAAAATATTGAAACCAATATCTCATAAAAATATGTGACTGTTGTTGGTGTAAATTAAGTGTGAAATTATTGGGTTGCGGCGCCACTGATTTTTTATTTATTTTTACTTATTGTTGATTTATTGAAAATTTTCTACCTTTTTTACACGAACAATAATTGAGTTTCTCAGTTGTAAATAATTTGTACGTATGTATGTTTATGAATATTTTCTTTTACCTTGAAAATTAATGGATTCCGAAAGCCTTTTGAAATGCATGATCGAACACGATTCAATATTATGGAAAATTTTCAGGTGCAAGGTCAGTGTGGCAAGCTGGAAAGCATAGATTTATTGTAAAAATGCTTTTAAAATGTTTCAATTGATATTACTTTTCTTTGGTTTATTACAAGGTTAGATTTTTATCAAAATTAATGTACCTAGTTAAACGGTTTACGGGAAAGACTGACACTTCTCCGTATAAAGATTAATATTTTATTTTTTTTTTCTGCCTAGCATGGCTGATTGAAAGAAAAATATCACCAGTTTTTGGAGCCCTCGATTAGTAAAAGGCATTGGATTGAGATAGAAGCTTTCCATTCTATACAATCCTGAGCAGGCTGCTCTCATTCAACCAGAACGGAATGATTTTTGCTACTTAAAGTGTCTACAGTAAGTGTGCTTACTTGCTAGCTTAGGGCTCTGCGGATCTAATAAACTAGCACTTTTGTTGAGAAAACTTGTATTCAAACATAAAATATCTATGATTGTGACTTTTATAATGACAAACATCCAAATTTTTAAAATTAAAACAATTTCATTCAACAACTCTATTTTTTTCATTAAACCGGAAACCTTTCGTATTTGACAAAAAAATGTTGTTTTTTTTTTAAATAATAAATTTGTTGTTTGATTAAGGTTGCCATGTGGTGAAGAAGTTCGATAGCATAATTTAGAAATTTTTGTAGCAAAAAATCGGAGCCCAAATAGTAAAAAAAATGTTCTAATAACTTCAGTCAAAATTTATTGTTATTTAAAAAAAAGGGAAAATAAAATAATTTTTTTCTCATAAAAGAAAGATTAATTGAAATTGAAATTCTGTGAGCAACAGAGAAACTGAATGATTTTAAAGTGAAGTGTGGTTAATATGAAATATTAAAACCAATGAGTATGTCTCTGTCTCTGTCAATATGTCTTTTTGACTCTTTCCGAATTTTAGTCGCAAAAAATCATCGTGTAAAAGGGGACTATTTGGTGAATAAAAAGTGGTGCCAAATTGTGAAATACTTGAACTGTATGTTTAGGAGGAGAAAAGTGTTTTATTTATGATTTAATTATACGAAAAGAAAATTTCGCTCAAGATTAGATCTGGGCAATTATTAGCCCAATTATGATTGGGTTGTCATACTGAAATTGCCCAATCTGATTGAAGCCCAATCTGGCAAGCCTGGTTATGATTGGCTAATGAGTGGGCTAAAAGCATTAATGGAGAAACAATACATCCCTTTTGATGTCAAATCGATTTAAAAATAACACTTCAAAAAAGAGAGCAAATTGTTGGGGAATTTTTTTTCTCGTTTAAGTTGATTTTTCCTTATTTCACTTTTTTTTCTTACATAAAACAATGTCCTAAATAATAAACTAAAATTGTTAAGTGGGAAATAAAACCTGAAGTAGCAAACGAAAATGCCGAACACGACTGAAAAATTATTTTATAGAAAGTAATAATAACGTTTTCTATCTGCGCACTATTTTGCTCAGTTTATGCTGCCTTGTTTTTGCTTAGTTTGTGCTGCCATATGCTATCTTTATCAGAAAAAAAAAACAACTATGGCGTTTTTTGCTTGTGAAATGATGAGATGGTTTTATGTATAGGATTAGATTAGTGTTTAGTTTTTTTTCTACTTTTACTTATTTTTTTTTCGGGTTAGGGGTTTTGTGTCGGTATAAGGGTATTTTGTTGGTTAAGTTAGGTTAGTTGCTTTCAAATATTTTTGTTTCGTTTTTTTTTTGTTTTTGGCTCTTATAATGGCAAATATATTTTTTTTTATTTTTTTGAGCCATGGCAGCATGAACTGAGCATAAAATTGGGCAATTTTTATTTAAAAAAAAAAATTTTAAAACAAAAAAAAAATCATTCGTTAAATTTGCAAATTTTGTTGGTTTGAATATTTGCTGCACCACCGCAGCTCAAGTTACAACACAGCAGACATTTTTTTTTTAAATCAAAAATTGCTGAGCTAACTTCAAGCACGTTTTCCATTGATATTAATCAATTTTTTCTAATTCTAATTCCAATGGAACTGTGATAAATTACTTCTACTCAATTCTGACAATTTGTTCCTTTATTGGTTAATCATCAAGTAAAAACTATTTGCTGGCATCCAAAAGTGAAATAAAATAAAATGAAAATGCAAAACTAGGTCACACGTACTTGCTCTTATGTTCAAGACGCTGAGTCCTTAAGAACATTATATGTAAAGACATGGAAACTATTACAGAAAAATGTTTAAAAGCATGAAATACCATATTTTAACTAGCTCAAATAACTTTCTTGAGAGTTTTAAGTGAAAGAAAAATGCTATCTTAGTTCTTGATTGAATATGATGGTATGGAAATTAAAAAATCGTTGGAGTGGTATTCTTAAAAAAAAAATTTTTTTAATATCAGATTCTTCAAATATTCTTAACAAAAATTTTTGGTGGGTAAATCGTAAGTAGATATTAATTTATGTGAATATAAAAATAAAATTTTGAAAAAAATTGTCAAGCCGTTTTTGAGTTATCAAATTTTCAAAAAAAAAAGAATTGAAAGTTTTTTTTTAAATTCAAAAACTTTTTTTTGAAAATTTTGATATGCAATATATTTCTTAAGGTTGTTTGAAATTTGTATATGATAAAAAATAATATAAATCTTCTCAGCTGATAATTAGTACATTCAAAATAAAAAAAAAAACGTTCTATAAGAAATACTATTAATAGTTGCTATATATAAATTTTTATAATTGTGGTAGTATATCGCACTAATTTTAGTATACAGAAAAAGTTTAATAAAAATCGTAGGAGCCATTTAAAAAAAAAAAAATATTTTCCTTACCGATATCTTAACTTTTGTATGGAAGGAACCGTTTATTTTCATGAAGGTAAAATTAGTTTCTTAAAATACTTTACAGAGTGTTAAAAAAAAACCCTCAAATACCGAGTTTTATAAAAATCGACCATTTTTTTTTCATAATATTTGATCTTTGAAAAGTTTTTAAAAATATGTTTGAAAATTTTAGTAAGGACTAAAAACTATTAACATTACTTATAAGCTTCTTTATAAAAATGATTGAAATCAAAATAACCGTTTTGAAGAAAATAAAAAAAAATATTTTTTGGGAGGTACCATTAATAATCATTTTTGAAAAATGGTTCCCCAACGGTAGCTTTTATCCAAAGAAAATTATTGAATTTTTCTCAGAAAAAGTTGTGGAGCCGTTTCTGAGAAAAATAAGATATTGTTAAAATTATTACGTTATTTTTCAGTCACTCAAATATTAGTATATTTTAATTATTCACACTTGTGTGTATGCAAAAATGAGTGATACTGATTTGTGGAGAAATATGCCGTAAACTTTTTTTTTTGTTGAAATTTAATCAAAACTAAGATAAAAGGTATTACAAAAAATTGAGAAAATTATCTCATATCATATCTCAAACTCTACAAAATAATTTGCATGCTAAATGTCTTGGGCAATATTTCTATTTTATCATTTTGGTCCAACCTAGTTTTGGGCAATGTTTCCAGTTTCTTTTTTAGGTGATCAAAAAATGTTTGGGGATTTTTTCATTCAAATTAATTTGAGCTGTTTTTTTTCCTCAAGTGGTATTTCCTTACGTTTTAAAAGTGCACTGAACAGAACATACAAAAACTCAAAATTTAATAAATTACAATAAAATTAAAATTACGTAATCTTTTTCTCAAAAACAGCTGCACAACTTTTCTTAAAAAAAATTCTTTCATTAAGGACTACCTTTGGTTACAAAATCATTAAAAAATGGTACCCCCTTAAGAACCATTTTCTTTTTAATTTTGATTTTCTTCAAAACGATAATTCCGATTTCAATAATTTTTTTATAAAGAAAATTCCAAGCAATGCAAAAAGTTTTTCTTACTAAATTTTTAATTTAGTTTTAGTTTTGATAAAACTTTTCCTGTATGCTCAAATTAGTGCGATAGAGTAGGTACCCAAAATTATAAGAAAATTTAAATAGCAACTAATATTAATTTTTCTAAATATCGACTGAATAGATTGATGTTTATTTTCTTATATACAAATTTCCAATGAGATTAAAAAATATTTAATATTAACATTATTAAGAATTCTTTTTTTGAAATTTTAAAGGAAGTTCAATTTTTTTTTTGAAAATTCGATCTCAAAAACATGTTAACATTTTTTTTGGAATTTTTAAATACATACGATTTGTAGACATAACAAAAGTTGTTCTTAAAAATGTTTTAAGAATTTTCGTATGTATATATAACTTTTTTAATTTATTAAGTTTTTTTTTGTTATAATATTCATATTCAATGAAGAATTAAGACGACTTTCTTTCTTATCATCTTTGTCTCTTTAAGAAGTTTCTTAGTTGATTTAAGTATCGTATTTTATGCTTTAAAATATTGGTCTTTCATAATTTCGTCTTTACATATAATTTTCTTTAAACCTCGGCGGCGTCTTGAACATAAGAGCAAGTACGTGCGACCAAGTCGTTTATTTTTGTTTAGAAGCTTTTTCATTAAATGTAATGTTGTATCATTTCAATGAAAATAGAAAATCAAAAATAGGCTCCTTGATGTACCATTAGAAAACTTTTTTTTTAGAAATGATTTTCAAAAAAAAAAAAAAATGGGATTTTTTTTTTTTTAAAAGTTGTGGAGCTGTTTTTATCCGACTATGAAAACTTGCTTAAAAAAATGTATTTTTGGTTCTAAAAAATATTGGAAAAAATGTGGGAGGAATGACCCAGAGACGCTATAATTTTAAGAAAATCGACCCATTCATTTAAGGTGTAGCTCAATGAACAAACAGACATAAGGAATAACCACACAAACTCTAACGCCTTCTTGGAAAATGTAGTTTTTCTTAACTAAAAAAGTACGCATACACCGCAGTGTACTAATGTTTCACAGAATATTTTCTTGATAATAATTAATAGATATTTTTATTTGGCCTTAATTGAAATGGAGGGGGGATGGAAGGAAGAAGCAAATTAATTAAATACTTCCAGTTGACTCAGTTCTATTTTGGCTATTAACCATGACTTAACTTAATTTGTATTTCATTGTTAATGTTTTAATTGAACGAAACTAAGTAAATGGAATTCAGTTTCCTTTCAAACTTCTCAAAGAAATTTTCTTCCTTCCGTATCGGAAATAGAATTTCCACTTTCACTTCTTCATTCAAAAAAAAAAAAACATTCAGGATGAACTTTAACATGCCGATGACGCCATCCTTTCTCATGTGGTTTCATGAGAATATAGATTTTTCTGATGACGTAAAATGAGCAAAAAAAATGGAAGGTACCAATCAACTTAGTTACTGGAAACAATGTATAGGAACATTAAAGTGCTTTTAGTTCTTGTGGTGGATGTGGAGGTACACATGTTGGCTTATATTTACAATGTTCTTCTTTTTTTGAGCGCAGTTACTATTTGTTTTATTCTAAAAAAAGTTCAAATATATTTAAAAAAATATTTTGTTCGCAAGAAATTTTAACATACAATTCTTATCAACCACAACAAAATGTTGATAAACAGTAAAAAAAAAAAACTATTTCAAATGAATTTGGGTTACACTCATTATTACTAACTTCCAGGTTCACTATTTAAAAATTTTCATCGTGTGAACTATAACAATTTTTCAATTAAGGAATTGCGTCGTTTCTATAAAAAAAATGAAAAAAGCTTTAAGTGGTCGGGTCGGTCGTTCTCCCTTCTCTCAAACAATCCATAATTATGGCAAAACATGAATCAAAGTCACCGCGACTTGCTGCTTTTGCCTCTGCACGCTCTGTTCTCATGTTTATAATATAGAAATAGAGTTTTTTGCTTCCGAAGAATTCAATGTGTCTAAATATGTGTGAGAGTATCACTCGCGTGCTCGAATGTTGGGCGACAGGCGACACAACAATTTTCCTCACGTGTCTGGTCATTTTATTTTAATTTATGAATTATCAATTTGAAAAAAAAATGAAAAAATTAACTTGACGATGATGACAGGACTGAAAAGCAGTTGCAATATAGGAGACAACATTTTCATTAAAATGTAGTTATATTTTGAGACCTGATTCAGCAGTACTCGAAGAATATTTATGCGAGTGATATAAAAATAGAAATGTATCTCAACAATTCTACTCGAATGGAATCTCTGAACTTTTTATTTTTTTTTTAATCAGACGACAGAACTTTTCAATTATTGTCAATTGCTGCACTTGACTTATAGCTTGACGTAAATGGGAAAGTTAACTTTATTTATTCGTGTGCTGAGTTGATTTTAGCCTGCACACCTTTCATTCCTTTCATTTTCAGTACACGCCATTAGTGCTTTTTATTGCAAATTCAAATGATATGAGTATAATATAATAAATTTATTCAGACAAAAATGTATAATGATTGCTTGGAACTTAAATATAAATAAGAAATGTAATTTAATTAGTATTCCCATTAGTCGAATGGTTATGCAATTGAAATAATAATCATTTTGTCAAAGGGGGTGCGGCTCGGTGGTGGCGGGGGGTGGCGATGCCGCAGACGGCATAACTTCAATTATTGTCTGAGATATATTTTTTTTTTATTTTAAAATTTATCGTCTGCAATTATAATTTTTGCGTAATATAATCAAAGAACATTTATATTTAAGAGACTTCATAACACAGATGTGATGAATAATCTTCTTAAATATTTTCTTTATATAACTTAAAATGTAATGGAAATAGAAAAAAAAAAAGAAAGCAAGCTAACGTGGGTTGTTCTTAAGTTGTTTTAAATTAATACTGCAATGACACTGTGAGAAAAATTATTTTATCATACAGAGGTGTCATAGATATTTCTTCCTAATACGATTTTACTTAATTAATTTGATTAAGCTTATAGACTCTTCGGAATTCATGAAGTAGAATATTTCATGTAAATTAGCTTGGACAGGGCTAGAAATAGATGAAAAATTGACTTATGACATTACAAGTGTTCAGAAATGTGAATCACAATTTATTATTGGTATTAATATTGACACTTCCAATGTAAAATGTTTGAAAGTTCAATACTTGATTGCAATTCAAATTAATTTGAATTGATCCTTATTAGCATTAAGTAGATAATGCAAACTAAGAATTATTCTGTGAAGTAATTTAATTAATTTTGAAATAAAAAGAATTGTATGTTTTTATGGGTGAAATTAAGTTAATTTTATTTAGATAGGTAAATAAATCACAGTAAATCGATGAAATGCCGATTTATCGCGCGTCATTGAGTATTTTCTGCTTTCAGCATGTTTCAATTGTAATTGCTGTGACTCCACTTATACTTTACCTACTCATGAATTTTTAAATCATTCACAAAATACTTTAATATCTAGCCAAACAAAAAATATATATTATTTGCAAAAGTAATTTTGTTAAAGCTTTTTGAAATTGTTACTGGTATGAAACTGTGAAAAAAGTATTAAACAAAAAAATCTGCTTAAGAAAAAATTTAAGTTGATTTATTTGTACTGAAACACTTTGCTTAACAAAAAAAACTTAGCTCATACATTTTTTTAAACATGAAAATCTGCCTCTTTTTGAGTTTGACAAATAAAGTAGTTAAGTACTCAAGAGATTCAATTTTACGAACAGAGACCAACTGCTGTACTATAGGCATTATATGGGGCTCTGGAGTAGATTTGACACAGAAAAATTTTAATTTTAAAAGGATGTAACCTAAGAACAAGACTTATCATTTTTTTCAAAATAAACAACAAATAAATCTGATTTTTATTCTTATACAATACTAGCTATAAGCCTACAAAAAATTTGCAAACACAAAATTATATTAAAAAAAATTATAAAAAGATTTTACATTACGTTGTATGTTTTAAGCCTAGTACTCAGTTCCAGTAAAAAGGAAATTTTCACAGAAAAATGCCGGTTAATTCACAGCGATTAAATTAGCAATAAGGGTTGAGAGCACCCAAATGAGAGAGTGTAATATGAACCGGTTCGTTATCAATTTCACGCCATAATTTCCATTTAAAGTCTAGTACTTAGTTTTAGTGAAAATAAAATTTCGATACAAATATGGCGGTTAATTCACAGCGATAGAATTCAGAAGAAGAGGTGAGTATCCAAATTCAAGAGTGAAATATGAACCAGTTTGATATATATTTCACGAATTGATTTTCATTTCCCAATGTACAACCAATATTGAAAAAACAAGGAGATGTGGAAAGGTCTGATATTATGTCAACTAATTTATTTTTATTGCTACTGACAATTTACATATTAAACAAGGCACGAAAATACAACAAAATACAAGTTAAAAATAAATATTCTTCAAAAAATATTTCAAGATTCAGTTAAATAACTTTTATAAAAATCAATTATTTTTTCCACTCAAAGTGAGTATTAAAAATGTCAAACTGAGTATCAAAAATTCAAGTGAAAAAACAATGATATTTTCATAATGATAATTCATGTGTATTTTAAAGTGGTTTCAAATTTTCATTTCACAAGAGGTGAGTGCTAGGCTTTAGAGTAAAAAAATCATATAAAAGTGACCGTTAATTCACAGCGATGGAATTCGCAATGAGAGGTGAGTACCCAGATGAGGGATGAAATATTAACTGGTTTGTTATTATTTTCACGCCATAATTTCCATCTTAAATCTAGTGTTCACCTACCACTTCACAATCCACTTGAATAATCATAAGGAAAACATACATAATTGATTCTCCACGCGAATTTTTGGTACTCAGTTTGAAATTTTTGAATGAAAAAAAAAAAAATTAGTTCTTTGATAGTAATCTGACAGAATCTTGAAAAATATGTTGCAAATGTTAATTTTTATATCGTTTATTGTTGTTACTTGGTGTGTATTGTTTCAAAGTTGTCGAAGGTATTAAAATACGAGAATAAAAAGTATTGGCTAAGTCCAAAATAACTCTCTACAGTTTTTATTTGCAACAAATCGATCAGACAAATATGTCAGACTTTTCCACATCTCAATCACTTCACCTAGTGATCTTCCGTTGGAAAATAAAAATCATGCCGAGAAATTTATAGCAATCTGGTTCATATTTTTTTCTCAAATTTAAGTACTTTCATTTTCACTACGAACGACACGAAAGGGTTTTTCAACAGGGACGCTACAAAAGTAGAGCGACAGGGACAGCCAACGATGCCATATTTCTTGCCGCTCTTTTGACATTTCTCTTCAGTAAGGTTTGCCATTTTATGATGAAAAGATATACAAGCCAACAACGAGTCGAAATTATTAAAATTTACTACCGAAATTCGGAGTCAGTGGCCTCAACGTTAAGAGCGCTACGTCCAATTTATGGTCGTCATAATCGACCTAGCAGATCAACAATTGAGCGTCTAGTGGAAAAATTTGAATCCACAGACACAGTACAAAATGATCTCGTGCCAGTGAGACAAAGAAGTGCCCGTAGTGTCAAGAATATGGCTGCCGCTGAGGCTTCAGTTGCAGAAGCCCAAATGTGCCACTCACACGTCGTTCTCAGGCGTTGGGCATATCTGTGACGTCGTTGTGGTGAATTTTGTGAAAAGATCTTGTCCTACATCCTAACAAGATTAAATTGACGCAAGAACTGAAGCCGCTTAACCACCAGAAGCATCGTATGTTCGTGAATTGGGCTGAGCAACCACTTGAAAATGATTCGGGTTTTCATCGAAAAATCATCTTCAGCGATGCGGCTCATTTGTGGCTGAATGGCTTCGTCAATAAGCAAAATATGCAGTATTGGTCAGACAGCAATCCACACGTACTCCATGAGTCATCATTGCATCCCGAAAAAATTACGGCGGCGTCATTGGGCCGTACTTCTTCCATGATGATCAAGACCGGCGTTACTGTGAATAGGGATCGCTACTGTTCAATGATAACTGTTACACTATTTCCTGTGAGGCTACGTCATGTCTATGGTCTATGCCAACAAGCCAGTGACGATTGATGAACTTCGTTCGAATATCGAACGTGAAATTGCAGCAGTATCGCCCGATTAATGCTTATAAACCGTCGAAAAGTGGGTTCAGCGTCTGGACTTCTGCAAGCGTGTCCGTGGTGGCCATGCAAAATAAATCGAATTCCATACATAATGGCATCAAACGTACTTTCACAGGAATAAAGAATTTCAATGATATCCAAAACCGTTTTGTTTTATTTAAAAAAACTTTTGTAGCGCTCTTATTGAAAAACCCGATATAACAAACTACGGAATAAAAATAAATATTATTTAAAAAATATTTCAAGATTCTGTCAAAAAACCTGGGAATAATCATTCGAATCCTGCTCTTATGCCCAGATAATTCATGAGCTGTCATGTATGTGTATTTTTTTTACTTTCCTGGCCTTAGGTCACACTGAATTTGGACTTATCAGGTTGTTGATGAATAATTTCAGGCGCTTACAAAGCCAGGAGAGATCTTGAATGCGATGTCAATGAGACTGATCCCTCCATAGTTGGTGCAGTCCAGAGAATCGCCATTCTTGAGAATCAGGCAAACAATGCGCTGGAAGTTCCATTCATCAGGCACATGTGTTAGAATAAACCCACTCTTTAAATATATCTTTGAAGCACAAAAAGAAATTAAACACGGTTTTATTTTGGTTTTTACCCCATTTCACCCTATATATACAAAGTGTTTGTTGCTAGATCTAAAAAAAAATATCCCTTAACCCTTCATTTAAGTCTATGTTAACCCTTTTTAACATAAACAGAATTTTTATAATCTAATAGAATTTTTATTTTTACCCCATTTTACCATAAAATAGAATTTGTGTGTATAAAATTTTATATGAAAGGCCTTCCCTTAGTAATACAAGAGTTGGCATAATTAAAAAACAAGTAATTGTAGTATAGATTTTTGATATTTGTTCTATCCAACTCCTAAGATTTGTGTGAGGTCAGTCTATAGCTGGGGGAAATTGTTGCATTTGCTGCCATTTTGAAAAAAAGAGTTGAAAAACGTCAATGCAATTTTCTTGGCTCCTATTGGATATTTTTGTAGGTTAAAATATCTTCAAAAATTTTCAACTACAAACATTTTTGACATCTCTTTCCAATGACAAGTTAGTGTGAAAATTGTATAAGTGAAATTAGTTTTTAGCGTTTATCCCACCTTTTGTTTATCTAAACGAAAAAAAAATATTAATAAAGTCTTTTTGTCAGGCAATTAAGTAATTCTAATTTAATTAGTAAGTTGTTTTTATAATATTCAATTTTTTTTCTAAAATTACTAAAAAATTAGAACTTGATTAAAAGATTTTATAAAATAAAAGTCTTCTGGTTTTCAAATGAGCTATGGTAGATAGTTGATAGTTGTTCTGTTGCCTTAATCATTTTTTGTTTTGCATTTTAAGTCCTCTTTTCCAAAATTTATTTTTTTTTTACAGAACTTAGTTGTTCAAAACGTTTGTTAATAAAACTTTGTTACATGTTTCTTAAGAATTAAATTTTTACATCTAGTTCAAACTCAGTTGTAGCCTTTTTGTATTTAAACAAAAAATATTCCAAATAATTCTTTAAAAAAAACACCCTTTATGAAACGCTAGAAAATTGTCTGAATCATTTTCTTTCTTATTTTGGTATTTGTTTTGTTTATATATATTTATCAATTATTGTATCTGCTCCCTCTTATTTTTATTCCTTGAAACATTTTTAAATTGACGTCTCTAGGGTCAAGAATCTTTTTATAAAAAGAATCAAGACCTATATATCGGTAAATTCATCATCATCATCATCATCAATGATCGCATTGCAAAGCGTCTTGAAAATTTGGCAGTCTATTTAAATGATACATCGAATAGTCATCAATGGAAAATTTTGAGCTACAAAATATCTCAACTCAATTAATTAAAATAACAAACAAAAAATCAATAAATAAATAAAAAAAGAACGGATCCCAAAATACTCACAGGATTTAAAAGCATCCACGAGAAGCATGATCGGAATCGGCCGATGAAGAAAGAGGTATCTGAGATTTATTCCGTGTGTTGCACGGGTGACACAAAAAAAAAAAACATAAAAACTTTTATTTATTTTTTGGTAAAATACATAGTTTGCAACAAACTATGTGAGACGAATCATGTTGCCAACACACGGAAGGCATGCAACAACCACTGAGTCTGTCATCTTTGGCACTCATGGTCGCGTCGTTTTGTCGTCTTTGTCGTTGTTTTCGCTGGCGTTAGCGTTGGCGTTGGCGTCTAATTAGTATACATCAGTATATTCTGTGATAAAACATAACTAAAAGGCGTCTATATTAATCTCAACCCCCAACTTATACGACTGAAAGGGGATGAAACAGAACTTAGATGCAGTTTGTTTGTTTTTAATGATGTTGCACTTGTTGTTTGACGCAAGTATCTGGTGCTTACAATACTATATTTTTGTTTTTATTTTTATTTTTGTATTTATATTTTTTTATATTTATTTATTTAGATTTTATTTTACTATTATTTTTTTTAATAATTTTTGGCAAACAATTTCAACAGACATTGGCTTTGACATTTAAATTATATTTTCTTTGGCTATTTTTGGGCCAAAATATTAAATTAATTTTCGGATATTCAATTTTTTTCCCACGATGAAAATTTTAATGAGTCTCCTGATGCTATTAGGTGGGTGGTTAATATTCGTGAGAAAAATTTTCATTTTTGGAAGATAAATTATTAGCGACAGCTTTTTCTTGGTGATGAAATTATTTTTAAAATTTGATGGGTAGAAAGTTGTCTTAACTTAAATTTAGTTTTAAATTTAAATCACTGGATACAAAATATTAATGCGTCGTCACTCTGTCATAATTTATTTTGCCTCTGTAAATCTGAAAATCAGTTTAAAACCCTTTTTGGCACTGAGAATCACCTTATTTAATTTTTTTTTTAAAGTGGTTTTCTAAGTTTTGTAAACAATTTTCCATTCATTTTGACTAACGAGGTGTTTAAAAGTATTAAAATGCGTGAACTGGATCGCACATGCTTGCTATTATGTTCAAGTTGCTTGGAATTGAGAATTTTTTGATTATACAAGCAATCTCAGAAAAAAATAGAAAAGGGAGTTTAAATAGGGCTCTGAACTTTTGGCACCACATATATGTAAAATTTGAAAGATAAAATGCCATCTCATTGGTTTGTAAAAGGTCAGTAAAGGTCAACTAGTCGTCCTAGAAACTGGCCAGACCTAGAATACTTGTAATCAAGGCTTAAAATTTTTTAAGGTCATGCGTGATTTTTGGCGCCTTATTTAATAGAAATTTGCCAAAGTTGTATACCAAGTGAAGGGTCTCTAGATTCATATAAAAGGTAAATACATTTTTAATTTTTTGTTCAAGGTTATGCGATTTTTGGCACCTCATTAATGAGAAATTTTCAAAAAAAAAAAATGAATACCACCTGAAAGCCCTCAAGATCTTTATAAATGTTCACCTAGTTTCTGTTATTTTTCAGCTATAAATTCTTTTTTATAATTAAAAAAAAAATTCAAGGTCACGAAGGTTTTTTCGGCAAAAGAATAAAAATTCATAACAAAAAGTCTATGGCTGACCAATAGCTTAATCCAACATTACCTTTTATGCTGATCTATGTAGTGATATATCAGAGTGTATATATTTTTTTTATAAAATTAGCCAAATGAGGTACCAAAAATAGTTGGTGACCTTGAAAAAAATTAAAAATCGCAAAAAGAATCTTTATTTGAGCAATTACTGAAACTACCTGACCATTTAAAAAGATCTTAGGGCCTTTCAGGTGGAATTAATTCTCTGCAAATTTTCCGTAAATGAGGTGCCAAAAATCGCAATTACCTTGAAGAAAAATTAAAAAAAAATCATTTTAAAAAATTTCATTCGATTGGGGTTTTTTTTTTAAATAATTTTTTGTGCAAACAATTTCTATTACATTCGAAAACAATTGGTACGCCAATTGGAACGCACATTTATGAACCTTGTTTCAAAAAATTCATAAGCCCATTTTCGTCATATTGTTTATTTTTTTAAGGCAAAAATTAATTTTTAAAAATTCTGGTATGCAATTTAATTGACATTTAAAAGGCACTTTTGCATAAAAATATTACTAAAATCGGTTGGGCCGTTAATCATAATATCTGAAATAAAATCTGTTATATGGCAGGTACCTTTTAATAACAATTTTTGGTAAAAAAAAAATGTTACCAAAAACATCACCTTACGTACAATACAATACACTGATTTTTTACTTGGGCGATATATGTAGGTTCTAAATAGGGCAGCTTTTGGATTGGCATATCGATGATAGAGAACACAAAAAAACTGGAGAGGAGTATAATTCTCTCTGTCTATCCGTATATGGACATACAGCCTAAGCCACTGAAGCAATTTTCTTCAAATTTTGAACTTAAGGTTTTCATTTAACTCTCCAGAAGGAAAATTGATTTTTTTAGCTCCAAAAATAACGTTACTTGCTCTACAACCGTAAATAAAAAGCTTTATTTATTTAGATATTTTCATTAAGAGTTTAGCCGATTTTAACTAAAAATGTTATGAAAAAGCTCCTTAAAAATGACAATTAAATCGTATATCAAAAATTTTGAAAAATATAAATTTTAAATTTTTAATAAGATATTGATTTTTTTTGAAAATTCAAATCAAATTTCAAAAACGAATTGATGATTTTTTTTGAAACTAGATCTAAAAATGTATTTTAATATATCTATATTTAAAATTGGCATATTTAAACTTGCTACCAAATTTTTTTATATAAGTAATTAATTTTTAGGAAAATCACTCATACGATTAAAAATTTGTTTTTGCACATATTCATAATTTTTCCAAGTAATCAAATGGCATACTTGTTTTTGAGCTCTTAGTTTTTTAACTATTTTTTTATACAATTAAAAGAGCGATTTAAATGCTTTTTGTATATTTTCTATTTTTTTTTTCTATATTTATTACTTTCATATTTTAAAAGTTCTTAACTCCACGCAACTTGAACATAAGAGCAAGTACGTGCGATCCAGTCATGCATTTTATTTTTATCAAAATCAATTAAGCCGTTTTTGAGATAAATATGATTTTTCTCAACGGTTGTATGGCAAGTACCGTTATTTTTTTTTTGAGCTAAAAATTTCTATTTCCCGTCTGAAAAAAAATCACCAAAAAGCCTTAATTTTAAAATTTGAAGAAGATCGCTTAAGGCTGTAGAAAGGTAAGGCTGGGTAAAAACAGACAGACAACCAAAACTTTGCCACTCACTTTTCTGGTGTTCTCTACCATTATAATGTCACGCTATTTTACACCTACATACATATATAACGGTTGTTTTTGGGACGTGTAGCTTTCAAAAAGAAACAAAACACACATAATTTCATGTTTTGGCCAAGAATTAAGCTTTATTGTAAAGATAAGGGCTTGTCATTATGTTTTAAACATGATTTCGGGCAAGTGGCTACCCCGGTTGCCTCAAATAAATTTCAGCCGAGAGGCTCAATTTTCAACCACTTTTTGCAACCACTGGCCGTATGTCAGCAGTAGTTCGTTGAATATTCTCTTCAAAGGCGTCAATCGTCTTGGGCTTATATGCTTAGACAAGTGACTTCACATAAACCCACAAAAAATAGTTTAGCGGTGTTAAATCGCATGATCTTGGAGGCCCCACCACAGGCCCATGACACGAGTAAATGCGTTTACCAAAATTTTTTTTGAATAAATTGATTGTTTCGCGATGTGTCGCGTGAACGTAACCAAAAAAAAAAAACACCCTTTATGTAAGGGGTCTCGGAATTTTTTATTTTTATATTCAAAATGGTTATCGTAGATCTTGTTAAGGATTTTTTTGAAAGTAGTAATTTTTACTGTGGGACATTTTCCAAAATTGAATTTTGAGACCCCGCCACGGATTTTAGGTAAAAAACCACGATTCAAAATGGTTTTTCTCACCACTTTTTCGAATTATAGTTCTTTTTACATAAATTCAAAATTCACTACTTTCTTAATTCTTTACAAGATCCACTAAACTCATTTTGAGTATAAAAAATAAAAAAAAATTCTGACATCCTAATTTATACCGCAAGTAAAATTTGGGCAATATCTCCGTAGTATCCGTTTTTTTTTTAAATAGTTTTCCATTTAAAGGTAAAAGTAAAAGAAATGTATTGCAATTTTTTTTGAAAAATTGTCGAGCCATTTTAGAGAAAATGATATTATGTTAAGAATCTTAGAAAAATTGTAGTAAGTTGGAATTTTGTTTTGTGTGACAAAGTTAACTTCTAAAAATAGTGATTTCGTTTTTGTTTTTCAAGAAGTGGTATATAGGCCAATAATAAGAAACTTTTGAGTATTTAGCGAGCAGTTAGTGCTTCAATTAGTTTTTATATTCAATTCATAGTAAAATCCTGCTTTAAATTCAATTCGTAGTCGTCCGTGGGATTATTGACTTCGAAGTTTTTTTCGACCTTTGGAGCACTTAAACGGTTATAAAAGGCAGTTGTAATAGTTAAAGTGCTCTTAGGCTCGAATGATTCATAAATTATTAATTAATGGTAAGAATTTGGGCAGAAAAAGGATATTTAAAAATTTTAATTGTGAAAAAATAACTTTACAAGCTTTAAAGATGAAAAATTATAGGAAAATTTTCGCATATATTATACTACAATGCACAACGCCTCCACTGGAAGGGTTGATAATTTGCCAATCTAACTTATAAAAATGATTTGTTATTTTTTTTTTCTTTTTAATGACAAAATAAATTGAGATCATCGACACATGATGATAACAATTAGCTGTCATCTGTATTGTGTAAGAATAATAAATTCTAATTATTAATGTTGGTCATATAATAAGTTTTTTTTTTATTAACACATGTGTAGTCATAGTGTGTGAAAGCCTTAAGTTTTTTTTTACATTTACTTTAAAATAAAAAAAAGATCAAATTAATTTGAAGGTAATCATTTATAGAGATAACCGCGTTCCACCTGATTGATTGTGTTGATACATAAGTAAGGTAACCCTAAGCCCCTATGAATGATTTTTCTATTTTCTATTTTTCATTGTTTTTATCACAACAGTTCAATTAAAGTTTATTCAAGTGATTAAGTGCATATACTCGTATTTATTGTATTTCCGTATGCTATTTGTAGATTCCTACTTATATTTACAACTGAGTTAATGGTTTTGTTGTTTTATTAAACAATTAGTTGCAAATCAATTGTTTATGTGTTTTTTATTTGTATTACCTACTATAAAAATTTATTGTTTACGTTTTATTTATGTAACTAAGTTCATTTTAGACGAATGCAGTATTAGTTTATTGACGTTTTAGTTGTTTTTTTTTTAACAAAATCCCATACATATGTTTTACAGAGAAACGGCTTTCGGAGTAATCAGGTGTTATTGTATTTTATAAAAGAAAAATTCTCATATTTGTAGTTACAACATAATAAAATAACTACTTTTTCGAAATAAAATGTTAATTTGGCCTTAAAATGTTTACTTTAAGAGACAATATTGCTAACAAGATCAATTTTTTTAGGTATTTTTCAACATTGTACATAAAACGAGAACAATTTTGAAAGCTGGGTTCTTTAGATATTCGCATTTAACGGATTGAGGCAGAAAATCGTTAAAATCTGGGAAAGTCACTTTGGATGCTAATATTTTACTAAATAGACCTCGAAAATAAAATTGGCTTCGATCAGTCGATTTGGTTTGAATAGATCTTTCCATTAAAGTATGGCACGATTTATTTCATTAACTTTGAAAAAAAAGTTGTTGTTTTTTCGAAAAAAAGGCAAGGAAAAATATGAAAAATTTTTGTGACAAAATCTTAACGTTCCTAGACATTTTGGAAAGGTGTCTTAATTTTCTATTCAGAACTGAAAACGAGAACAATTTTGAAAGCTGGGTTCTTTAGATATTCGAATTTAACGGATTGAGGCAGAAAATCGTTAAAATCTGGGAAAGTCACTTTGGATGCTAATATTTTACTAAATAGACCTCGAAAATAAAATTTGCTTCGATGAGTCGATTTGGTTTGAATAGATCTTTCCATTAAAGTATGGCACGATTTATTTCATTAACTTTGAAAAAAAAGTTGTTGTTTTTTCGAAAAAAAGGCAAGGAAAAATATGAAAAATTTTTGTGACAAAATCTTAACGTTCCTAGACATTTTGGAAAGGTGTCTTAATTTTCTATTCAGAACTGAAAACGAGAACAATTTTGAAAGCTGGGTTCTTTAGATATTCGCATTTAACTGATTGAGGCAGAAAATCGTTAAAATCTGGGAAAGTCACTTTGGATGCTAATATTTTACTAAATAGACCTCGAAAATAAAATTGGCTTCGATGGAGTCGATTTGGTTTGAATAGATCTTTCCATTAAAGTATGGCACGATTTATTTCATTAACTTTGAAAAAAAAGTTGTTGTTTTTTCGAAAAAAAGGCAAGGAAAAATATGAAAAATTTTTGTGACAAAATCTTAACGTTCCTAGACATTTTGGAAAGGTGTCTTAATTTTCTATTCAGAACTGAAAACGAGAACAATTTTGAAAGCTGGGTTCTTTAGATATTCGCATTTAACTGATTGAGGCAGAAAATCGTTAAAATCTGGGAAAGTCACTTTGGATGCTAATATTTTACTAAATAGACCTCGAAAATAAAATTGGCTTCGATCAGTCGATTTGGTTTGAATAGATCTTTCCATTAAAGTATGGCACGATTTATTTCATTAACTTTGAAAAAAAAGTTGTTGTTTTTTCGAAAAAAAGGCAAGGAAAAATATGAAAAATTTTTGTGACAAAATCTTAACGTTCCTAGACATTTTGGAAAGGTGTCTTAATTTTCTATTCAGAACTGAAAACGAGAACAATTTTGAAAGCTGGGTTCTTTAGATATTCGAATTTAACGGATTGAGGCAGAAAATCGTTAAAATCTGGGAAAGTCACTTTGGATGCTAATATTTTACTAAATAGACCTCGAAAATAAAATTGGCTTCGATCAGTCGATTTGGTTTGAATAGATCTTTCCATTACGGTATGGCACGATTTATTTCATTAACTTTGAAAAAAAGTTGTTTTTTTTTTGAAAAAAAGGCAAGGGGTTAGTCCATGATTTTTTCCAAAATCCATGAAAAATTTTTGTGACAAAATCTTAACGTTCTTAGACATTTTGAAAAGGTGTCTTAATTTGCTATGCAGAACTGAAAACGAGAACAATTTTGAAAGCTGGGTTCTTTAGATATTCGCATTTAACGGATTGAGGCAGAAAATCGTTAAAATCTGGAAAAGTCACTTTGGATGCTAATATTTTACTTAATAGACCTCGAAAAAAAAATTTGCTTCGATCAGTCGATTTGGTTTGAATAGATCTTTCTAGTAAAGTATGGCAAGATTTATTTCATTAACTTCGAAAAAAAAGTTGTTTTTTTTTTTTGAAAAAAAGGCAAGGGGTTAGTCCATGATTTTTTCCAAAATCCATGAAAAATTTTTGTGACAAAATCTTAACGTTCTTAGACATTTTGAAAAGGTGTCTTAATTTCCTATGCAGAGCTGAAAACGAGAACAATTTTGAGAGTTGGGTTCTTTAGATATTCGCATTTAACGGATTGAGGCAAAAAATCGTTAAAATCTGGGAAAGTCACTTTGGATGCTAATATTTTACTAAATAGACCTCGAAAATAAAATTGGCTTCGATCAGTCGATTTGGTTTGAATAGATCTTTCCATTACGGTATGGCACGATTTATTTCATTAACTTTGAAAAAAAGTTGTTTTTTTTTGAAAAAAAGGCAAGGGGTTAGTCCATGATTTTTTCCAAAATCCATGAAAAATTTTTGTGACAAAATCTTAACGTTCTTAGACATTTTGAAAAGGTGTCTTAATTTCCTATGCAGAGCTGAAAACGAGAACAATTTTGAGAGTTGGGTTCTTTAGATATTCGCATTTAACGGATTGAGGCAAAAAATCGTTAAAATCTGGAAAAGTCACTTTGGATGCTAATATTTTACTAAATAGACCTCGAAAATAAAATTGGCTTCGATGAGTCGATTTGGTTTGAATAGATCTTTCCATTACGGTATGGCACGATTTATTTCATTAACTTTGAAAAAAAGTTGTTTTTTTTTGAAAAAAAGGCAAGGGGTTAGTCCATGATTTTTTCCAAAATCCATGAAAAATTTTTGTGACAAAATCTTAACGTTCCTAGACATTTTGGAAAGGTGTCTTAATTTTCTATTCAGAACTGAAAACGAGAACAATTTTGAAAGCTGGGTTCTTTAGATATTCGCATTTAACGGATTGAGGCAGAAAATCGTTAAAATCTGGAAAAGTCACTTTGGATGCTAATATTTTACTAAATAGACCTCGAAAATAAAATTGGCTTCGATGAGTCGATTTGGTTTGAATAGATCTTTCCATTACGGTATGGCACGATTTATTTCATTAACTTTGAAAAAAAAGTTGTTGTTTTTTCGAAAAAAAGGCAAGGAAAAATATGAAAAATTTTTGTGACAAAATCTTAACGTTCCTAGACATTTTGGAAAGGTGTCTTAATTTTCTATTCAGAACTGAAAACGAGAACAATTTTGAAAGCTGGGTTCTTTAGATATTCGCATTTAACGGATTGAGGCAGAAAATCGTTAAAATCTGGAAAAGTCACTTTGGATGCTAATATTTTACTAAATAGACCTCGAAAATAAAATTGGCTTCGATGAGTCGATTTGGTTTGAATAGATCTTTCCATTACGGTATGGCACGATTTATTTCATTAACTTTGAAAAAAAGTTGTTTTTTTTTGAAAAAAAGGCAAGGGGTTAGTCCATGATTTTTTCCAAAATCCATGAAAAATTTTTGTGACAAAATCTTAACGTTCTTAGACATTTTGAAAAGGTGTCTTAATTTCCTATGCAGAGCTGAAAACGAGAACAATTTTGAGAGTTGGGTTCTTTAGATATTCGCATTTAACGGATTGAGGCAAAAAATCGTTAAAATCTGGAAAAGTCACTTTGGATGCTAATATTTTACTAAATAGACCTCGAAAATAAAATTGGCTTCGATGAGTCGATTTGGTTTGAATAGATCTTTCCATTACGGTATGGCACGATTTATTTCATTAACTTTGAAAAAAAGTTGTTTTTTTTTGAAAAAAAGGCAAGGGGTTAGTCCATGATTTTTTCCAAAATCCATGAAAAATTTTTGTGACAAAATCTTAACGTTCCTAGACATTTTGGAAAGGTGTCTTAATTTTCTATTCAGAACTGAAAACGAGAACAATTTTGAAAGCTGGGTTCTTTAGATATTCGCATTTAACGGATTGAGGCAGAAAATCGTTAAAATCTGGAAAAGTCACTTTGGATGCTAATATTTTACTAAATAGACCTCGAAAATAAAATTGGCTTCGATGAGTCGATTTGGTTTGAATAGATCTTTCCATTACGGTATGGCACGATTTATTTCATTAACTTTGAAAAAAAAGTTGTTGTTTTTTCGAAAAAAAGGCAAGGAAAAATATGAAAAATTTTTGTGACAAAATCTTAACGTTCCTAGACATTTTGGAAAGGTGTCTTAATTTTCTATTCAGAACTGAAAACGAGAACAATTTTGAAAGCTGGGTTCTTTAGATATTCGCATTTAACGGATTGAGGCAGAAAATCGTTAAAATCTGGAAAAGTCACTTTGGATGCTAATATTTTACTAAATAGACCTCGAAAATAAAATTGGCTTCGATGAGTCGATTTGGTTTGAATAGATCTTTCCATTACGGTATGGCACGATTTATTTCATTAACTTTGAAAAAAAAGTTGTTGTTTTTTCGAAAAAAAGGCAAGGAAAAATATGAAAAATTTTTGTGACAAAATCTTAACGTTCCTAGACATTTTGGAAAGGTGTCTTAATTTTCTATTCAGAACTGAAAACGAGAACAATTTTGAAAGCTGGGTTCTTTAGATATTCGCATTTAACGGATTGAGGCAGAAAATCGTTAAAATCTGGAAAAGTCACTTTGGATGCTAATATTTTACTAAATAGACCTCGAAAATAAAATTGGCTTCGATGAGTCGATTTGGTTTGAATAGATCTTTCCATTACGGTATGGCACGATTTATTTCATTAACTTTGAAAAAAAGTTGTTTTTTTTTGAAAAAAAGGCAAGGGGTTAGTCCATGATTTTTTCCAAAATCCATGAAAAATTTTTGTGACAAAATCTTAACGTTCTTAGACATTTTGAAAAGGTGTCTTAATTTCCTATGCAGAGCTGAAAACGAGAACAATTTTGAGAGTTGGGTTCTTTAGATATTCGCATTTAACGGATTGAGGCAAAAAATCGTTAAAATCTGGGAAAGTCACTTTGGATGCTAATATTTTACTAAATAGACCTCGAAAATAAAATTGGCTTCGATCAGTCGATTTGGTTTGAATAGATCTTTCCATTACGGTATGGCACGATTTATTTCATTAACTTTGAAAAAAAGTTGTTTTTTTTTGAAAAAAAGGCAAGGGGTTAGTCCATGATTTTTTCCAAAATCCATGAAAAATTTTTGTGACAAAATCTTAACGTTCTTAGACATTTTGAAAAGGTGTCTTAATTTCCTATGCAGAGCTGAAAACGAGAACAATTTTGAGAGTTGGGTTCTTTAGATATTCGCATTTAACGGATTGAGGCAAAAAATCGTTAAAATCTGGAAAAGTCACTTTGGATGCTAATATTTTACTAAATAGACCTCGAAAATAAAATTGGCTTCGATGAGTCGATTTGGTTTGAATAGATCTTTCCATTACGGTATGGCACGATTTATTTCATTAACTTTGAAAAAAAGTTGTTTTTTTTTGAAAAAAAGGCAAGGGGTTAGTCCATGATTTTTTCCAAAATCCATGAAAAATTTTTGTGACAAAATCTTAACGTTCCTAGACATTTTGGAAAGGTGTCTTAATTTTCTATTCAGAACTGAAAACGAGAACAATTTTGAAAGCTGGGTTCTTTAGATATTCGCATTTAACGGATTGAGGCAGAAAATCGTTAAAATCTGGAAAAGTCACTTTGGATGCTAATATTTTACTAAATAGACCTCGAAAATAAAATTGGCTTCGATGAGTCGATTTGGTTTGAATAGATCTTTCCATTACGGTATGGCACGATTTATTTCATTAACTTTGAAAAAAAAGTTGTTGTTTTTTCGAAAAAAAGGCAAGGAAAAATATGAAAAATTTTTGTGACAAAATCTTAACGTTCCTAGACATTTTGGAAAGGTGTCTTAATTTTCTATTCAGAACTGAAAACGAGAACAATTTTGAAAGCTGGGTTCTTTAGATATTCGCATTTAACGGATTGAGGCAGAAAATCGTTAAAATCTGGAAAAGTCACTTTGGATGCTAATATTTTACTAAATAGACCTCGAAAATAAAATTGGCTTCGATGAGTCGATTTGGTTTGAATAGATCTTTCCATTACGGTATGGCACGATTTATTTCATTAACTTTGAAAAAAAGTTGTTTTTTTTTGAAAAAAAGGCAAGGGGTTAGTCCATGATTTTTTCCAAAATCCATGAAAAATTTTTGTGACAAAATCTTAACGTTCTTAGACATTTTGAAAAGGTGTCTTAATTTCCTATGCAGAGCTGAAAACGAGAACAATTTTGAGAGTTGGGTTCTTTAGATATTCGCATTTAACGGATTGAGGCAAAAAATCGTTAAAATCTGGAAAAGTCACTTTGGATGCTAATATTTTACTAAATAGACCTCGAAAATAAAATTGGCTTCGATGAGTCGATTTGGTTTGAATAGATCTTTCCATTACGGTATGGCACGATTTATTTCATTAACTTTGAAAAAAAGTTGTTTTTTTTTGAAAAAAAGGCAAGGGGTTAGTCCATGATTTTTTCCAAAATCCATGAAAAATTTTTGTGACAAAATCTTAACGTTCCTAGACATTTTGGAAAGGTGTCTTAATTTTCTATTCAGAACTGAAAACGAGAACAATTTTGAAAGCTGGGTTCTTTAGATATTCGCATTTAACGGATTGAGGCAGAAAATCGTTAAAATCTGGAAAAGTCACTTTGGATGCTAATATTTTACTAAATAGACCTCGAAAATAAAATTGGCTTCGATGAGTCGATTTGGTTTGAATAGATCTTTCCATTACGGTATGGCACGATTTATTTCATTAACTTTGAAAAAAAAGTTGTTGTTTTTTCGAAAAAAAGGCAAGGAAAAATATGAAAAATTTTTGTGACAAAATCTTAACGTTCCTAGACATTTTGGAAAGGTGTCTTAATTTTCTATTCAGAACTGAAAACGAGAACAATTTTGAAAGCTGGGTTCTTTAGATATTCGCATTTAACGGATTGAGGCAGAAAATCGTTAAAATCTGGAAAAGTCACTTTGGATGCTAATATTTTACTAAATAGACCTCGAAAATAAAATTGGCTTCGATGAGTCGATTTGGTTTGAATAGATCTTTCCATTACGGTATGGCACGATTTATTTCATTAACTTTGAAAAAAAGTTGTTTTTTTTTGAAAAAAAGGCAAGGGGTTAGTCCATGATTTTTTCCAAAATCCATGAAAAATTTTTGTGACAAAATCTTAACGTTCCTAGACATTTTGGAAAGGTGTCTTAATTTTCTATTCAGAACTGAAAACGAGAACAATTTTGAAAGCTGGGTTCTTTAGATATTCGCATTTAACGGATTGAGGCAGAAAATCGTTAAAATCTGGAAAAGTCACTTTGGATGCTAATATTTTACTAAATAGACCTCGAAAATAAAATTGGCTTCGATGAGTCGATTTGGTTTGAATAGATCTTTCCATTACGGTATGGCACGATTTATTTCATTAACTTTGAAAAAAAGTTGTTTTTTTTTGAAAAAAAGGCAAGGGGTTAGTCCATGATTTTTTCCAAAATCCATGAAAAATTTTTGTGACAAAATCTTAACGTTCTTAGACATTTTGAAAAGGTGTCTTAATTTCCTATGCAGAGCTGAAAACGAGAACAATTTTGAGAGTTGGGTTCTTTAGATATTCGCATTTAACTGATTGAGGCAGAAAATCGTTAAAATCTGGGAAAGTCACTTTGGATGCTAATATTTTACTAAATAGACCTCGAAAATAAAATTGGCTTCGATGAGTCGATTTGGTTTGAATAGATCTTTCCATTAAAGTATGGCACGATTTATTTCATTAACTTTGAAAAAAAAGTTGTTGTTTTTTCGAAAAAAAGGCAAGGAAAAATATGAAAAATTTTTGTGACAAAATCTTAACGTTCCTAGACATTTTGGAAAGGTGTCTTAATTTTCTATTCAGAACTGAAAACGAGAACAATTTTGAAAGCTGGGTTCTTTAGATATTCGCATTTAACGGATTGAGGCAGAAAATCGTTAAAATCTGGAAAAGTCACTTTGGATGCTAATATTTTACTAAATAGACCTCGAAAATAAAATTGGCTTCGATGAGTCGATTTGGTTTGAATAGATCTTTCCAGTAAAGTATGGTACGATTTATTTCCTACTTAGATCCCAATCAAATGACTCGGAGTGTACTTCTACTTAAAATATATGTAATGTACTTAAAATGGACCAAAATTGCTTTGATGTATTTTTCCTCAATAAAATTTAATCACATTGTGATACTTTTTTTTCTCTCTAAATCACTTCTATTACTGCCAACAGAAAATAAAACTGAAAAAAAAAATTGTTCATTTATTGTGATAATGGTTATTCAAGGATTTTACCAATCACGGGCGATCATCATTTTTAAACGGCATCCCACCGTGTGAGCATCATCATCATCATCTTCATTTGCGTAAATATAGTTTAAGCTTTGAAATTAAGTGACAAATTTACTATGTATTATACTCTAACACGTTTTTGTAACAGCAGCACAAAAAAAAAAAAACAATGTAATTTTTCAATTGAAAATCATGCTAATTTAAACAAACAAATAAATTGTTTTGTACATTTTTATTCGCTTATAGGTCAGTGAGTTTAGATGTCTTTTTTTTTTTGTTGTTGCTAAACTAAATTTTGGCGTAGTTTCTTAGGGTCAATATAGGGAAGTCATGAAAAATGTTAGCCTTATAGGAGATTTGTAAGGAGTTTGTCAAATTCGAATTATAATTGGAAAAAAAAGAAATTTTAAAATTATTAAATTGGTTCTGTTTTTTTGGGATAAGCCTAAAGTTTACAGTTCCCATGCAAAAAAAAATCAAAATTTCCAAAACTTTTTTCCAAAAATTCCTTGCACCAAATATTGCATTAAATCAAGGCAAAATATGTTTGCCTTGGCCTGAACCACCCATTAAGTCATTATTTTACTTGAAATTAAAAAACTATAAGCTTAAAAATAGAAATAATAATTTTTGGATGCAAAAACTATTTGCATGCAAATAATGCCTTGAGGTGAATATATATTCTTTTTTCGAAGTGTAAGCCGACCATGGTTTTTTTTTTGGCTTAAACTGTAAGCCAATCATGCAAATAATAAATTTTGAATTTCACCTCAATTATTTTTGACATGCGAAAATATTTGCATCGATTTTTTTTTGCACCCGGGAACTGTAAACAAGGCTATAAGTACGAAAGCCCACAAACCATAATCACGAAAAACAAAATCTCTCTTTTTTCTAAATCTTGAGAAATGCAATTTCGAATTTTAGCAACCCTGCGTTTATGATCTCGCAGTTACCATCACGCATTTACATCTCACAGCAAAATATTTTCCAAGAATACTAACCAAAATGTCGCATTAAAGATTTATTTCAATTTTTGTTAACGCAAGATTGTTAAAAGCGCGATTTTGTAATTGGGATTTATTTTTATTAATTTTTTAAGACTTTCAATAAGCTTTGATGTGAAAGCAACATTTGATTTTTTTTATGAATATGGTGGTGACTGTGGGACACCCTCTATATAAATAATATATTTTCGGTGATCACTGATTTACGGACAGACTCACTGATTGACTTTAAAACGCTTGAAAATATTTGAACTTGAAAAAAGTTGCAGAATAGCTTCCAAATGCCAAACGCGTTTTGGAAAAATAACGGTCAATGTCGAAGAAAGTTGTTGAATAGACGCATTTTCGGGAAACATTTCAGTGCTGCCACTTTTCGGGAAATTACTTGTTTATGTCAAAGGGTGGAACATCCAATTTAATGGTAATTTTCAATACCCATTTTGGACATGAAAACATTTCTGAAAATCTGAGTCTCACCACTTTTTAGGGACATGCTTTTCTTGATGTCAAATTGCGGGACCTCCACATACCAAACTCTTCTTGGGAAAAAAGGTGGATGTAAATGAATAAAATATGTTGAATAGACGCACCCAAGTGTATAATTAAGATGTCAGCATTGCCATTTTTAAGAAACATACTTTTTGTGCGTCAAACGGAGGAACCAACTAACTGATGAGCCCAACTGTTGTACCTATGCAAAACGCATTTGGACTAAAGGTCGCAAAATCTTTATTATGAAACGGAGGAACCTTCACTGTTTTGTCAATTTATAATATTTTGAACATAAACAAAGTTGCGTATGCTTTCAGATGCGAAACGCGTATTGGAAATATAAGGGTAAATGTTTAAAAAGATATTTTGTTTTGGGTAGGTGGGCGGGTAAAATTTAAGTGTTACCACTTTTCGGGAAATTACCTTCTTATGTCAAATGGTGGGATCTCCACTTTTATGGTTCTTTTCAATACATATTTTGAACAAGAAAAAAGTTGTGGAAAATCTGAGTGCTGCCACTTTTCAGGAGCATATTTTTTTGATCTCAATTTTTAGGACCTCCACATGCTAAACACTCTTGGGAAAATTAGGTGGATGTAAATGCTTAAAAGATAGATGTTGAATAGTTTTACCCAAAGGGATAATAAAAATGTCAGTGTCGCCACTTTTCAGGAACATACTTTTTGTATGTCAAAGGGAGGAACCTTCACTTTCTATCAATTTCTAATATTTTGGGCATAATCAAAGTTGCAGACGCCTTCAGATTCGAAACGCGTTTTGGAATTATAAATTTTGATACTTAAGCAGAAAATATTGTTTTAAGTAGGTGAATGAGTTAAATTTGAGTGTTGCCAATTTTCAGGAATATACTTCATTCTGATACCAATGGGTAGAAGCTCCCCTTTTTTGGTAATTTTTTTTTAAATTCCAACATGAAAAAAAATTGCGGAAGATGCCAAACAATAATAAAAAAAAACAACAAATATTTTAAATACAAATTTGGTTTAAATTGGATTTTAAAGTATTTGTTTTGTTTATTAATTTTAAAAGAGTGCCTTAGGTGCGTTACAATTCAATCAACTACATAGTTTTCATATAAATTGAATTTTGATTTTCTGAGGTTACAAATAACTAATTTATGGGTACCTGTGGATATATTTTAAGCAAATCAAAATTTAAAAAAATTAAATAAAGGGTGTTTTTTTAATAGGTAGGTATAAAACTTTGAAATGGAATAAAACAGAGATGATTTTTTTTTTAATTTACATGAAATTTACTTTATTCGAAATACAGTCTTCAGGGATAACAATTTAAATATGCTAAGCATACGATTGCCACGCCTGGCTCAGACATAGTTTAATCTGAAGGTCTAATTTTTTGACTTTTTCCAACATTTGTGGCCGTATAGCGTTTTCAAATATTTTCATAGAAAATTATCAAGCGGCTTTTAATCGCACGATCTTGGAGGCCAATTCCGTAACGTGAAACTATGCGGTTACCAAATGTTTCCTTCAATAAATCTGTTGTGGCACGAGCTAAGTGACATATTGCACCATCTTGTTGAAATTACAGCTAGTCAGTAATCATGGTGCTATAGTGGTCACCATTAAATGTAACATTCTGGCCAGCATGGTTTGTAGAGAAGTATGGACCAATTATTCCACTAACAAATCCATCCCTGAATAAAGCCGCCACGAGGTTGTCAAAGATTTGAAATTATAAAAATATTAATTAAAGGCTAACAAAAAGTACGTATACGCCTGAGGGCACCACTATTTAAATTGAATTAATTTCTCTTCTTTTTCTTTCGTTGGTACATCCATTTTGGAAAAATTCCAGCCACAGATTTTTCTGATTAAATCCTGTTGACCATTTTCTGCGGTTTTCAGCTTTTTATCATCATTTTCATTTTAAAAAAGCAAAGAGATGGCATTCCAGATGGTTCAAGATTTTTGTGGCAATTTTAAATTCATCGTTTTATCATTTATTTTTTAATCCATACTCTCTTGAAAATAAGAGAAAATTTGTCCAATAGCCATCGAGTTTATTTTTAATCTTTGATTTTCGCAAACATTTCTACAGATTTTGAACAAACATTTTGAAAAATGTTTTTACGTAAAATATAAAAAGATACAAAAAATGTTTTATTGCGATTCAATTTTACAAACTCTTCTACACCTCCCTCCTCCTTTAAGAGAAACAGCCAAAACTTTGATAATTGACAATGTGTTTTTGGCAAAGTAAAAAAGTATCAGGAAATAGAAAATATGAGCTATTTTGTACAACCCCTTTGACGGAAATTTATGCAAATGTCCAATTAGGGACAATCTGATGATATCTATAGAACGCACTGGACCTAACCGTGATTTACTTAATACGCCATAATAGTTGGTGGCGCGGTGACTTGGCACATCATTTGAATTAGAAATTCAAAAATAGCACTTTGTGATCTTGCTTGAAGCTTTTGTCCAATTTTCGATCATAGTGCCCCTTCCCACTACACCCACTTGCTAAAACCCCTTCTCAAAGTCAACATGCGTCCAGGAAGACCATATACAAACTTTTAACAAAGACAACAAAAAAATTGTCATCATGATGATGATGAGAAGATTGAATAGAGGCGGTAGGCCGTATGGAACACAAATCGACGACAATGAACAAACATAGTGTAGATAGATACTCTGTGGTCCATTACGACCAAAGCAAAAGTTAGAGTGAGCATCATCATCATGATCTCGCGTTTATAGGTACTGCGCGTGCGATCTATAAACGGCTCGTTATGTCACTAGAGCAGCGCCAATTGCCAAGTTACACTATTTTATTCAAACTGAGATATATACTTTATATGTGTCTCCCGCTGACTAGGGGATGCGGATGCTGCAGGGAAACTAACTTGGCAATGTCATTAATTGTGGCTGCATCTGAAAATGAAAAAAATAAAAATACAAAAAAAAAAAAAACAAACAACATTATTAGGCATCCGAACCGGTACAAAGGCAGTGGTTTCAGCAGTTGAGGTCAGGATTCCCGGAAGGTAGGTGGCTATTTTATATAGTTCACCAAAATATCACCACCGAAAGAAATTTAAGATATTTTTCAATCGTTTTCATTTTATTAGTCGTCTCAAACTGACTTCGTCGATAGAATTGAAAACACCCGATCGTGGGTTTTTTCAAAAAAGTCCCAAACTACCACCGGCTGTCATCAAGACAACAATGAATAGCGATCTGAATCCGAAATCATCAACATCACCAGCAAACGGAAATCGAAAAACCGTCGCGGCAATTTTGGCGTCGAAAAAAATGGCCGCCAACAAGGATAAGGTTAATAAATCCCTCAACTTGAAAATTTTAAACAAAAAAAAAAAAGAAGCTTTTTCTTGATGAAAATTTCTTTTATTTTTAATTTTATTTTTCTAAAAACAAAAAATCACCAAAGAAAAATTAAAAAAAAAAAAATAGTGCGTGGGATATTTATTTATTCACGGATTGTGTGTTAAAGTAAGGTGCGCAATGAATTGAAAAAAAAAAAAACAATAAAAAAAAGATATCTCTTCGTAAATTCGTGCCAATTTAGAATCTTCTTCTTTTCATTTAGGTTGGTTCGAAGATGAAAATTCGTACGCAATTTCGTTCAATGTTCGGAAAATGTATCTACGAGTAGCTATATGCTGCATGTGTTGGTATTATGTGTGTTTAGTATTGTGAACTTTAGATTCTTTTTTATCTATGCGAGAGAATTATTCCAAGGCCGCCATCTCTATACTCAAAGTGTGCGTGATATGAAGATTTTCGAGATCGTGAAAGTGTGAGGATATGACGTCTTCAGTTTTCAATTTTTTTTTATATTTCCTACGAAAACAATTAAATGTTTTGCTTAGTGAGTGGGTGAGATGGATGTCCTTGAAGAGGGTTGAAGTTCATGGTGACGTTATAGATGTTACGCCTTCAATGAAATGGGAAGTAACGACACGAAATAAAAATACAAAAAAAAATAAGGTCACAATGGATGAGTTATACGAGTTATACGAAAGTACGTACACGTACATGTTCGGAAGCTATAAAAACGTTCATAGAAAAGACATTTCTATAACTGTATGTATTACCTACATTCCTCTTGTGGGAGAGATGCTTTTATTTTTGGGTTAGATAACGTGTTGTGGAAGAAGGTCGGATGTCGCGTCGTACAATTGGAATAGTTTGAACATCTATGTTACTGTCTTGTTGTTGTTGCAAGGAGACCAAACCAAAGCAGACAAACTGAATTCAATATAAAAGATTCTGTAATTGGAGCGAAGCTTTTAACTATTTGGAACATGAAAAAAATTGTTGAAAGTTATGAATGTGTTTTTTTTTTTAGAGCAAACAAGGACATGCCCTAGATTGTTTTTTTGTTTGCTCTCGCTTAGCGGTGATTATAATTTGTAAAAGGGATGATTTTGTCTTTGAATTGAAAGTTAAGGGAGAAAAATAGCCCTGAGAAAATTTTGTTTCTATTAATTCTATTTGGGTAGGGTCATGGTTATATTATTCTTTCAGATGAATTTGAAGCATGACTCATTCAAACGAAAAAGGAACCAATTTGTCTAACTATTATGGGTATATGTTTGTGAAGATGTGTATGTATATATAGTTTTTTTTTTGTATTCCTGATGTTTTTGTTATAGAAATTGTAGACAAATTGGAGTCAGAATAGTTTGAAAGTTTATATTAATTCAATTTTATGAATCAGAAATGAAATCAATTTCTGGTGGGTTATTTAAAAGAAACTATTTTCAATATTTTAACGAAACAAATAGTAGAAAAAGTCGAATATTGCATTTTAATAACAAGATTGTGATTTACAAGTTGAATGCAAAAGTTCTTCTTAGATGAAGTTGTAATTCTCATTAAAAATAAAAAACACTTGTTAACAAATTTTTATCTTAAAATTTTAAATTTTAAAATAATTATTTTGTTTCGTTGAAAATGAAAACGAGATTATTATTTGTTTCCTACGATACGTTTTTTAGACATCACAACGTAACCATTTCTTGCTGCTTTTTATATTATAGTCAACATCCAGTACAGTAGACACTCGATAAAGTAAATTTACAAGAACGAGGGCTATTTATTTTTTCGAGATTGTTCAATTTTTTGAGCGAGAGTTTTAAAAGGCTTTCTAAAGAAAAATTTAAAATTTCAATGTTTTAACTTTTATTTAAGCATTAAAAAAGCTTTCAGTCAAGTTAAAAAAGAAATAATATTGCTCAATGTCCTCAAGCAATGTTAAATGCTTGCGAGACATTTTTATAAAATTAAACACATTTTTTTTTAATAAAATTGTTTGGGTTGAGTGTGGACTACTGTCGATAGCTCATTATTTTGAGATTCGCTAAATTAAGCGTCTACTGTATATCAAGAAAATATATATTTATTTACGAAAAAACCCGTTACTGAATTTGAAATATGTAACTAATTTTCGTCTTAAAGTAGAATAATTAATTTTTAATCTTTAAAACCGCTACTTTTTTCTAGTAGCACGTCGGTCGTCTTGGTCTTCTATAATTGGCTTTAAATAATTTTCGAATACTTTATTATGTGTGAGTAATTATTGCAAAATAAATAACTAAACATAAAATTTGTAACTCTCCAAGGCAAGTTCAAGTATTTTTAAAATTAAAAAATTAAGCTTTACTGTTAAAAAAAATACTCACGAATAATCATACAATTTTATTTTTGAGATACAAATTATTTTGCTATGATTCCTTTTTAATCGTCAAAATTACCAAATGTTCTTGTTTCTGCTTCAAGATAATGATATCTCGAACTTTGTTTTGTTAGAAAAACGAGTACCATCTTTGACTCAAAATATATATTCGTAGACATTTTCTATTACAAAAGAAAAAATACTAAAAAATGCTGTAACTGATTTTGATCAAATTTTTGAAGCTTTAAAGAAGTTCAAGAGCCATATTTTCTACTTAAACTCTTATGTTCTACTTTTTCTTAAACTTGAACTGTCAGATAAGGGTTTATGTATAGCACTTGAATATCTATGTTTCATTTCAGCAAATAGTTTTCAATAGTATAAGTAGTACAACAATATATTAAAAAACTATTTAAAAAATTAAATATTTTATTGAATTCGATCAAATAAAAGTTAAGATTTAAACTTGACAATTAAAAACTTATCAACATTTTCATGTAGATTAATAGAATATTGTTCTTGGAAGCAAAAGTAATGGTATCTCACTATATCACTGTTAAAGAGATTATTTTTTTTTCTTAATGAACTTGATACAAAAAATAAAAATACGAAAATTGGTTACAAAATTATTTTTATTCTGCTATGGTTACTTTAAATTATATTAAATTTTTATTTGCAAATTAAAATAAGCATATCAATTTTTAAAGCGTTTTAAATATTATACATAATACCTTCGGGTATAACAGTTTTTAAATTCTTTCCAAAGATTTTAAATTTTTTTGTTGATGAATTAAATTTTTTTCAAGAATTCCTACGACCATTTTTTTATAAAGAAATAAATTTCAAAGCTTTAACAATTTTTTATAAGTAAATATCCATGTTTTTATGCTGCGTACAATTTTTAAAACTCAAAGCAATTTGAACATAAAAACAACTAGGACGTGATTTTTTCATTTAAGTATCTTATGTTGTCTCAATTTTACTCAATTAAGGTGTACACTTAAACACAAATGTTTGAGTGTACTTTCACTAAAATACTCCCAAGAGAATTATTTTCTGTTAGCTAATTGCGAATTTTACTCTTAAGAGCTGCTTGAGAGTTGCTCGTAATAGTCTTATTCTCAAATGAATACGTACCTAATTTAATTAATTAATTTAATTCTTGATACGTAAAACTAACTTGCATTAGAAAAATATTAAAAATACATTTTTGAGAAAAAAACTAATTGTTCAATTGAATTCTTTATTTGCACACAAATTTTTGTCTAAATTAATTTTCCTGATCATTAACTGGTCCCTAATGCCTGGTTTTCCATAAAGTAAGACATTTATATTCACTCTTGGGTTTAAGTAGCTAAGAATTTAAGAAAACGTATGTTTAATAAAAATATGTTTAGGGAAAAATGTTGAAAAACATAAAATTCATTAAATGCTTAAGCAACTCATTTTAAAGCTGATTTCTAGAACAATTACTTAGGTTTGCAAGGTTTCCGACACGATTAAGTAAGAGTTGAACTAAGGGTAATTTCTTGTGCTGATCTCAAATCGGTTTTTGGTATGAGCTCTGCGAAAAAATGTGTTTTTGGGCGTTTTTGGGGTTATGTTATTTTTTTTTTGGTTGTACAGAAAGTACTAATCTAAATCTTCAAAATGCAGCTTTAACTGTTCCAATATGATTTTTTCTTTTTGAGAAATCCTCCCTAGTTTTTTTTTTCGAAATATGAAATAGTGATGAAAAAGAACGATTTCATCGAGATTTAAAAAGAATAGAAACTAATTACGATAATCGTATGTTAAGTAACTATTTTGGTCTCTTGTACATAAATAGGACCAACATTTAAAGAAGTGGTACTGTTCCATTCCACTATATTTTAATTTGTAAGAGTTATATGAATACAAAAAACTATGGTCAAAAACAGGTGAATTTTGTATTTATTTCCAAAAGTTGAGTTGATAGCAAGGAATGGATTTTAAATTCAAAACTCCTTTTATAACATATATAAGAGTCATTACCATGATAGAAAGATGAAAAAATTAGGTCTCACAATTCTGTCCGTTTGCCTGCCGCCAAAGCGGCTGGATTGATATTGAAAAAAAAACTTGGTTCATAGTGGTTTTTGGTGATTCTGGCCACACATTTTTCTTATTTTTTTTCTTAGAACTAAAAAATAACGTATGGCAGGTAGCATACAATATGTATTTTTTAGCAGTCCGACAAAATCTTATTTTACTCAAAAACGACTCCACAACTTTTCTTAAAAAAAAAAATTCAATAAATTTCTTTCAGCAAATTTTTTTCAGATCTTTTTCAAAAATTGTTATTAATGATAGCTCACCAAAGAATCATTCCTATTTTCGATTTTGTTCAAAACGGTAATTTTATTTTCAATAATTTTTTATTCAAAAGCTTCTAAGCAATATAAATAGTTTTTCTTACCAAAATTTTAAGTACATTTTATTTTTGGATTTTTAAAAAAGGTTAAAACTTCTTTTTTCAATTCAAATACATATTTTGAAAACTAAATAATCGATTTAAAAAAAAACTCGGGAGTTTTTGTAAGAGATTCTTTTGCACTTTTTACATATTTCAAGAAAAACTTTCACTTTTAAGAAAAATTATGGTTGTTGTTCAAAAACCGTTGAGGAAAATATTTTTTTTTTTTTTTTTTGAAAACAGCTTCTATAATTCTTATAAAACCTTTTCTATGCTAAAATTTGTTCGCACAATCAAAAATTATAAAAATTTACAAATAGCAACTATTAATAGAACTTCTCATAGAACTTTTTTTTTTTTAAATTTTTAAAATTCTAAATATCGGCTAAATAGATTAAGATTGGTTTTTTTTTTTACAAACATCAAATAAGACTAAAAAATATTCCAAAACAAAATGTTCAGAATAAAAGTTTATGAATTTAAAAAAATTTCAAGCCCCATGAACATAAGAACGACCGTAATTTGAATTGTAAATTTTATTTTTAATTAATTCTTCATTGTAGAAAACTTAGAGTGTTAAGTTTTGTTTTTGAGCACCAGATTTTTTTGATGATTTTGAAGGTAAAGCTTACTGGGACGATGCTTTTCTTTTTGTGCATTCCTTTGGGGTACATCAATAGATATTGTTAAAAATAGTTTACTGGATGAAATTTTAATATAATAAACCCTAACTATGTCTAGCAATAGCAATCGACGTTTTTAAATAAGTAGGTTGTAGGCCCCTTGTCTATTATCTATTTGTTATTAATTCAAATATGTACATACTTGGTTATTGGGTATGAAAGATCAACAGAATTAAGTTTTCACTTTTATGATAAAGTTTGAGCTCATAAAATATCAAAAGTTATAACAAAATGTAGTCTCAGAAAATATGAAATTGAAAGCTTCCATTAAATGATGACGATAACGCGACGTAACAATATTTTTAATAGCTCTTTTTTACTTGATCAATTGATAATAATAAATTTTCTTTTACTTTTTTATTTAAGGAAATTGACATATCAATGCTGAACAATTAATGACGTACCAAAATGTATTTGATGTATTTTTATTTCAACTGACAAAATGGCCTTGAAAATTTTTGAATCACTTTTGAAAACTTGACATTTATTGTCATTCTTTTTGACAAATTAAGAAGACAGAGTGTCGATAATAATAACTATTCAGTTATCATTTTACAAAATGTAATTTTTCACCTTTTACAATTTTCAATTGTTTATGCAACAGCTCACCAGGGGGCCTATTCTGGTTCTGTGAAAAGTGAATCGAATAAATAGTTTTCACATTCGCGCATTGAGTTTTCCGATTCATTTGACACAAATAAGCGGTTCTGGTTCTGTAAATGAAAACTATATTATCGATGCTCGAACTATCTTACCATTTCTCCAGAAATCTGCATGATTCTCTCAATTTTCTTGTTTTTAAGTTTTTAAAGTGATAAGAAAAATGCATGTGATAGAATTACTTTTTTCTTTATGGATTCGACAGAGAAAGAGCTATGATTGAATTTGACAATGTTCACGTTTTAATTGTGGAAATTCACTTCTAAATGACGGCGTGAAAGTAAATTAATTATATGAAAGTTTTTGATGCTTAGTTTCACATTTGCAAAGAACGGGAATTGGAATTTGTGTAAAAGGATGGAAAGTTTTTCGATTCACTTTTTCACATAACCAGAATTGGCCCCCAGTGCTTCAAAAGAAAACTTAGTTAAAACAGCCATAGTTTTAATTAAGAAAGATAGACTTTTGAATAAGAAAATAACATTGAAAAACCGATCAAGACGCGATCGGAAGTGGAGTTACACAATATTTTTGTAGCATAGAATTAGGAGAAGCGTAATGCCTTGCTTGCACATGTGAAACGGCCAGAATGGTTGTGAGTTTGGAATATTTCATTAATTCCACTAAAATCTTTGAAGCGCCAACTTATGTAAATTATCATAAAATATAAATAAGGTGAAACATTTTATTTTAAATTCAAACGAATTTATTTATTCGCTTGTTTGTGCTATGTACGCGTCCAGATGTAGGGGATTGCAAATTAACGTTTGACTAAATAAATTAAATTTGGTGGCGCAACAGCTCGTTGAGAACCAGGGCCTAGTGACTTACAACTCTCAACCATTCCTGTATGCGTGTTTTTTTTTGGCAGGAATGGAGGGGACCTACAATTTTTTGCCGAGTCCGAACAGCTAGATGAGAACTTATTCATGACAAGTATACCCTTTAATTTTTGATTTTTTTAAGTTTGTTTCTTGAGATCTTTTCTACTTGAATTTTCTTCACCATCTATTTCGATTGAATGATTTGTCAGTTCCTCACAGCAGTACATCGGGAAAAACATTTCTGTTTTTTTAGGTGGCAGCGGCTGGGAATCGAACCCAGCCCTTCGGCATGACAGTCCAACGAACTAATTATCATGCCACAAGGTACTACTAACGTTTCACAGTTCGCAAAACATTTGTTGTAGGTCGCGTAGACAAAATTAAATTTAGTAATTTAAACTAATTTTGGGAATTTTTTTGTATTATATGTGGATGCGCTGGCTTGATTGCTTTTCAAAAATTTAAACCAAAATAAGTTGATAATTTGTCCTTAAAATTAATTGAAAAAATCTATATATTCTCATTTTTTAGTTGTCTCGCAGTCTCGAACTTTAAAATTTATCAATACAAAATGACGAAAATAATCTGCTTGATCTGATCCAATGGTTCGTCAAAATATTTCTTAGTCCTTAACTTGAGTTTTTAAAGCCTGTTCTTCAGGAATTACTTATAAAATTCAGGAATACACCAAAATATATTTCAAAACAAAAATTATTTAGGATGTCAAAAAGCATATACCAACGTGATTTTGTGAAAAGACAAAAAAAATTTGTATAACTGCAACAAATTATATTTGAGACCAATTTTTTTTCATTAGACCAATAAATTTTTGCAAACGCAAAATAAAAGTCCACGCTTTTATAAAAATTTATAGCTATAATACATTGTAAATCTCGAAAGAAAAGATTCTTAGTGAAAATTTAAAACTTAATAAACCGAAAAATATATTTATACCTATGCGGTTTCATAAATTTATAAAAATTTCAAATCACTGTCTCTTTGCGGTTTGTTGATGAACTTAATGAAAAGTGAAAAGCTATGCATGCACTCATCAACAATATAAGTCTCGTGCTGTTTCATCGTTTGTTTTCATATTCTCATTCTACAAAATTTTGATCTTGTTTACATTTTCATTGCCCGCATAAAATACACATCAAAGAAAATAATAATACATAACATGCAAGGAACAAACGAAAAATAAAAATAAAAAATAAAGAGCAACGCATATATAAAATCTAAATATTCTAAAATTAACCCAAAAATACCAACTTGCCACATCCATCACCTCTGATCTTTTTCTATGTCTTTGTATATACACATTAAATTGGCAGACTAAATAGATGAATAAAATTTAATTTTCCCATTGCAAAAGCTTCATAATCTTCACATTAAACCTTACCCCTGCAGCACTCAAGAAATAAGCTTTCTCCCACAATCTTCCACACATCTTTCATCCCCAAAAACAAAGACTATCTGAGGGGGTGGGTATATGAGTGAGAAAAATGTTTTGCTTACAAAAAGAAACTAACACAACTTTGAGAGTTTTCGATTTTTATTTGTCTCTTCAATGAAATTTTGATCCTATATAATCCACTCCTTTTGCTATTCCCAACCCCCTACCTACCCCAACCCCCATTTATACTACAGAACTGATACTTGAAAGCCTTTTGGGTATAAGTTTTTTTTGTTTTTGTATTTTTATATTCCTAATACCTACATTATCTCATGCGAATTTATTTTTGACAATTTTTTGTGACTGGTGTGTGTTTGATTTTGTATCTCTGCTTTATTCTGTCTTATTTCAATCTTACACGCACACACACCTTTTGGCCGCGGCGAAGAACTTGAGAGAAAATGTGCGGTGAATAAAAAAAAAATACAGATTTTTTTTAAATAAAACTTATTCTTATAAAAAAAAAAATTGAGAAAAAAAAACAATTTTCCTAAAAATTTTCCACTCTTTTAATTTTTTTCGCAGAAAATCCCCACAGTGATTACGGGCTATGACACAGTGAAGCATAACGGAGCGAAGAATAACGCGAATTTCGACCAATCAAAGTATGTTGTGAATTATTTTATTTACAATTTTTCTATTTGTTCGTTTATTATAAAAGTTAAAAAAAAAAAAAATATAAAAACAAAATAAATAAATTAAATTTAAATTAGTTTAACAAAAAAAAAAAAAAAACGAACGAATTTGTGCTCGATCAACAAAAAAAAAAAATATTTTTTTTTGAAAAAAAAAAAAAAAATCCAAACTCAAAATGTTTGAAATGTATAATTCTTCGGATAGATTCCGTTCGGCTTCGGATATACCAGCACAGCAAGCAGCAGGATCAACACTACCGCTAGTGGTAACAGCAAGAAAAAAAGGTACCGATGATCCGGAAGATACTTATAATCCCTTCGAGAATCGGAAGGTTGATCATCCAACCTCGTAAGTACATACATTTATTTTTTATATTTTTATTTTTTTTTATTAAGTTATATAATTTTAAGGATAACAGGTTCTAAGGAGTATTTGGTGTATTTTATTTTTTGAGTTTCAAATAAATTTTGTGGTTAATGATTTTTTTTTTAAATTTAACTAGAAAGAAAAGTGTTATTTTTTTTAAATTAAAAAAAAGTAATTAATAGAATGCATTTGGAAATTTTTTTCAATATTTTCAATGAAATTTAAAATCAATTAAAATTAATGAACAACAATTTTCGCTTGGTTGCATCTAAGAAAAAAAAGTACTCAAATTAGTTTTTTTTGCTTGACACAGCATAATTCCTTTTGACAAGACAAGGTGAAAAATAATTTGGTATAAAATTTTTGGCAAAAAATCAACAAAATATTATTTCCTACTTAATATAATATTGCGTCATTTTCTTGTGCAGATTGTTTTTTTTTTTGTGTTGGTTTGTTATTTTGAAATGTTTATAGCGTGATTTATTCTAAAATATTTTACCATTTTCTTTTTTTTTTGTTAATAGAAACCAAAATAAAATTTATGAATTTGTTTATTAAAGAATTTTTAGAAAGTCAAATGAAAATACCTACATAAAAAAAACATAGAATTTAGGTTTATTTTACTCTTTCAAAGACTGATGCGTATATAAATGGTGGTCTAAAAGTGGTTTTATTTATTATTTATTTTATATTTTGTTGTCGCGTTTTTATGATTATTGAAAAACATTATGTATCTACTCCCCCATAATGACCTAGAAATATGCATATAAATACTAGCCACGAGGAAGAAAAATCAATTTTAACCGGATGTTTGTTGTCTAATGTTTTCAAGGGCTTTGCCCAAACGCCAAACATTATTTTATAAATTTTGTTATGTGACCTTGCAGTTTGTCCTAAATGTGGGTACAATTATTGCTTTAAGGCTTTACAACAAAATAAAGGAACGCAACAGTTTAAAATTTAGTTTAAATCATTGTTTTACTGATTCTGATGGTGATTTTTTAGGTTAATTTGACTAAATATTGACTAAAGAGAATAGGTCAGAACGGTGAGACGTATGTCGTTGGAAAGATATTTTCATGTACTGCAATAGTTAATATGGAGGCTTGTTTCAAATCACTGTGTGAAAAAAAGTTATTCGCTTATTATTACCCACGTCACATTAATTTTTGTTCAACAAAAATTCACCAAAACAGTGAATAACTTTTTTCACACAGTGGTCTTATGTTAATTGCGTTGTAAATATTATTGTTCATAAAAATACCTTTCCAACAATTTACATTTTATTGGTATTTGTTTGACCAGATTTCATAGATTTTTTCCATACTGAAATGCACAAACACAAAACCTTGTTTTGCGAATAACTTTTTTCACACAGTGATTTGAAATAAGCTGCGATAGTGACTATTTTAGTACATACAAATACGTTTCCAACGACTTACGTGTCGTGTCGGCTAGCAAATACGGTGGTGTGTACAGCTTCACTCTTTTGGAAGTGAGGGAGAGGGGGGGGGGTGCTTAGTGATACAAAAAAAAAAATAGGCCAAATCAATAATTAAAACATTTTGTTTCTTTTACGATTTTGGGCTTTTCTTTAAGTTCTGGCTGGTTTTGAAAAAAAATGACTTATTTAACATTAGGGATGTCGGAATATTTTTTAATTTTATATATTCAAAATGGGTAAGGGATTTTGAAAAAATTAGTTTTTATTCTGGGACATTTTTCAAGATTGAATTTTGAGACCCCCAGCCAGTTTTAGGTAAAAAAAGCCACAATTGGAAAAATGGTCAGAAAACCCAGTTAAATTTGTGTCGATAGGTGGTTTGTGCGCCGGCTGGCGCATGCAGCCAAGAACGAAGCCTACCAGTCAGTGCAGCAAACTAGAACCAGAGCTGTTGAGAGGGCAGCCCGTGAGCTCTACGGGCAAAAGCGAAAGGAGGAACGCCGACTTCTCAGAAGGAAAAAGAGAGAGCATGCGAAGCGGGCGGTCGAGTCTATTGAGGACTGTAGCGGCAGGGGGGACGTTCGAAAGTTCTACTGAAGGGTGAGGCAATCTACCCAGGGTTACAAGGCTAGAACGGAAGCCTGCCGAGACGAGAGTGGGAATATGGTGGTAGACACACAGTCGGTGCTGAGGATCTGGAAACAACACTTTTCTAGACTGCTAAATGGCGATGATAGTACAAATTCCGCTGTGAGGCAGAATAATCCATTCAACCTGGACGACGATGGTCAAAATTTCCGTCCACCCGACCTAAATGAAGTGCGGTTAACGATAGCTAAGCTTAAGGCGTTCAAGGCTGCTGGTGCAGATGGCCTGCCAGCCGAGCTATTCAAAGCAGGGGGAGATGACTTGGTAAGGAGTATACACCAACTTATCTTCAAAATTTGGTCGGAAGAAAGTATGCCCTATGAATGGAACCTCGCTATAGTGTGCCCCATCCACAAGAAAGGAGATGCTCTGAATTGTTCCAACTACAGAGGTATAAGTCTCCTCAACGTCGCATACAAAATTCTGTCATCTTTACTGTGTGATCGCTTAAAACCATTTGTCAACGATCTGATCGGCCCCTATCAGTGTGGTTTTAGGCCCGGCAAATCAACCGTCGACCAAATATGCTATCATCGGGAAAGGAATCTCAACATCGGCGACTCGGGCAAAACGTCACGATGGATAGGTACAACTTCGAAGTTGTCAAGGACTTTGTCTACCTGGGCTCCACAATTACATCGAAAAAAATCAAACGAAGAATTACTCTGGCCAATCGCTGTTTCTTCGGGCTAAGAAGGCATTTGAGTAGTAAAATCCTCTCTCAAAGAACCAAGGAGACTTTATATGAGACCCTTATCATCTCGGTCCTGTTGTACGTTGCAGAAGCATGGACTCTGTTAAAAACGGATGAGAATCTGCTTGGGTGCTTTGAAAGGAAAATTCTTCGGGTGATCTTCGGTCCAGTCTGTATCGATGGAGTATGGAGGAGAAGATTTAATAATGAGCTCTACGGGCTATACAGCGACGTCGACCTGGTTAAAAAGCTGAAAATACAGCGGCTGAGATGTCTGGGTCACGTGGAGCGAATGGACCAGCCCGAGGAGTCTTCGAATCCACCCCTGATGGTCTGCGCAGCAGAGGAAGACCCCACCTAAGGTGGCGCACACAAGTGGAGAGCGACTTCAACCAACTTGGAGTGCGTAACTGGAGGCAGTTAGCTAGGGACCGAGCTGGCTGGAGGGGCTTGTTGGTTGAGGCCGTAGTCCATCCTGGACTGTGAGCGCCATCTAAAGTAAGTAAGTAAGGTGGTCACAATTACTTTAAGTGACTTTTTCTTGCTTTTTCAATCTGCTGCTAAGAAAATAAAATAAAAAACTGCTCCTTAAAATGCCATAAGATAACTTTTGACCTTAAATATTCATGAAAACCTCAAAAAAAAAAACCCATCGATTTTCTAGCTGTTTTCGATTATTTTTTCTTAATGGAATGCTCAAATTGGCCCAATAACATTAAACAGCATACTTGAATTGATATGCAGTCAATACAAATGAGTAAAGAAATTCACAATAAAACATAATAAGTACCTAATTGTGCCCACATATTGACGCAAACTTAAATGGGTTTTCTGACCACTTTTTCGAATTTTAGTTTTCTTACCTAAGATCAGCCGCGGGATCTCAAAAATTTAATTTTAGGAAATGTCCTAGAACAAAAATTACTGCTTTCTAAATCTTTTACAAGATCCACGATACTCATTTTGAAATTAAAAATTAAAAAAAATTCCGACACCCTTACTGAACATGTCATATTAAAGTTTTTAGTCTTTACTTTATTTGGCCCCTGTATGTTTTGGTCATATCTTTGCTAAATAAAACATTTTGCGCAATTTATTAAAAAAATTGGAAAATTTTGATTTCTTGAGTTTTTTAAGGTAGGTTTTTCTTAACTTTTTCTGCTTAAATTTTGTTTAAACAAATTTTTAAACCATCCGTTTTGATAGAAAATTTAGTTTTGAACAAAACATTTTAGTTGTAAAATTGTCAAATTCGGCTTAGTTTCCGAGTTATACAAAAAATATTGAAAATTGGCCAGTGTGACCATTCTTTCAGAAATGCATTGGTAAAATTAGTACTATTTTTGGATTTTTAGCATGTTGTAGACCAAAAACACCTATTCAGTAATATGAATCCTTGCACGTTGTTGTTCCTTTATTACCATCTTTGTCCGGTCTTTTCAATAGACTATAAGCTGTCTGAGAAAAAAAGAACAAACAGGATTTTATTGTTTATAATTTGAAATTGCAGAATTTTGAAAGATAGAATTTTTGAAAGCAGAGTTTTAACGAAAAGAAAATTTTTTAAAGACATAAATATTGTATACTGCTTGAAAAAAAAAACACAAATTTTGAAAAGCTGAATTTTGAAACCAGAATTTCATCCACTCCCAATTTTAAATATGAAATTGAGGTCGATCCTCGCGTGCACTAAATTATTTTACAAATATATAGCATAGGTTTTAGAGAAGTTATGTTATCTGAAAATTGTTGAAAACAGTTTATAGAGACAGTTGGAATTGCTTTTTTTTCTGATGTGATAATGTTTCAAAATAATCAATTAAAAATAGGAGAATATAATTTTCTTCTAAAATAAAATTAAAAAATTTGGTGGCACAACAGCTCGTGAAGAACCAAGGCCTAGTGACTTACAACTCTCAACCATTCCTGTGTGCGTATTTTGGCAGTAATGGAAGGGACCTACAATTTTATGCCGAGTCCGAACGGCTAGATGAGAAATGTAGTGTAATAAAAGCATTCTTTCATTTCATTAACGTAAAATCATTTCTCATTTCTCAAACGTAAACAAAGCCACATGTAGTATTCGATCGACATCATTGAAATAGTAATTTCATTGATATTCGAAACTATAAAGTTTAAAATCAAATTCATTTATTTGTTTGTTTTTGTCAAACGAAACTGAGTGTTGTGCTCAGGGCATTGCCACCACTTGGGTGACTATGCATATGAAGTGTCGTAGAAGTATTTTGTTACACTATGTTCCAAATTCATAATTTCATTGAGTCATAATTAGACTGCCCCAACATATAGTAAATATATTGAAAAATAGAATGCTGATGCAGCACAAAAGTATTTGTAATATAGTTCTTAAGCATAAGTGGGGATAACCCAATGATTTTTAAGTAGTATAAATAGCGGTGAAATATGGTATAATAAAGACAGTTCTAAAAACTATCAAAATCAACATGTATTTTTATTTTTAATTGCGGCTCATTAGCCAAATTATACAGCGAGCTGCGCTTTATCTAGCAAAACATATAGGACCTATAGCCTTGTAGGATAGTTCCATCACATGGCGATCTTGCCAAACTGTTAGGTATAAAAAAAAATTTTTCTTTTACCAACAGTAGTGGACCAAAAACAAGTAGAAATGTCGACATCGAAACAATGTAACGATATTGATGCGGCTTCTATGATTGTTTCTCCACCGGAAAATCAGATAAGGGCCCAAAATGAAGTTCAGTTAAAGAAAGATACCGAATTGAAACAAGTCATGGAGCAGAAACATATGGCAATGTCAACATTGAACAAGTGTAAAGACAGTGATGCTATTTGTATCATTGTATCTCCACTGGAAACACAAACCAAGCTGGATTCATCCCAACAACAATCCCTAAACAGGTCTAGTACTAAAACCGCAATCAGAGTTCTTCAGGAAACTGGACCGAAAACAATTTCCAAAAAAAATCAAGATTCTCAACACGATGAATCAGAGTCGTTTTTGGAATGTCCGAAATCAAGCTTAGTGTCTGAACAAAAATAAAATTCTGTAGAAAATGTCTCAATTATACTTAATTCAAATAAATGCAGCATTGTGGAAGATGCTTTCAGTTGCATGAAAACAGTTAGATTTAAAAGCAATGCAAGATAGATACACTATTTATGGCGAATATTTAGCAAATCAAATGCGAAAATGTGGTAAAAGTGGTAAAGAAATTTGGTTTGTTAAGCAGCTTATTGAAAATATTATACAAAATCTTACTTTGGATGGTAAAACGAATGAAAGGTGTTTTAAAATGTTAACCACACAACAGCAATTATTGTCAAACAGAGTTAAACAATAAATTCACTTTACTTACATAAATACGTAATTGAAATAATGCTTATATTTTATTTTTTTTATGCTGCTTTATATATGATTGAATATCTTTATATTGAATTGAATATCTACATTTATACATGATGTCATAAAGTAAATTGATTTCTGGGGCTATATATAGAAAACTCAATTAAACCTGGGTCAGACTTGTCAGCTTGACTATTAAAATGGATATTCCCAAAACTGTAACCGAAAATGCCATTCTTGCCTAGGCAAAATATATTCAATTTATTAAGTTGAAACTAATATTTCTAGTTACCTATTAACGTTTATTAATTATGTTTTATTTAAATAATCTTATGTATTTGTAAATTAAGAAACATTTTCAATTTAAGTTATGTTTGTACTCAAAATAGGGTGTGTTATGTTAAACAACGATTTACTTTATAATATATTTACTTTATAATATATACAGAAATTGTTAATAAATATCTAGAAGTACACATTTTGTGTGCACAATGCAATGCTATGTAATTCTCAATTGCAATCGAAGTCACTTCTGGGGTTTTCTTTTGGTAACAAAAATTGATTTTTTTCCCCTTCTGATTTGTCAAAACACAGATTTTGTAAATGTAGATTAGATTCTTCATTGCATCACATAAGTTATTATAGGCAGAATTCGAATTGTGTGAAAGTCAAATTTTAAAAGTTCCTAAATTTGAAAACAATATTTTCTTCATTGAAATTAAACCATATTTTGTTAATTTAAGTTTCTTTGTAATACAAAAATAAAATATTATAAAATTAATACAAATATTCTCTTGGACAGAAGACTGTGAAAAATCTTTTAACATACTAAAGCAAAATTTAATAACTCCTCCCATACTTAGCTATCCTGATTTCAAAAAACCTTTCATTCTAACTACAGATGCTTCCAATTTTGCTTTAGGAGCAGTTTTGTCACAGGGAGAAATTGGAACTGATAAACCTATAGCATATGCTAGTAGATCCTTAAATAAACACGAATTAAATAAACCCATTATAGAGAAGGAATTGTTAGCAATACATTGGGGAATAAATTATTTTAGACCATATCTTTTCGGCAAAAAATTTATAGTTTACACAGACCATAGACCATTAGTCAGTTTATTCACTCACAAAAACCCATCATCTAAATTAACTAGAATACGAGTTGACTTGATGGATTATGATTTTGAAATAATTTTTAAAAAGGGCAAGATGAATACCAATGCAGATGCTTTATCAAGAATAAAAATTGAATCTGACGACTTGAAAGAAATGATACCCAAATACAACATAGACGTTTTAACTAGAGCTATGAAGAAAAATAAAGAGAAGATACCAAATGAAAAAGAAAATTGTGCAATAGCCTTGGACTCAATTGTGGAGACTAGCTACCTTCATATTTGGGACTGTACATCAATATCGGACATAAGGCGAATAAAGAAGTTAGAATTTAAAGAAAGTAACGTTACAAAGAAAGAAAGAAATGAAATAATAATAGCAGCAAACACTGTAGTTGTAGAATATAGCGATAAATCTTTATCAGAGATAAAATTGATTCTGAGGAAGCTAATATTCAAAATGAACAATGCAGGTGTTAAAAGACTAGCGCTAGCAAGAAATAGTCTAATATTTAATGAAGTATGCATACAAGAATTTAAAGAAATATTAAATAAGCTGCAAGAAAATATAAATGAGGATAAATGTCTAGACATAATATTATATGAACCTCCAAAACAGATAACAGATAAGAATGAAATGCACAAATTAATAGAAGAATATCATAATTCAAAACTAGGAGGACACTGTGGTATCAGAAGATGCGTCAATAAGTTAAAACAAAGATATGTTTGGAAAAACATGAATAAAATGGTTAAGAAATTCGTTAACAACTGCAAAACATGCAATGAAACAAAGATAACTAGATACACAAAAGAAAATATTGTAATTACAGACACACCCTCCACGTCATTTGAAACAATAACAATTGATACTGTAGGACCATTAAGACCATCAAATGGTTATAGATATATACTAACGGTACAATGTGATTTAACGAAATTTGTAGAAGCATTTCCAATAGAAAACAAAGAAGCGTATACTGTAGCGAAGACAATAGTTGAAAAATTTATTCTTAAATACGGATGTTTTAAGAAACTAAAAACTGATAAGGGAACAGAATTCACGAATAAATTGCTAAAAAATATTTGTACACTCTTGAAAATAGATAAAATAGTTTCTACACCTTTTCACCATGAAACAATGGGATCAATAGAGCGAAATCATAGAGTATTTAATGAATACATTATGAGCATAGGAAATAGGGATAGTTGGGAAGAATGGTTACCATTCTACACATATTGCTATAATTCCACACCACACAGCTCAACATTATATTCACCATTTGAACTTGTATTTGGAAAATTATGTACACTTCCATGTGAAGTAATAGAAAATAAAGATACAATTTATAACATTGACAATTACTTGAATGAATTGAAATGCAAATTAAGACATGCTCATGAACAAGCAAAAAATCACTTAATTGAAGACAAATATAAAAGACAAAATTCTCAGAAAAATGTAAACAAATCAAACTTTACCGTAGGAGATTATGTATTTTTAAAAAATCAAAACACAAGAAAATTCGATAAACCTTTTAGAGGACCATATAAAATTATATCTCAAAACAGTGTAAATAGTACTATTTTATTAGATAATAAGAAATATGAAATACATAATAATAATTTAATTAAAGCTAGAAACACAAACTTACAATAAATAACATACTGTACATATACTCAAAATCATAATAACACTAAAAACTAAAAAAAAAAGGCAAATTATATTTATTTAAATTTTAGAAATGTAAACAAATATCATTTTTTTAAAGGGGAAGGATGTAGTGTAATAAAAGCATTCTTTCATTTCATTAACGTAAAATCATTTCTCATTTCTCAAACGTAAACAAAGCCACATGTAGTATTCGATCGACATCATTGAAATAGTAATTTCATTGATATTCGAAACTATAAAGTTTAAAATCAAATTCATTTATTTGTTTGTTTTTGTCAAACGAAACTGAGTGTTGTGCTCAGGGCATTGCCACCACTTGGGTGACTATGCATATGAAGTGTCGTAGAAGTATTTTGTTACACTATGTTCCAAATTCATAATTTCATTGAGTCATAATTAGACTGCCCCAACATATAGTAAATATATTGAAAAATAGAATGCTGATGCAGCACAAAAGTATTTGTAATATAGTTCTTAAGCATAAGTGGGGATAACCCAATGATTTTTAAGTAGTATAAATAGCGGTGAAATATGGTATAATAAAGACAGTTCTAAAAACTATCAAAATCAACATGTATTTTTATTTTTAATTGCGGCTCATTAGCCAAATTATACAGCGAGCTGCGCTTTATCTAGCAAAACATATAGGACCTATAGCCTTGTAGGATAGTTCCATCACAGAAAGCACTTATTTATGACAATTATACTCTTGGAGGATTTGTCAGTTCCTCGCAAGAGGCAGTAACCTCGCGAAAAAAACATTTCTGTTTTTTGGTGGCAGCGGCTGGGAATCGAACCCAGACCTTTGACATGACAGCCCTACGCACTAACCATCATGCCACGAGGAACTACTGAATAATTGAATTTTCTTCTGCTCCCATCAAAAATTATGGTAGTTGGAATCAGCTAAGCTTTAATGTTAGACAAAGAAGCATAGCTTCCACAGTTTGTTTGTTCCTGTTATTCACTCAAGTGGCCAAGTTATTTGGATGGCCTGTGTGCGTGTGTATTTTAACACTAGTGTCACGTTGAAATGAACAGGAAGAGTGAGTGCTTCTTTTACATGAGATCAGGTTGAATTCAACAGGTGAAAATTGATAAAATACCCATATAAAAGATTTCTTCAACCTGATTTGCAGTAAAATTGAAATTCACAACATACAGTGTTAAAAAAAAACAATCTCGTTTAAAGTTTGCTCTATATTCTTGTCAAAATTTCTTGTTTACCAGAATTTAGTGTTAAAATAACAGTTTATCTTCTTAAAACAACTTCACTATGGTAATAAAATCCACTAGGTTGATTTGACACTAAAAGTTATCAAAATTAGGTAAGTTTCTGAAATGCCTTCATTTTTGTATAGGAATGTGCACATTGTGAATTTAACGAAGTCCAGGTTATACTAGACTTTTTTTCCTGAGTCAATTGAAGCACAAAAGGTAAAATTTGACATGAACTCATGTCAAAAAAAAAGATGAATGCAGACAAAAAAAGGTCTTCGGTCGTTCAGAAATGTGTATAATATTTGCGAATTTAAGATTACCATCTGCATTGTTCTTAAGTGTGTACAAATAAATATTTTTGAAAATGGGAAACATTCTTTCATTAAAATTTAATATTGTAAAAAAAATAACTATTATTAAATAATTTTGAAAATCGATATAATTGATGTTTTTTATTTCTTTAAAATATTTTTTGTATGTACATATGTATCTACTCTTGAAAAAAATTCATAAAATTTTTTTTTATGATCAATAAAATTTTTGGGACCAGTAAAAATTTATTCCAAGACAAGGTCAAATTCCTTTGGCAAAATTAAATTTAATCTAAAAATTAATTTTTTTTTTTTTGTGAACGGAATACGATTTAAACTTGAATTCTGTTTTGTCACTGAATTTCTGTAATTGTGGCCTTGTCATTTTTTTATCCACCTCAAGTTGACAAATATGTGCACATAGAATATTTTGATCCATTTAAATTTTTTTTTTATTGGAGAACATTTGCAATAGTTGAATATGAAGAAAATTTAAAAAGAAAATTCTTCTGTTTGAGTGGAGTGACCGAATTTATAATTCAAGTTAAAAGTTCAAATGAGCTTAACTCCATTGCGTTTCGCCCAGGTATGATAGTTGGGCTCATCAGTTAGATGACTATCATACCCTTCTAAGACGCAAATTTGTATCGATGATTACCGAATAATATAAAAATCACAGCATTGGAGATACTGTGAATTTTATTATTCTAAGGGAGTTTGGTTAAATTCAGACACTTAGAATTTCAAATGCCCGTGCTCAGGCTTTTTATAATAATTGAATATGAAGAAAATTTGAAAAGAAAATTCTTCTGTTTGAGATTTGAAATTTGTTTCTTAGAAGGGTATGATAGTCATCAAACTGATGAGCCCAACTATCATACCTGGGCGAAACGCAATGGAATGCAATGCTCATTTGAACTTTTAACTTGGAGAAAATTTGCTTCATATTTTGAAGAAAATTCTTGCAACCAAAATAAGTTAACCCGATCCAAAATAATATTGAAAGGGTATATCTGCCAAAAAATGTAGATCTGCCAAATTGATTTTAAATCAAAAAATCAATTAATTCCGTTTTCCAATGGAATGCAGAAATTTTCAAAGTTATCTTTTTGATAGATCTTCATGAAAATTATTGAATTCATTTTCAGCAATTAAACCCCAATACTAATGAATGATTGTCAATTTTTATTTTATCATTACATTTTAGTTAAACTACCTAGAAAATGCCACGAAATAGGTTACGGCAGCTTGTCAATCGTAAAAATTCGTCATGAATTCCTATCAAATAAACAGTACTATTCGATATGTTGGTTGAAGTAGGAAGATACTCTATAAAAATAATAAATAGTCTACTCCAAGAAAATTTTTGAAGTTATGTACGAGTTAATTGCAACAAATATTTCTTGATTTTCTAATAATTTTTTGCGTACCTATTTGTAATCTCAGGAGGGGCGGAGTTATGACCCCGTGTTTTTTGTGAACTTTTCTTTTAAAATTTTTCAATCCATCCATTTCAATACAATTTAATTTTGAACAATAAGTTCTAAAGTGAAATATTCGAATTCCGTCTAGTTTCCGAGGTATACCACACATCTGGACAAGTTTCCGTGATACCTCGTTTAATAATGGTTAAGAGCCATTCATATGAGAGCGACCAACGAACGACGAATAAACGAACAAAACGGGATTTAAAACATTTATAAGCCAAAATTCTTCAAAAAAAAAAAAAAAAACTAGACTGAGTGGTTGACGTTAGTTTTAATTTCTTCCACTCTGCGTCTAGTTTGTTTGAAGAACTATCCAACGCGGCAATTGTCATGTACTTCACTGTAAGGAACTCTCATCTATAACAATAATGTATAAAATTGAAATAAATAGATATTCCATTCGCAAATTTCATAACAGAATAACAAATTGGTTTAACCTAAACGCAAATGCAAATAGAGCTTACTGACATATTGCTTAGAATATTGTACTGTTTGTGGGTTAATTCTACTTTAGTTTGGGTTAAATCTATTTGCGTTTGGGTGAAATTGATTTGAGATTAGGTTAAACCATTTTGTTATTTGGGTTGTGAAGATTTCAAACAAAATTATCAATTTAGCTTAAAACGTGTATTTTTTTGGATATAATAGTAGGTAGATAAGTAGGTACATATATATGTAGCTATATTTAGTTCGTCTGGTTTTTCGACTAATACAAAAAAAGCCAGACTAAGTAAATATTTGAGTTTTTAATACTTGTTTAAACAATTCTACAAGTATAATTATAATTCTTGATGACTGTTTTTTAAAGAATTAAAGCTTATTCAAAAAATTAGACTAAATTAAATATTTACACAATTATGAACCCATAAAGCAATTAAAAATGTTTTTTTTGTGGTATTTTGACAATAGAAGTTGGTTACTTGCTATGCATCAATGGAAAAGTTATAGGCTTCTCGGAGATAAAAAGACGCCAAAAAGTGGTCCGTTTCTTCAATTTTAGTGACAAATAAATTTTTGCGCAAATTCGTGATAAATATTAAAGAAATTTGGCACATTTTATAATGTGGATACTGCCTATTTTGTTTCTTTTTTTCAAGCGAGGGTTTCACAATCTAGGTCAAAACTTGGTCTTAAATTTCAAAATTAAAAAGAAGCACTGTTCAAGTCAGGAAATTAGTAAAAATTTTATTTGAAATATTTTAAAAATATGAACTTTAATATGTATACTTTCATACACAGTAGACTCGCGTTAACAAAACACCGCCTTACGTGAACACCGGCTAACGTGAACATTTTATAACACTGACTACTCTGTACCGTGAACACGGTGATAAAGCCCTATAACGTGAACAAATTTAAATTGCTTTCATCATAGAAAGTGTTGTTTTTTTCTACGTTTGTCGGTTATCCCAATCATTTTTATAAAGCGGGTAATTCCCGTATACGATTGCTCGTGATTTCTGCCATTTTGGTGTGGTATTAAGTTATTTGCCATGTGAAAAATTCCCAAAAAGTAACGACATTGTGAAAAAGAGAAAATGATAGAACAATTAAAAGCAAGATCAAGCGAGCGTGCATAATTAACTTAGGAAAGCAGTAAAATGTTGCAAAGTGAACAATTTTCAGCGTAGGTTTACGTCTCCGAAAAATTGCCGTACCATCGCAGAGCATAGTTTACAGTTCCATGAGAAAAAATTCAAAATTTTCAAAACAAATAATTTTTGGACATAAAATGGTTCTTGCATCAAAATAAAATTATTTCCCAGTTTAAGGCTTATGGTTTTTTTTTTATTAAGGGCAAATTGATGACTCAATGGACAGCTTAGGCCAAAGCCAACATTTTTCACCTGGAATATTACACTATTAAGCAAAGAATAGGTGGAAACCTGTTTTGAAAATTTTCATTTCTTTTTTCTATGGAACTATAAACGAGAAACCAGATAACGAAAACCACATTTTTTTCACTAATTTAAACGTACATTTTTTACTTAAGACAACTATGAGTTTTTACAAAAACAAAGAGGAAACAATATGAATTACACCGTCGTTAACATGAACAACTTCACAAACGTTAACACGCTCTGTTTTTAAAAGTTCACGTTACAGCGAGTCTACTGTACAAGTAATTTTAGTACCTGCAGATTTGTACCAAATTTAGAAAAGCTAGTCTTATATGTTGAGCAATGTTCCAAAAGGATTAAAACTACTAGCGCTATTCCTTTAAAATGTTTGTATTTGAAATTCTCTGTTGCCAGGAAAAAATAAATTAAATAAAAATTAATTTTTCGGATATTTATTGAACTATATAACTTTGTTTTCTCGTTCTTTTGGTCCTATGAGTATAAGTACAGCCAATGGAAAAGATGTTTTTTTTTACCAATTAGTTACAAAAATTGGTTGGTATTAAAGACATAAGTGAACTTAAGTACTTTGATTTTATTGTAACTATTTTCGACTTAAAAATTTAAAGAAAAAAAACTTTTATAAATTTTATTAAAATCTTGCGTACCTAATTTTTTTGCCAGCATTGTTTTTGAAATTTTATTCAACAATCAAAACAAGTTGTTCTTTTCTTTAACTCTCCATTTCAAAACTTTTAGCTGTCAAATAGCTTTTTTTTTTAGGGTCGCCAATACTTTACTGTACAAAAATGGCGTCAAATTCAAATCATGCATTTAATTTGGGACACCGTTTATAAACGAAAAGCCTTTCGTATCCCTTTTTTACTTGCGGTACCTAACTATAGGGCAAGTTTTGAATTCGTGCAAACAAAATTTTGAGGTAACAATCAAACATGTTATTACGATGAAAGGGAACATCAAAAAAGTGGGTGGCAAATTTCTGTCTGTCTTTTTGTTTGTATCTTGATCTACAGCCTGAACCAAATGAAGCGATTTTCTGGAAATTTTAAACCAAAGGGATTTTTGTGATTCTTCAGAGGGGAAATTGAATTTTTTTAGATTCAAAAATAACGGTTCGTGCAATACAACTGTTAAGGAAAATCTTATTTATCTCAAAAACGGCTTTTTGGATTTTAATAAAAAAATCTGTGTATAGTACATAGTGTACTTATTAGTAGAAAGAAAATTTGTTAAAAACCGTTATTGACGGTACTTGCCATATAACGGGTTTTCATTAACAGTTTCAGACGCTTTAAGCAAAAATGTTCATGAAAAAGCTCCTTGAAAATCTCCATATGCAATTTTATTAAAAAATTTGAAAAATAAAATTTTTGGACTTTTAATAAAATATTTTGTTTTTGAAAATTCAATATTTTAAAAACAGGTTGATGATTTTTTTTTACTAAGTTCATACATTTATATTAATACCATTTTTTTTTAAATTTTACTAAATTAATTTATTTTTATTTTTAAGAAAACCGCTTCAGCGAATTAAATTTTTGTTTGCATACATATCTGTTTTAGCTCGTCTAGACGAGTAGCATGTACTCGTACCTAGTACAGCTATTTTGGTATTTTTTTAATTTTCTTAAAAACGCAATTTCTTAATGGAAATACAACGATGTTTGACTAAGATACATCTACATACATAGAAATAGAATGCAGAGGAAACAAAAATTATTTCTTTGAAAATTTAAATTTTTAATTTTATTTTCTTATTAATAGTAAGACGGATTTAAATAATTTCTTATGCAGAAGCATCTTAAATTATAAATAGCATTGTGTCCCAAAATTTTCAATAAAATATTTCTTAGATTTTTAAAAAAATATTTCATATTATTTTTTGAAAATTTTATTACATGTTTAAAAAACAATATGGTCGATTTCTTGAAACTTGATACTTAAAGATTTCTTAACACTCTTTAGAATATTAAAAAAAAATATTTTACTTTCATGAAAAAAAAAGTTTAAGTAAAAATAAAAGTGTCTCCGACGATTTACTACTGATCTTCTTCTAAATGTATTTTTTATTATTTCACTATTGGGGGAACAAATTTAAATTAATTCTCTTAACAACAAATATTAAATAAATTGAAAAATATTGCACATAGTTACTAATTTTGAAGCAAGACATTTTTTTTTATCTTCTAAAAATTTTTCCGACATTTTTGTTTTTGAAATTTAATATCTGAAAAACGTATTGATATTTTTTTAAAAATTCAATTTTTATATGCATATTATAGTTAATACTTAAGACAACCAATATAAAAATAATTTTAAAACTGCCTCCATTGATTTTAAAAATTATCAGTGATTTAAATGATTAGGTGTTGAACAAACTGCTACTTAAGTGAATCTGTATTTTTAATTCGGGTTATAATTTAAGTAACATTTTTAAATTCATATTTTAAATTTTATTATCTTTAAGATTTTTATTATAACTATTTTTTTAATAAGTTTTATTTAATACATTTTTCTGTATATTCCAAAATAATACAACATATTTGTGTTTTTTATCTTGCAGCGATCTCGAAACCTTCATGCACTTACTCAAGGGATCCTTGGGCTCAGGAATATTGGCCATGCCGTTGGCCTTCAAAAACGGCGGTCTGTGGTTCGGTTTGATTGCCACATTTGCAGTTGGTGGCATATGCACCTATTGCGTTCACATCCTGGTCAAATGCGCACACATTCTTTGTCGCCGGCGGAAGATCCCCTCCATGGGTTTTGCCGATGTAGCCGAACAAGCCTTTCTCGATGGACCGCCAAGTTTGAACAAATGGTCGCGATTTATAAGATTTATGGTTAATACGTTCCTTGTCATCGATCTAATTGGTTGCTGTTGCATCTATTTGGTCTTTGTTTCGACTAACATCAAACAAGTTGTTGATTATTACACACCCGGACATGAAGTGGACGTTCGTATTTACATTGCCATCTTCACGGTGCCGTTAATCTTCATGTGTCTGATTCGTAATCTCAAATATCTGACGCCATTTTCAATGGTTGCCAATGTTTTGATTTTCATCGGAATCATCATTACATTTACATACATTTTCACGGATACACCGGCCGTTGTCGAACGGGAAGGCATTACAGATTTCATTCAATGGCCGCTATTTTTCGGAACTGTCATCTTTGCATTGGAAGGTATTGGTGTAGTTATGTCATTGGAAAATGACATGAAGAACCCAAATCACTTTATCGGTTGTCCAAGTGTATTGAATGTTGGTATGGCTGTTGTGATCAGTATGTACGCTTTGGTTGGATTCTTTGGATATTTGAAATACGGTGATGCTACTCAAGGCAGTATTACGTTAAATTTACCCGTTGAAGATTAGTAAGTATCACTTCTTTTTTTTGGCCTTTTTTAAAGATACACTAAGAGAAAAAGTTAGTTAATTTTGTTTCTACTCTCGTTTAATGAAAATCAGTTAAATTTATTTAAATGGTCACAACATTGTTGACGATTATAATTACTATTATGAAATTAGGCTTCAAGTTCTGTACCAACATTACTTTCAAGCCAATGTAGAAAGTTTGTAACTGCCACTAGTAAAATAGTGGGGATTTTTTTTTTCTCAGTGTACACCTGCCAAAATTAAATTTTATTTTTAAAACTTTTTTAAATTTGTTTTTTTTTTCAAATAGTTTGGCCCAATCTGTGAAAGTAATGATTGCTGTAGCAATTTTCTTCACTTTTACTCTACAATTCTATGTGCCAATGGGAATTATCTGGAAAGGATTGCAGCCAAAAATATCAGCCGATAGCCAAAATGTCGTTGAGTACGCACTTCGAGTTGTTCTTGTGGTAAGTGTAAATTCTCGTTTCTTTATTTATTCCCGATGTGACTTTTTCAACTCTTTAAATAAATATAAATGCAAACTATTAATTTGTATACAGTCTATTCTTTGATACTTATGGGATCCCTCAAGGAAGCTACTTAAGCCTTTGTCTTTTTTAATTTAGCATTTTCTGATATTGGTGTCGTAAAACATTCCTATATCTCACTCTTTACCCCTGTGAAAAGACCATTACTTCGATACATGATTTAATTTTTGTCCAACATAAATCAAAAAGTCTGGAATCTAGGGTCTCAAAAATTTTTTGGAACTAAAAAGCTCCAAATATCAATTAATCACTTTATCCATACTTGGAGTCAATTCGTTACCTCTTGGCATATAGTGTGTCTGGAAACTTCCTGACACACATTGACAAAAAGTTTTTTTGAGGCCAACTTGGCTTGTGATTTGTGATACGTTTGTCTAAGAAATTCTAAAACCGTATGTTCCATTACTAGCCCAGGAAAATTAGACAAAAAATGGCAAGACTACGAAAATATTCCAAAAAATATTAATTTTAGTGGATAGCTTAGTTTTGACTTCTAAAGCATTTCTTAAACAGTTCATTAAATTTGGGCCTGGGCTAAATTTTTAAAGGGGGTAAAAGGGGTTAAGATCTATTTTTTCTCTACATATTTCGAAAACTATCAGTTTTTTTTTTTTTTTTGAAAAAACGTGAAGATACAAGCTTATGTACTCTTACACAAAAAAGATTGGCACATTTTTTTTCATATAATTCCAATAGATTCAGAGAAAATGATGCAAGAACTTCATGGTGGAGCAAATACTGTCAAAAAATTTATTAGAATTTCAATAATCAATGCACAATATATTTTGTACGTTTTATGCTTGGCTACATCTTCTCATTCCAAAACCTAGTTTTTGGGGTGCCCAAGGAAAAGGAAGACCGCCATCTTAAAAAAGAAGTGATTGAATTTTAGCCCCGGCTCAAAGTAACAGAACTTCTAAGAAAATGTTTAAGACGTCAAAACAACGCTCTCCACCAAAATTCAGCTTTGTCGGATTTTTTTTCGAGATGAAAGTCTAATTTTTCTGGGCTAGACCCCTCTACTTAACGTTTGTTCGCGCTCTCTTTGAATAAACCTGTTACCTAAGTAATGTCTCCTTTTCAACACTTTTAAATTTCTAAAATTAAGAGCATTCTACGTCGATTCCAAGGTTTTGTCTTTTTTAATCCTCCTCAGCACCGCATTAAAGTAATTTTCTTAGATCTGCTGGAAGATTGAATAGAAATAACCAACTTTCTTTTCATTCATTGCCTTACTTCGTCTTTCGTGTTAGGAGTTTTGAACCCACTTGTTGCAACAACCTGAAAAAGGTACAGCATCAGTTTGGGTTATTCTACGTTGGATCTCCTAAGACAGCGAAGGCGGACCAATGGCACGCGTGCCGTTAGTGACACGTGACGAAATATTATGGGAACGTCATTTGAGCGGCAGCATCAGCAGAGCTCAGATTTCTTCTTATAGCTATTTGAAAAAGTCGTAGTTAGATATCTTGAAAATATTTTGGTCTGTCTATGAAAGTGACGTGTTAGCCCTTATTTTCAAAAATTAGTAACACTTACGATTCGCTTGGAAATCGTTTGTCAGATGATTCCAGTTCAGATTGCATTTTGCTTAACGTGGCGGAGAAAAGCCCTGACATAAACAACTTGGCATCGAGTGGGCAACAACAGTAGTTGTATGAAGAAAGTTCCTTCGTTGTTTTTCTTCATTTCTTTGCTTTTTGTTAATCTGAAATTCGTTCTTTTTTTAATTTTAATTAATTGTAAACTGTAAGTTTCAAAAATAAATTATTCATCCTTATTCTGAGTTTCACTCGAAAAATATTCCACGCGGAAAAACTGAAATTTTACTTTTCGCCTATTTTGAGTTTGCACCCGAAAAACGAAAACTTACCTTTTTTGTGAGTAGGCTCTCATTTCGGTGAAGGTGTTTTGAAATTTTGAGCTTAAACTGTCCCTTATATTTTAACGGGAAAGGGAAGCTAAGTAGCTTTTAAAAGTCCGGGGGAACAAACACTTTTCGGAAAAAATGCTTGCACCCACCCAAACTTGATTGAAGAGTTGATGTTTTTCAACACATCCCCTCGGTGATTGAAGAGCTCCACTGGTAAACCATCAAATTCTGCGATCTTGTTGTTCTTTCTTATAGCTAAGTCTACTTCTCTTAAACTGGGTGGTGGAACTGGAGGTCTACATTGACTGGATCCCTATTTAGAAGCTCCTGGAAATACTGCTAAATGCATCTACCATTCCATGTGCTTCAGTGACTAGGTAACCTTCGATGCGTTCAAGTTTTGAAATCAGCAACCAGTTTCTAGACTCGTTTATAAAAGATCTGGGTATTGTTTCGATGGTGAGACTTGGGGAGGCTACGTCTCCTTCTTCCTTCTATTTAGGGTATTCTTCTCGTTTCTTCTCCTACTCCTATCTCCCTTTTATTGTTTTCACTGCAGCATATTTGTATATGCATCTTCTGTGACAGTTTTTTTTTGTAAGCTATACGCATTCATCATCATACGAAAGGTTCTATTTCAGGGCGGTTGGAAGCTCAATGTAGTTTCGATGCCTCTTTGATGATATTCCCATACTGAAATCACTATTTTTTTGCGTCTCTGTAAGGTGAAAACAGAGCGCAGAGTTTCTTGCTCAGAAGGTCACTGTAGGCTCTATAGCAGTACCTGGTATGCTAAAGCAATCAACGTCAAATTTCTTCTTTAGGGCGATTCACTTTGTGCCAACAGAGTTGACGTAACGTTTGTCCCTTGAAAAGTGCGCTCGTCTAAGATGATTAGAGCCGTGTTTTTTGTCGCACATAGTTGATTCGGTTGTCGTATCGAACGTTTGGGGATTTTTTGCCGTGACAACGTTGTGTCTGATAAGTAGTATCAGCGAATTGCGAGCCCCTGAAAAGTGTATTTGTCGGAGTCAGTTATTGTTTGTCTCTTTGTGGAGCTTATGCCTACCAACTAATCCACCTTAGGTGTCACACTAAGGGAATAAAAAGTGGCGCCCAACAAACTTTAAAAGTTGCTACTGGTGAATAGTTCTTTATGTTTCACATAAATTACTTCATACATTTTATTGTAAAAATCTTTATAAAATGTTAAGATGAATATTTTGGTTCTATAAAATTGAAAAGAACAAACCTAGTACAATATCCAAGATATATGCAAAAAATACCTATTTAAAGAAATCAAGTTTTATAAAATGTCTGTTTAAATTATTTCTAGATCCTTTGTGGTGCTATTGCTGCTGCTTTACCCAATCTTGGACCTTTCATTTCACTCATCGGTGCTGTATGCTTAAGTACACTCGGTCTAATGGTACCATCAATTATTGAACTTGCTGTCTACCATGAAGAACCCGGCTATGGAAAATACAATTGGAGGCTATGGAAGAATTTCTTCTTAATGGCATTTGGTGTTATTGGCTTCCTAACGGGCACATATGTCAGTATTGAAGAATTCTATGCAGAATTCCATGGCAACCATGTTGGTGGCCAGTAAATTAAATTAATATTATTATTATTATTATTTAACTGTTTTGCCAGTATACATATATAAATATATAAATATTATAAATAATTATTAAAAAAATAACAAAAACGAAAAGATTCTATAGTAGATATTTTACTTTAAGTAAAACAAAAATTTTTAAAACATTTCATTTAAGAAAGAAAAACAAAACACAAAATTAATATGTTAGTCTTAAGTCTGTAGAAAAAAATGCTAAAATTAAGTTGATACAAAAAAAATATTAACAAAAACAGTACATAAATATATAAATTTAAAAAAAAGCACTATAAATATTTACATTGCTAATTTTAAGAATTTTATAAAAAAAAAACAAAAACAAATAGTTTATAGCTTATAAGCAATAATAATTATAATAATTACTGATAATGATGATGGTGTACTGAGAATTTGAAAATTAATTATGAAATGGAAAAATTTTAAAAAAAGCTTATTGTTGAAGTTTTGTTCGGCTGGAACCGAACATAAACAAACATAAAAAATACTATTCGAAAAGACTTAATTTATTAAAACAAAACAAAAATATATGTAAATGTATTTCTATTCACAAAACACACTCTACTCTATACCTAGATCCTTATTTGATTTTGCTATGAGGCATTTAAATGCATGCAACATTGTTTTACTATAAATTCAAAAAAAAAAAAAAAAAAAAAAATACAGCAATTTGTTGTTGTATGCAGTTAATAAAGCAATTTGATGTTTTTTGAATAAATGACTGCAAGTGCAGTAAACTCGTCAATTCAATGTTTTGAAAGCCAAATTTCTTCTGGTTTCATAAAACATTAATTCAAAAAATGTTCCACATTCAATTTTGATCCTTTTTGTAGTAAATTTACAACGAAAAATTATTTTATTTACAAACAAAAACGTAAGCAATAAGTTGTGTTTCATTAAAAAAAAGTTTTATTGACTAAATACCTCTGATAAAACGTCTGACGTCTTCCTTTTTATAGTTTTTTTTTTCAGAAATGCATTAGTGTGCAACAAAAAGAAAACAACTTGAAATAAACTGACTTTTTCATTAAAGTTTTCAAAAAACCAGGGATTATTTATACCAAATCGTACTAGTAAAAGTTTCAAACTGATTTCTTAATATCATTATTGTAAAAAAGTATCCACCTATCCCTTTGCGTAAAAAAATATGTATGTTGCCAGAAATCTGTTTTGAAATCTGAGTCCAGCCAATCCCATATCTAGAATGTTTTTCTGGAGTACTGCTTCTTGTAAGGAAAAAAACAAATCCTTCAAGAATATGTGCTTCTTTCTGTACAAGCTTGAATTTGGTTGGAAATTGTAGGCTTTTACCATTTACGACCATGTACACCACCCACACAGAAATGATTTATGTCGAAGGTCACTAAAGACCCAAATTCTCTAGAGCTGATGTAGCAGTATTTTATTTTCTATTTAGAAACGGACATATATTGATTTAACTGTTTGAAATACGCAATTTCTTGCATTTCAAATACAAAAACTAACAATGTTTTGGCTTCATGTTCAGAATTCAAGAAAAAATATGAAACATCGTTCTTGAGAACCATCATGTGATAACTTAAGTTAAGAAAACAAATTTTATACACCAAGTGTTAAATAACTTCTGAAGTATTTTGTTTAACAAACCCCAAAGTTCTCAAAATAAAAATAGTTCCTTAATTAGGCATCAAAAGTCTCCCAGCAGTTGCTCAATTAATTAAAAGATACCAAGTTGGTACTCGAAGTATAAAAAGTTTTTTGAGAAAGACTTAAAAAGCATCCAGCAATATTTTATCAGTTCGTTTTTTTTAAAAAGCTTCCAGCAAATGTTTTATTATTTCGTTTTTTTTATTAACTGAAAATGAAGAAACCAAAGAATTTCCTCAATAATTTGCTTTCTAAGATGTAAGTTTTGCAAGTATGTACTTAAAAATACTCAACTAAATGTGTTCGATGTTAAACATGTACTTTTGTTAGTCATCAAAAAGAACTTTTTAAAAATTTCGTAATAATTTTCTGCACCGAGTAGGTACCTACATTATGAAGAATGCAAGTATATACTTTTTGCATCATCTTGAATATTTTTGAGTACTTATTTTAGTACTCGGAAGAGTTTAAACTTATTATATCAAGATTCTTCAAATAAAGCATCAATTATTTGATTGCTTAGTTTTTCAAATTGCTTTCAAAATTTTAGTAAGTAATGCTCCCAAATACTCAAGTACTCAAATACAAAAAGGCTTTATTTTAAGAATTTTAAAACTTTTAGAAAAAATGCTCAAAGGTTATCTTGAGTTTAAATATAAATATTTAAAAGCCTCAAAATGTCTGGATATGTAAAATGTTCGTTAGTGTACTCAAGTTGTAAAAAGAAGTATATTTTTGAGAATAAATAATATTTCTGTGCTTTGACTCAGCCTGAAACCCTTCATGGAAAATTATAATAGTTTCTAGCAAGAACATCAGTACAATTTGACTATTAGTTGATCTTGAATACTCGTTAAACTTTTTGGAGCTTTTCAAAAATACAGTTTAAATAAAATTAAGTAAATACTTAAAGAATTTTAGGTAGTTCTTTCACCGATGCTTTGAAGTAAGTTTGTCTGAATATAAATTTAAAATTATTTGAGCTTATATTAGAAAAAGTATATAAATATTCAAAACTTAACTTTAATTTATCAAGTACTTTTATTTCATATGAAATTTTTTTGAGTATTTACTTCCCGTGAGAAATTTAAAACCAAAACAAGTAGGTAATGATAAATGAATATTCTATTGCACATAAAATTTCAAATACAAATTTCCAGGTATTTACTCTTTTTTTTGGTGCCTTGAGTGTCTTTCTGAGTACTTACTTGAAAAAGGTGCTATTTATCCTATTGACAAATGTTTTCCATTCATTTTCAGTTATTGAAATTTAATAAATATTCAAATCAATACTGGTGCTAATTCTACAAATATTATGCAAAATTGTAAGCTACTTATAATGTTTCGAGTACTTTATGTTAATACTTGTTAAGTATTTAAAGTAGTCAAATAAAAGTATAACAAAAAGTTTTCTACTTATAATTACTCCTTTTAGCTTTCATACAAATTTTAAAATAGAAATCATTAAGTACTTACTTACTCTTGTCTAGAGTAAGTACTCAAGTACATACTTAGTACATGTCTACAATATAAGGTTTCAATTTCAGAATATCATATTAAGTAGCATAAATTTTATAATTTTGATGCAAATACTCAAATAATTCATAATATTTGAGAAATAATGCTAATTTTTGAAAAAAAAAGTGCTCCAAGTAAGGAATTTTTTTATCGCGTTTCCGCTTTTCCTTACAAACCTCACAAAACTGAGTATTGTTTAGAAATTTTAAATATTTTACAAATCTTTGAAAAAAGTGCAGAGTAAAGAATTTTTGTACTGTTTTTTTTTTTGTTCAAACTTCAAAAAGTCACAAAACTGAGTATTGAGAAAGTAGTGTGATTAAGGGATTTAAAGAATTTCAAGGAATTGTTTTACATTATAAATTCTCACTCTTGTTACTGAACAACACAAAAGTCCCAAGTTCCTATTATAAAATAGCTAAAAAAAAACTGACTGTTGAGTATAAATACTACCTAAAGTTGAAATAAGTACCTATCTATATATTTGTCTCAAATAAACTTATTTTCAGATTTTCTACTGAATCTTTTTTTTATTCTAAATTTGAGTAGTTACTTAGAGTTTCAAATAATTTGATGTTTCTTAAAGCATTCATTTAAGCTTAAACTCAACAAAACCTCAGTCCTTTAACTGAATCTCTGTTATTTTTCTGTAGGTACTTAAGTACAAAAGACTTAGAATTGCTTAAAACCAAAAAAGTACTTATAGTTATTTGAGCGTTCTTAATTTTTTTTTTAATGTAAATTTCACCAACCAAATACTAATTGTTTTTCAAGTAAAATAGACTTTGGAAACTTCTCAAAACGATATTGTACTTTAAATTGATAATTTTCCTGTACTTGGATTAGGCATTAAATAGATAGTAGATGAACTCAGAACAAACTATCTCTTCCCTTGTGAAAATTCTTTAGTTGAAAGTTTGAATAAAAATTTAAAATTCTTCAAAATTTAATTCAAGTAGAAAAGTTGGTTGATAATTCCTGGTACTCTCCATAGAATGTCGCTATTTTGGTGGCAGCTAAAAAAAAGTTCACCGTTCATTAATTTTTTTCTCAAAGTGTACCATCTACATTTTATTTTATTTAATTATATTGTTTTTTTCTTTTAAATTGACAGTACCTTGAATTTATTCAAACTAAGTATTTGTTAAACTATTTTTATAAATAAAAAAATTGTTATTAAATTTAAGTGATTTTATTATTATTTCTATGGACAACTATATTTATATAAAATTATGAATATGATATTACCTATAAACCGCATTAACAAAAAACACAAAAATATCAAATTTTCAATTAACATATTTCTTAATTTTTCTTCGTTAAAGTTATAATTTATATCGTTTTTTGTTAATATTCATTTCTGGTATTTAATTATATAAATATGTATGTATGTAGTGTTAGTCTTATACTTAGTTTAATGAAAACAAAATTAAGCTGTGAAAACATCTGTTTTATTTCTTGTTCTTTATATTATTATTTCGTATTTATATATAATTATATATATAAATAACTAACTAAAAAAACATGGCTGTACCAATAAAATAGTTTTAAAAATAATAAGACAAAAAAAGGGGAAAAATACCAAATTTTAGGCTTAAAAAATATTTTTGAATGACCAAAAACAAAAAAAAAAAGAAGAAAATTATGTAGAGTTTTAAATATATAAAACTTTAACACAAAACTGTTTGTATTAACATTTCAAATGTGCAACTATATCTGTGAACATAAAAGTCAGTTTCTTATTATTTTAATTATTATTTTTATAATTTATTTTTGTATGTACAAAAAAAAAAAATCAAAGAAAAAAGAAGATTTTATTTTTTATATAAGAAATATTAAGTTTTTTTTGTTTAAATACGATTTAAAAGACTTTTTTTCAAAAAATTTAATTTACCCTCGCAAAAAAAGAATAGTTTTTGTTTTGAAGAAAAAAAAATAAATTAGACACTTTCGATTTTAAATGGATATTAACAAAACTTTTTTTTTTAATATTAAACAATAAAACTTAAAAATAGATGTTGTCCAAATTAGTAAGTAGAAAAATTATGAGGCATCGCTCTTGTTTGGAAAATTAAAAAAAAGAAAACAAACATTTTGGAAGCTATTTTTAAATTTAAATATTATTTTGTTAATTTATGCCAAATTTGTTAGTAAGTTAAATGAGTTATTAATGTATTATTAATTAAATGATGGAATTTTAGTTGAAATTTCTTTTTTGTTCTTAAACTTTTATTGTGACATTTTTTTGTTTTGTTCCTTGCCAAGAGTTTGTGTTTTTTTTTGTTTGTAATAATTGCGCTGACAGCAAGATATTATTTTATAAAATGAGAAAGAAAATATATATTTTGCATATTTATTATTAAAATATAAAAATGCATAAACAAAACAAAACTATAGCGTTTCAATTTATATTTGGGTCTGATCATTCGTTGTAGCTATTCATAGTAATATAGTTGCAGATTTTCTTAAAAAACTAATTTTTTGAAAATAAATATATTTCGGTAACATTAAAAAAATGTTGCTTAGCCTGTTTATTAATAAATATTTACACACCTAGTTTCAAAAATATTCACCAATCCATTTTTGAAATATTGAATTTTCCAAAAAAAAACTTTAATCCAAAATTTGAATATGCAATATAATTTTAATTTTAAAAGAGTTTTTCATTAAAAATTTGATTGAAATTGGTTGAGCTGTAAATGAAATTCTATTAAAACTTTTAAATGGTTTTCCATACTACAAGGTGATTCTTTTGTCATTTTCGAAGTCATACAGTCATATTTTTGGTCACTTCAAAGTTCTTGCAGCATTTTCTAGTCAACTGAATTCTGGTTCAAACTCGAAGTATTACGTTCAATCATAATCAGAGATTGTCAGTTATTTATTGATAATCACTGGTCTCAAAATATCAATTTGCTTTGTAAATGTTTGGTGCGCAAACTGAATCATTCACAATTGATTTAACAACATTTTAAAATTCTCTTCTAGGAAACAAAATGTTTTCTGTCTTAACCTCAAATCGCCCGATCTCAAAACCAAATAGCCCAAATTGGGATTAATCGCAAATCACAATTTGAAAGAGCGAGTGAGTTCAAGGAGCCCAACTGGCGATAAAGAGCCCGTTCTGGCTACCCTGTCTATACGTAGGGGAAGCGGGGGCAAGACCGCACATTTAATGTTTGACTGCGTTCAAAACTGATAAAAACCATCTTTTAATAAATTCTTTATTCATGTAGTCTTATCTTTAAGGAACTTTGATTATTATAATAAATAAATAAATTATTTAATAAAAATAACAAACTTTTAAAAAAATCGGGAAAAAACGGTCTTACCCCACATGTGGGCAGGACCACCCTATCAAATTTGTTTGGGGGCAAGACCGTTTTTTCCTTTAATATGGGATCTATTTGCAAAAGTCACAGACATATGTGATGTCTTCATCTGCAACAATTCCAGCACAAGCTTCGTGAGCCCGCCTGGAACACATGGTGGATTTAATCCAACCATCAGGTTGGACTTAACTTGCTTTTTCTGTCCTTTATCAGCAATCAGGGCTTCTAGCTCAGCTTTATACGGAGAACTTGTCAATACCGCCGTTTTCCTCGCCTTGTCTTTCTTTGAGAAGAAATTCTCTTCCCAAAAGGTATCTTCTCAAGCTCTTTTGGAGAAGACAAATTGAAGGCTGTAACTGTTGACGTTGATGGAATGTTGTCTAGTGCAGCTAGACTATCGTAGAAGTCTGTGTTGACATGGTTTTTAAGAACAATTTCAAACGATATTAATGCCGTTGGAGGCGGTTCAATTGAGGGAGCCCCTTCAATAGGTGCTTCCAAAACTTCTTGTAATGGGGAAGTTGTGGTGGGGTCTACAGTGACTTCTACCAAAGATTGTTCTTCAGATAAAGGCCTGTAGGTGGTTCTGGTCTGCTGGTTCAAACATCCAGTCTTCATAAACATCACTGTTGAGTGATGTCTTTTTGAATGCATTAACTGCTGTCTGAAAAACGGCTTTCCAGCAAAATAATGTATTAAGATAATTCCTTTTCTTGGTTTTTGAAAAAACAGTTGTGATTGGTCGAAGACAACACTATTTTGAACAGTTTTCAAGAGTATTGGATTTGTCGACTACTTTCTTATATCTGTTCCTAAGAATGCTTTTAGGGACATTAAAGGCCTGACAAGCTTTCTCAAATACCACCTCATTGTTTAGAACGGCATCAAGTGCACTTTTCATCTCGGATTCCGGCCATGACTGCCGGGTTTTTTTTCCGAATATGATTTCGTACCATATTTGGCTCTAAAGCATACAAAAAAAAATAAATATTCTTCGACAAAACAAGCAAATAAGCAACTTAAAACATTGGGGGCAAGACCTTACCTAAAGTTCACAGTGTTTCTTTTTAATGTTTTTCTTTATGTCTCCTTTTCGTTCACAAATAATAATTTTCAGTATGCACTGTCTAAGAAAAGAAATAAAAAAGTTAATAATTTTGATTATTTTACTCTTGAGAACAGAACTTACATTACCCGAACGATAACGTTTTAACCAAAACCCACAAAAACAACCGTAACTTCTCGCGGTCTCAACCGAACTAACTCATACTGGCCGATATAAATGATCACACCAAAACCCACGTGTTTTTAGTTTTAAGTGTTCCCATTTTTATTTTTTTTTTATACAACATAGTACGAAAACTGTCTTGCCCCCACTTCCTCTATGTATGTACATTTGTCCGTTTTTCTATCACCATATCTCAAAAACGAAAGAAGATGAAGATATTGACTTCAGATACATTTATTTTTTTCAAAACTTGCAGAAAGGATTTTCAAAACAATGTAATGAGGCTATTTTTGTATCATAGCAATTAAAAAAAAAAACGTTGATAAATTTCTTTTAGTCTTGAATATCTCAAGAACGGATGAAGTTATCAACTTTGAGTTAATTTTATTCAACGCATGTGGACGTAATAAAGAATTGGTAAAAATATGACAACATACTGTCATATATTTTTGTTTTAATAAAAAAAACTGCTGAAGATTATTGAAAAAGTTGTTTTTTTATTTTTTAAACCGAAAAAATACTACAAGAATTTTTATTAAAAATTGTTGAAATTTTTTTGTCTCAAATATCCTGAGAACATAAAATGGTATTGGCCTCGAATTAATAATTGTAATCTAAATGGATTAATAATTGCTACTAGTTCATACTTTATATTTGATAAGTTTTGTAAAATAATTCAAAAAACAAGTTTTTAAAGGGAAAAACCACAACAAGTCTTACCAAAACTTGTTAATCAAAATTTTTCTTCCAAATATCTTGAGAACAACAAAAATGATATATGGCTATATCTACTCCCTCAATGTTTAGATCTCTGCGTTTAATCTTCACTTGATTGCATATTGAGCTTCTGAAAACGTTTTCCAAGATCTTGAATTGGTGATTTATTATTTTTATTATTATTATTACTGGGCCTCTGGCTTCCTAGGGCACCAATAGGAAGTTAACTGTGTGATGGGTTAGTCGCACCCAGCTTTTCTTTTTACCAACGGTACACCAAAAAAAAATCAATTTCCCCAAAAAGCCTTAAATTCTAGTAAAATTTAGATAGGGATACAAATAGACAGACAAAATTTTGCCAACCTCCTTTTTCGTGTTTTCTATGCTGTCTGTCCTGTTTGATGGTTAATTCGATTTTTTTTTTAAGTATCTAAAACTTGTAACTTCCCCTACATCGCAAGTAAAAATAATTATTGATAGTTCTTACACGCCCTAGAGTATGTGATGAAATAACACAGAATGATAATCACCTCAAAGTATTCTACATTTTTTTTCAAGTGACCCTTAAAAGTTAATCCCAAAAGTCGGCAAATAATAATTGTTCACCGCTACGCATTTAAATCTCAACTGTTTTTATATTTTTAAGAAATTATGTAGGTTTCAACTTGTTTGAGATGTTAAGTTTTGGTTTGTGTTACAGAAATTCGAGTACATTTAATAATTTAATGAAATGTATGGGAAGAACCCAGAAGTAAAACGTTACGAGTCAAAAAATGCATATAACAATGTTACTAATTTTGTGCAGAAGAAACTAGAAACAGCAACTATTTTTTTTAATTGTCGTAACTTAACTGTGACTTTTCGGTTTCTTCCGCCAACAAACCAATCAATTTTCCAACACTGACTGGAAAGATTACTGGAATGTCTGATGGCTGCGTTCAGTGCTGCAGAAAATAATAATAAGTTGCTCATACAACGTTTACATGAGTGGATCAAAGGATCAGATTCAATTCGGATCGAAATTTCGATACAGGTTTATGACAGTTCCAGATCGAAAGATTGAATTTAAATGGAATCGAAGTAAAAGTTTTGCTTTAATTGTGTGGGTGCGACGTTGTTACTAAAAATTTGTTTCGATCACAAATAACAAACAACCAAAATAAGCCAAAGATACAACATATAACAGTCGGGAAACAAAACACACAATTACGAACGCACACCAGCAAGCATCTGAAATCTCGATTCTTCAATCCTTCGATCTAAGGTATAAACATTACATGGACATAAACTCTGATTCAATTCGGATTCAATTCTCCACACCGAGAAAGCTATGAGCTATGACTTATTTAAACATAATCCTGTTTAACTATATGTTTTAGTAAGTTCAAATAGAATTCTATTTAAATCTACCTCTTATCTATTTAGATTCAATACTTTTCAAATATTATTTTTTTTGGGTTAAATCTGCTTAAATCAAATAAATTAATATTTGATTATTACATTGGAAGCTACATGCGATTTTTTACATAAATTCAAGCCTATTTGAGTTTGATTTTTGAAAGACCTGTTGAATTATTTTACTCACTTAAAAATTTTTAATATATAAAATCAACAGCACAGTTTCTTTTAAATATGAATGCACTTAAGATATTAAGGAAAGAATGAGAAATGTTAAATTTAAATTCGAATCAATTTGAATTGAACTCAAAGTAATAAAGGCATTTAGGGTCTAAGATATTTGCAAATGATTCCGTCTCTCCCATCGGTCGGAAAAGATATCCAATTAGATAGTTCGAAAACCACCGTAATACCGTGCGTCGGTCCAAACTCGCTTAATGCTGAAATATTTTTTTAAGAAAATGAGAATGAAATTTTGGTCCAAAAAGTACGATATCGTTTCGGTTTCCGATGCCGATACCAAAAAAAAATCGAAACTTTTCTGGTAACGTTGCCAGCCCTATGCGAAGGCCCTTGGTACATACGATAAACAACGATGGCGTTCTTTTGTTTCCTTTTATTTTACCCAAGAAAGTTCGCATATAGAAACATGCCTATAACTTTTTTTTTGTGGGTATTCATGTCATTTTCAATTAAGTCTCATTAGATTCCGCGTTAAAAATTTCCTTAAAACACTGTTTGAAATCAATTCAGTTGCTGCAGCAAATTTGAAAAGAGATCTCTTTTCGAGATTTGTACGTATTTTTTTTTTTTTGGAAGTGCACCCTCCCAGATTATAATTGTTGCCAGAAGCTTTCACTTATAAAACTTGAGCGGAAGCAAACATTTCGAAATTTCTAGCCAGGTGGCCTCTTATAGCCTTAAGCTACATTCTGATTTAAATTAAAAAAAAAAAACCGAAACCAGTTTATCAAAAATTATATTCAGTCTAATATAATAAGGCTTCGATTTCATTGCAGATTCAATTTTTTTACTTTTTAACTTTTGAGTAGTTACTAAAGTTGAAACTTTTACTTTTTCAAGTATCTCTAATTGAATTTTTATCAATTGCCAATGAAGATATGTATTAACTTTGTAAGTAAGCAAAAGCAACATTAAAATTATTTATCCTCTTACTAACTTTCAGATGGTATCATTTTTCAACGGTTTGCCATCAGCATAAGTCTACATAAGGTTAATCAAAGTTCAATTCCAGAGGTCAGACTGGGGGCTATAAAGCACCATTTATATATACACTCTGGCTGATTAATGTTGCTGAAAATTACCAATTTGCATGATTTATTATCGATTTACGGTTTCGGCAGTGTGATTTTATACCTTCTCGATTGCAATTGTTTGTAAAGTAAATATTTATCGCGATTTTTTTTCTCCCAGAATATCCACCTTGAATACGAGTGTATTCCCAGTATTCCCATCATACCTTGAAGTTTAACTCCTTCACAAAAAATAATAATAAACAGCTATCTCGTCTTGAGAGTGTGAAAATATTTTTATTGAGTCTTCCCAATGGGGGGGAGATACAACATTTGTCAGCAGCAATTGGTTTCGATGAGTTGTCGTCGTTGTTGGTTAAGTTAACGGAGAGAAAGAGTTTGGTGTTGAAGCCTGGAACGCTACTGCTAAAGGTTATCTTTCTCAATCAGTGAACAGAGTTATGATGATAGTTTTAATCAGGTGTGTGTCAGTGTTATGTTAAAGAATCTTATTGAATTAATCGAAGGGTTGACCGTGGGAATTTTTTCTTGCAATAAGAATCAATCTGATCAAAACTCTTATCAATTTATCCACCTTAGAATGATAAATAAGAATTTAGGTTAGAAGACATTTTCTAAAAAAAAAAATAATGAGGGTAGGCGTTGCACACCTGAGTAAATACAAAATATTGTTTTTGGGAATTTTGCAAAATTCTTGCAAATATTTCGCTAAAAAGCGTGGGAAATATTATGATAAGAATATTTTCTGTCATCGATGGGTTTTTAGGAGAATATACTTTGATACATAATTGCTTAGTTGCTTAAAATCTTAATATAGATAAAACGAGGAGACCACATAGTATTTTTGAAGTTATGATAAAAATAAATTCTAATGAAGAAAAAACCACCTCTGTAACGGAGACTGGTATATTGTATACCTAAGTTTATGCATGAAGTCTGATAAAGTGTATATAATTTTTCACTGTTAATATTGAAAGAATTCAAAAACAGACAAAATTAAAAGTATGGCCACTAACTGATTTAAAAAAAATATTTCAAACTTCATGCACAAAGTATAAATAAATAAATAAATAAATAAATAAATAAATAAATAAAAGTAGTCCTGAGAAGTTACCTGTTTGAAAGTATTATTTTTTACCTTTATTAATCTTTTTTTATTTCTTTTTTTCTTATTTTATAATTTTTTTTGAATTTTGTTTTTTATTTTTATTTTTTTTTTAAGGAATTTTATTTATTTGGAAATTGAAAATTATTGATTCTAAGTCAGTGGGCACCTAAATTTGCGAATAACTTTTGAAAAATTAGTTTTGAAAAAAAATTAATGTGAAAGTGTTCAGAACTCTTTGTTTGATATCGGGAACTCTAATCAGAACTCTCTTTTTTTATTTTTTTTTAAATTTTGAAATTTTTGATTCTATGTCAATGAACACCTTAATTTGCCCTAACTTTTCCAATCTTGCAGAACTCTTTCGCAAACCCATCAGGAAACCTAGAACTCTTGATTTAAAGTTGAAAAACATGCTCAGAACTCTTTTTTTCATAAAAGTCCTTGCTGCGTGAAGTTAGCAAAAAAAACTTTTTTTTTAATTTAAACACTTTTTTCGCCAGAACTATTGAAGAAATGTATGAGGAACTCTAGAATTTTTTGTTTGCTGCTGGTAATTCTCATTTTTTCTTCAATTTTAAATAATTGTTTTGCTAACTTCACAGGTCTGCACAAAGTGAGCCAAGATATTGTGCTTTTTAATGAACAAATTCAGTAAAATCACTTTCCTTAACCAGACCATGAACAAAAAAATTGGCTTCGATGTGTCTAAAGGGTTTGAATAGACTTCTTCATATTACCGTACGGCACGATTTATTTCATTATTTTGAAAAAAAAGTTAGTTAAAAAAAAAAAAATTGCAAGAGATTAGTCCATGTTTTTTTTCGAAATCCATGAAAAATTTTGTGATAGTATTTTTGAATGTTTTTTGAAAGGTGTGTTAATTTTCTATTCAGAACTGAAAACCGCAACAATTTTGACAGCTTGGTTCGTTAGATGTTCGTATTTAATGGATTCCGTAAATTTGAAAACTAAAACCATTTGCATGGCTTGGTGGCGAAAACATATATATCCAAATGCATTCTTAGGTTAAATATGTATCGGGTTTTTCAATAAGAGCGCTACAAAAGTTTTTTTTAAATAAAATAACAACGGTTTTGGATATCAATGAAATTCTTAATTATTGTGAAAGTACGTTCGATGCCATTATGTATGGAACTCGATTTCTTTTACACGGCTACCACGGGCACGCTTGCAGAAGTCCAGACGCTGAACCCAATTTTCTGAAGTTCATCTATCATCGCTGGCTTGTTGGCATAGACCATAGACTTGACGTAGCCCCACAGGAAATAGTCTAACGCGGTCAAATCGCACAACCCAGGTGGCCAAGCGACTGGACCATTTCGTGAGATAAAACGTTCTCCAAACTTGGTTTCCAATAAATTGATTGTGACATTTGCTGTGTGGCTTGTGGCGCCGTCTTGTTGGAACCACATGTCCTCCAAGTCCATATCATCCAATTGGGGCCAAAACTATTCGGTTATCATTGAACGGTAGCGATCCCCATTCACAGTAACGTGCCGGTCTTAATCATCATGGAAGAAGTACGGCCTAATGACGCCGCCGGCCCATAAACCACACCAAACCGTAATTTTTTTGGGATACAATGATGACTCATGGAGTACGTGTGGATTGCTGCCTGACCAATACCGCATATTTTGTTTATTGATGAAGCCATTCAGCCAGAAATGATTTTTCGATGAAAATCCGAATCATTTTCAAGTTGTTGCTGAGCCCAATTCACGAACATACGACGCTTCTGGTGGTCAAGCGGCTTCTGTTCTTGCGTCAATTTAATCTTGTAAGGATGTACGTCAAGATCTTTTCGCAAAATTCGCCACAACGACGGCGACGTCACAGAGATGCCCAACGCTTGAGAACGACCTGTGAGAGACACATTTGGGCTTTCTGCAACTGAAGCCTCATTATCGACACTACGGGCACTTCTTTGTCTCACTGTGTATTCAAATTTTTCCACTAGACGCTCAATTGTTGATCTGCTAGGACGATTATGATGACCATAAATTGGACGTAGCGCTCTTAACGTTGAGACCACTGACTCCAAATTTGGGTAATAAATTTTAATAATTTTGACTCATTGTTGGCTCGTATATCTTTCCATCATGAATTGACAAACCTTACTGAAGAGAAATGTCAAAAGAGCGGCAAGAAATATGGCATCGTTTGCTGTCCCTGTCGCTCTATTTTTCTAGCGTCCCTGTTGAAAAATCCGATACATAAATTTGGTTTGTCGGGAAGAAATTTAATAATTTGGATGAAATTTCCAAAGTTTATTCTTATGAAAAATAAAAAATAAAATAAATGGTGACTTAGAAACGACTTAATTAGTTTTTATAACAAAAAGAAAATAACAATCGAAAAATTGAAGAATTCGCCTTCTACCGCGCCCATTTTTACTATTTATTAATTTCTCAGAAATAGCAGTAATGATTTGAATTAAGTTTTCAGACCTTAAGTATTAGAAAAAAATAAAACTAAATTGGTAGCGCAACAGCTCAAGGAGAACCAGGGCCCAGTGACTTACAACTGTCAGCCTTCTACATGTGCGTATTGTTGGCAGGAGTGGAGGGAACCTACAACTTTTTGCTGAGTCCAAATGGCATTCCTGACAAGTATACTCTTAGAGGATTTGTCAGTTCCTCACAAAAGGCAGTACCTTGAAAAAAATATTTGTTTTTTGTTGGCAGTGGCTTGGAATCGAAATCAAACCTTCGGCATGAAAGTCCTATGCACTAAACTTTATGCCACGAGGTAGTACCTCATTTCATAGAGTTCATTTGTATAAGTAATTAAAATTTGAAAAATAACAAAAGTTTAATTCTCCTCCGACCACGCCCACTTTTCGAATAACTTAATTTCTTTTGGGTCAGTCAATTAACAAATAGAACATTTTAAGAGTTATGAGCAAAATAAAACTTAAGAATCGGTTTTAAATAATACAACATTGCCACGCCCACTTTTATTATTTTTAAGTTTTTCGTAAATGACTGACAGATGACATTTTCAGAGTTGGTTATTTTACTAAAATTCACCAACACCATTTTTTTTGAGTGAAATTTAATTTTTTCTTGTGAACAAAAAGAAACTTAGAAAAAAGTTTTAATAAAACCACTAACTAACATGTCCATTTATATTGTTTTAAATTTTCTCAAAAACAGCCCTTGGGATGCAAATTTCGAACTAGTTTTGTATGAAAAAATCCGTCTAATGCAACGCAACTTTCCTTCTTAGTTGGTTTCCAGAATACGGCCCTATTTCCTTAATTTCTAAGACTACCAAATAAATTGTTTGAATGAAATTTACAGAGTTTATTCTTATGAGAAAGAAAACAGGTCTTCATTTAAAATATTTTCCACAACTTCGCTCACTTATACCTACTACTATTTAATGAGTTCTTGAAAATGTTCGCATAGGAAAACCAAAAGTTCCAGCTATGCTTGTGTCTTCCCAAAGATTTCTAAATATTTTTTAACCCAACTTTCCTTATTTTTAAGTCTTATTTTCTATAGGTTTTTTGTCAAATTGTTCCCTCTTTTTGCGAAACAAAAACAGTTATTAATTTTTATAGTTCCCTGATCTAGATAGGTACCAACCTAACTTTTAAATATGACAATCGACATGGGCACAAAATTTCTGTAACGTAAAACCATAAACAACTCGAACATTCATTCATATTTCTACAAAACTATAATATTCCTGCATAACATCTTAATTTGCCACCGCCTCAACAACACCCACGACCCGCCACATCTATATAACCAACTCACCTCACATTTCCAAAAGGAGCTCAACGACAAAAAGCCATGTAACCTAATCTCGCCCTATACACCCGACCCATAAATCAGGATAAATTATCCTCTCAAAAAATGCGCAAATGTTGTTCCTATACATTTCTATGGTCTGCTTCAGTTCTCGAAGAGCTTCAGCCCGCGCAATAAGACGACAAAAATGTCAATCGAACTTGGGCCCTCTATACAACCACAACACTATACAAGAAATAATATCGAAGCTATATAGACAGACTGTAGAAGAAGAAGAAGAAAACACGACTTCTTGATTATTATTATTTACCAGTTACAATTCATTCAGGAATTATTCATGCCACAAATCACTCGTTCACCAAACGATGATTTACTGCCGCCGAACGTCGCTTATTTTTCGCCTGTCAGACTTCAAGCCCTTTCCTTTCCGTCCTGGCTACCTTTTCTGTCACCGTCGTCGTCGTCGGTTGGTCGGTCAAAATTCAAACCGTTTACACTAAGCCGGCCGGCTGTTAGCTGCGAAAAAGGACACACTTGCCTCTCGGAGAAGTTTGAAAAAAAAAAAAAAAATGGAAAACCTCAACCACATATTGAAACGGGCGGAATGCATTGCTGCTCACTTACAAGACAACAACAAGCTGCAACCACCAGCCACCACCTCTGGATCCAGTAGGAGTTTCCCCACAGGGAAGCATTATACAAAGGCTCCTTCTACATCGCGCGATGCAGCCTCCTGCCTGCCTCTTTGCCTGCTGCATTGATTTCTTTCGATGATTTATGGACTCGAAGCTGGGAGCTTGTTGTTGCGGGCCGTCGCAACAAGTTGCTCACTGTGCTGCCGCCACATTACATCGACTGGCGGTGTGTCGCTAAAAGTGGTGGGCGACTGCAACGCACCATCCTCGCCCCAATGGCATATGCAATGGATTTCCCTCCTGCCAGCCAGCTGCATCTCATCTTGATTCTGGTCTGCAGAGCTCAGAAGTGCGTGCAAGAAAAAACTGCAACTGCCAACTGGTGGTGGGTGTATGTGTGGAGATAGCAGCGCAGTCTCCCCAACCGACAACTTGAACCAAAAGACTATAGATGAATCCGGGCCTACACTCTGCTACTCTGTCCGAGATGAATAATCTCTATTTTTGTTCGATTCCTGTGTTAGGTTTCCATCTAGCATCCAACATCCAGAATCCCAGGCAATTTATGCTTCCGCAGATGAATTGCTTATAAATTAAATGGTTCCATTGTGTCTTGTTGCAGTGTTATTTATGTCTATGGGAAATAATGTTGCGCTGATCTCGGATCACTCGCTCCACTCTGATGGCACTATTTAGGTATACCTTTGCCAGTTCCATGGGAGACATTGAACATCGGGAATTTCACATCCACATTTTTATATATGATTGCCCGATGCCCGATGCCCGTTGGATGCGCAGCAGTGATCTTAGCCCATCAAAAAATGGTTATTGATTATGGTAACATGATGATTCCAGAAAACTGACAGACGGATGTAATAGATTCTTGGAAATAAAAAGAAAAAAAATTATCGTTCGATGGAAGTGAAAAGGAGCGCACTTCAGGTGATGGCTGGTACTGCTAAAGCAAAAGTTGCATTAACTTAGTGAGGTTATGTGACATTGGATGCGTGATAAACGGTTTGACACATTTTTGCAACCCAGAATAAAGTTTTATGAGACTGGGATTGCTTTACCTCTGCTTCCTTAAATTTTTTTAGCTCATGGTTAGATTTATGTTTTAAAACCTGAGTTTTCTTTGAATTCAGCTAAGAACTATTGAATTTGTATAAAGCGAAGCCATAGACACCTACAAGGAGTTGCAAAGAGGGGCGAAGTGGGACACTAACTTGCCAACTCTGAACAAATTTTTAATTTTTGTACTGTGGACATTTGTACTTATCTGATTTCTGCTGGAGGTTTGACCCCCTGGAATATTTTCTTCAAAAGCCCTGCGAATGCCTTTTCAATGCAATGCAAAGGATATATAGTGCTAATGCTAATGCTAATGCTAATGCTAATGCTAATGCTAATGCTAATGCTAATGCTAATGCTAATGCTAATGCTAATGCTAATGCTAATTTAATGCTAATACGTTAATATTATTGCTGCTGCTTTAATGCTGTTCCTGCTACTCCAAATTATAAAAATCTTGAACAAAATTATTGCCAGTGCTAATGACATAACTATGCTAATATAATTATTATCATTACTGCTACAATGTTCCTCTGCTACTCTTACTGCTACTGTTTCCACTACTGCGTCTGATACTGCAACTGCAAATACATTTTTAATTTAAAAAAACCTTATTCCTACTGCTACTGCTACTGCTATTGTTACTTCTACTGCTACCACTACTGGTTCTGCTTTTAATTCCGATTGTGTTTCTGCTTCGGTTTCTGCTACTTCTTCAGCTTTTGCTTCTGCTTCTGCTTCTGCTTCTGCTTCTGCTTCTGCTTCTGCTTCTGCTTCTGCTTCTGCTTCTGCTTCTGCTTATGCTTCTGCTTCTGCTTCTGCTTCTGCTTCTGCTTCTGCTTCTGCTTCTGCTTCTGCTTCTGCTTCTGCTTCTGCTTCTGCTTCTGCTTCTGCTTCTGCTTCTGCTTGTGCTTCTGCTTCTGCTTCTGCTTCTGCTTCTGCTTCTGCTTCTGCTTCTGCTTCTGCTTCTGCTTCTGCTTCTGCTTCTGCTTCTGCTTCTGCTTCTGCTTCTGCTTCTGCTTCTGCTTCTGCTTCTGCTTCTGCTTCTGCTTCTGCTTCTGCTTCTGCTTCTGCTTCTGCTTCTGCTTCTGCTTCTGCTTCTGCTTCTGCTTCTGCTTCTGCTTCTGCTTCTGCTTCTGCTTCTGCTTCTGCTTCTGCTTCTGCTTCTGCTTCTGCTTCTGCTTCTGTTCCTGCTTCTGCTTCTGTTTCTGCTTCTGCTTCTGCTTCTGCTTCTGCTTCTGCTTCTGCTTCTGCTTCTGCTTCTGCTTCTGCTTCTGCTTCTGCTTCTTCTACTGCTACTGCTTTTTTTACTGCCAATTTTTTCTACTGCTTTTGCTACTTCTACTGCTTTTTTGACTACTTTTTCTACTACTACTTCTAATTTGTTTTCTACTGCTATTACTTCTGTTAATGATAACACTACTGCTACTGCTACTGCTACTGCTACTTTTAATTTCATTATTTTTGTTTTCAATATCGACAGTTTGGATGATCTTAAATAACTGAAGTCATAATTTTCAATTAGTAATAAGTAAACACCAACACAATCCATAATATTCCAGGCACACTTTCGTCCATCAGCATCAAGCAGCCGTCTCATATGACAGACATCGAGTGCTTGATTTAAGTGTATGATGGTGTATGCAATCAGTCGCATCCACTCACATATCAGACCCACCGCATACTGCCTGCATCATATAAATCCCATGCAAGCCAACAAACAACACAGCTGGAAGCGCTCTCAGTTCAAAATTTCTTTTTCAAGGCTTCAACATTATCATCATCATCATCATCAACACAGTAAAAGCAGCAGGAAGAACAGTAACAGCAACACAGCAACAGCAACAGCAGCATATGGACAGTCAAACACCCGTCCAATGCACCACATGGAGTAAAACTCAAAGCCCGAAGAGGCCATCATCTGACATTATAACTTGGACTGGACATGGCGTGTAAATCACGCGATATTTCGTTTCTGAGGCGTTTCTCTGCACCGCACTTTGCATCACGTAACAAGTAACAACAAGGCACAACACCAAGTGCGAGAATTAAGACTGCAGCAGTTACTCCAACTCCAACTCCAATTTCGGCTCCCAAAAACAAAGCAGCTATGTACATCAGCTACACCCTCTCACTAATGGTGCAACAGCAGCAGCAGCAGCAGCAGTGGGTCTGAGTGAAAATAATTACTGGTGTTGTATAGGTACAGCCACTTTGGGCAATACGAGTTCAGGAGTTGGGAATCGGGACGGAAAAGGCTTCCTTTCCTGGTATATGCATATACGCAATGACACTCTTTGGCCCACAGTGTGATGCAGTAATTAACACTGACGAGGTAATTGAGATTAATCGGCTCTGGAAGTTAGACGATAAATTTGCCAGGTCAGGACATGGCTTCTGGCCATTGCCATATTGCATTGCACCGATATGAGAGTGTAAGAGTGTAATCGATGTTTTGCAAAAGTAGCGCATCGACATCACACACTCGCCAAAGACCAAAGGATAGCCAAGATAATGATCCGCTCTAGGTTGCGGTCGTCCGTTGATGGGGTTAACATGATCCGAGCGCCAGCAGCAGGTGACCACACAGTCCACAGTGGTTCCCACTCAATTAGGCTCGTTTTGCAATATGCCTGGCCTCTCTAAATCACCCAAATCAAGGGTGTTTGCCATAATCTTCCAAATTTACTGCCAACCATTTAGGAGCATTTAATTTCAAATCCCCAGGCACGGCTCTGTATCCGGAAAGGGGGAGGGCAGATTTGCCAAAGACTACAACAGTCTTCGAGAAGTGCACTATAGAGTGGGCTATTGTCTTACGTCTTGAATGCCAATTAGCTGCAATGTGCCTATATGCCAGAGTACTATACTATGGTCCCAGTGCAAGTGCCAATGGCTGTGACAGTTCACCTTCAAGTATAGTGATGGTGGCGAGGGCTGAAGGCTCTGGTAGTGGAAGTAGAAGTGCAACAAAACAGTAGAGATAGTGTCAAAGGCGTCAACCATAAATGCATCTGACCAATTGTTTCGTTATCTTTTGAATGCAAATGAGCACACGAGTCAATTGTTATTCGAAATAATAATAACAATAATTATAATGCCTGGCTGAGATGTGTGTTTGTGTTTGTATTTGTTGGGCATTGTTTAACTGCCATTTATTGATTCTATAGAGTTATAATATTGCCAACACAAACATTCACATATATGAATCCGATAATTATGGGATTATAATCAGGCTAATTTAGTGTGTGACAAGGACATTCACTTAAGTGACTCACATTTAAGTCGAAACTATAGATTTGCCAACGATTAAGTCATAGAATGAAGGTTTTTGGTATAAATGTAGAGATTTAGGTTTTTGTTTAACTTATTAAAAGAACTGAAAATATTTTAAATGATTTTGAAAACCACTTAGGCTCATTTTCTGTTACGACATCACATTAATATTTCAGTGCAACATAAGCGCTTTATGTGACAGCTTAGATTAGGCAGAGGAAACTATATAGAACATAGAAGTTTAAGTATAGAACAATATTTTAGTTTCTTAGTAGGGAACGGATCTTAAACCAGGTCTAGATCAATAAAAATTTGTGTTATGCGCCGTGTTCGGCTCAAAAAATTTCTTAGATGCAAAAAAATACGTCTGTGCGTCACATTCAAGTAGAGTTGGGCAGTTTAGTTCATTTGAGTGAGCGATCAATTTAGTTCAATTCACGCTACTGGACCAGTTCGTTCATTTAAGTTCAATTTAGTTCAATAGTTTATTAAGAAAAATACTTTGCATTTGAAATACATTAATACATTTTTCAAATTAAGTAGGAACATACAAGACGCATGGCTGTGACGCGTGTGATTATTGAACTCCTTACCTGAAGTCTGTATGACTGTGCCCTGATTGTGACTATCGGAAGGGCGTTGTCATCACGTTTACAGCTAGCTTATTTGATTTGAAATCTTGAGATTTTTAGAAACATTTGGTTGGGATATGTCAAAAACTAATAAATTCTTTCGGACCATATTAAATTTAAAATAAAAATGTTGGCAGAAGTTCTACTCCCAAAAATAGATAAAGAAATGCCAGGTATAAAATTTGTCAATAGACCAGAGAGAGATATATTGCTATTCAGAACATGAACCCAATAACGGTTCATAAGTGGCCTTTTCGATTGGCAATTCGATAGAACTCTCCGATCAGGAACACCAATAAAACAAACAAACGCATGCAGTTGGATTCACGTCCCTTATCTTGGCGGACACTTTATGGCGGAATCAAAAAATTTTTATATCTGAATTTGTAGCTAATTAAATGCTTATTTGTTGTCCCAAACCCCATTTTGTAGCTGTAACGGTTTTTCATGTATTCAAAATTCCGCTAAAATAAGACTGAAGTTAGCGGACGAAAATCCGAAAATCATAATTCTGTTAATGCCCAAAATTGTAGCTTTTTAAATGCTAATTTGTTGCTCAAAAATTTATTTAATTTTTTTTTTTAAATAATTTGTTATTAATAATTTAAGTTTAAAAGAGTGCATTTCCGGTTTACCAACATAGGGCCAACGAAATACTAAAAAAAAACTGATTTTAAATTTTTTTTTGCAAAAAATGTTTAGCTTTTTTCATACTAATTTGTTGCTCAAACCAAAAATTTGAAGCTTTAACGGTTTATTTGGAATTTAAGTTTCCGCTGGCTAAAAAGTTAGCTTAAAATCAAGCCTCTAAAATCTAAAAAAATGACAAAATCCAAATTTTTTTTCGCCACAATTTGAAGACACCTCTAACTAGATTAATCACCAAATCCCGATTTTGTATCTCTCTTGGTTTTCTTTGTATTCAATTTCCCGCTAAAATAAGACTTAACCAGCCGCTTAACGGTCAAAATTAAAACAAAAAATATAATTTAAAACTTTTTTTTACGTCGTAATTTGTAGCTTTATGAATGAAAATTTGTTGCTCAAAAAATTACTTTGTCACGTTTATGGATCGTTTTTTATTCCAAATAAACCGTTATAGCTACAAATTTTTGGCTTGAGCAACAAACTAGTATAAAAAAAGCAAAAAAAAATTGCAAAAAAAAATTGAAAGTCAGTTTTTTTAGTATTTCGCTGGCCTTTTTCTAAGCCTATGTTGGTAAACCGGAAATACTCATTTTTAAATTTGAATTTCAAATAAAAAACAAAAAAAAAAATAACTTTTATTAGTTACTTTAAGGGGGGGATTCAGAAAATTTGCCACTGACCCAGGCACAAGAAACCCACGCAACGTCACTGAATATTTTTTAAACTCCTTAATGAAAAGTTTAAAGTGGAAAAAAAGCAAGAAGGTGGTACAGTCAAGGAATTTTGTGCCGTAGTCCTTAATTTTGGTAATAGGTCTGAAATTTTGTGTGGTTTTAGAGCTAGTCAAAAGGAGAATTGGAAGACAAACTCCCGCTTCTAGCTGTTGAGGATCTCGAATTATCAACGTTTGAAAAAATAAACAAATATAACGGTACAATTCAAAAACTTTTAATAAAATTTAAATAATTTAAAACTAGGAAGTTTTTTTATAAGGATGTAACGTTTTTTTTGTATAAGTAAATGATTTTTGTTAAGTTGAAAAAGAAAAATTTCATTCTTTTTTTTTTTTTAAATATTTTCCGTTAAAATTTAGTTTTTACAAAACTTTAATAAGGAAAAAAAAAATGCAGTTTCACTTACAAATTCAGCTTCGTTTGGGATAATTTACAGAATTTTACGTGCACCAGAAAAAATATAAATATACATTTAAGAGCAACTTGCAATATACTTTAAACAACGCGGAATTGCATTTTATATAAGATTGTATTTTTATATATTTTATAATCATATGCAGGCTTATGTGCAATTTTTTATATTCAAAACTAAAAAAAAGGACATTTATTTACTCCTGAAATAAAATCTCAAACAGAATGATACGAGTACAAAATCAAAATACATAACTTTGCTCACTATGTATTTATTATTTTGCATTGTTTATAACATTTATGATTTTCTTTACAGAAAATTTCAATTAAAAACAAGGTACATTTTAGAAAGTTTAAAAATTATGTCAAATGATGCAAAATTTACAAAAACTTATATTTGTTTGCATTTTCAAAATTGTTGATATTTATAAAAAAGTGTGGAAGTAGTGAAAATTTAAATTAAATTTTTGCAATTTTTTCAAAAAGCAAAAATATAAAAATAACAATTAAAAAAATTTGTGAAATGCTTCAAATGACGCAAAATTTAATCAAGCATGAGAAAAAGGCAACATCTTTTAAACAGATGCTTAAAATTGGTAAAAATTTTGTTAAATTTTGAAGAAACTAAACCAAAAAATTTTTTGTTATAGTTTCTTACTAATCATAGTAAAAAGATATTATTTTATTTTATTTATAATTGAATTTTACGTTGTTAAAAATGTTTTTCAAGTGTCTTCTACTTATATTACTTTTCTATAAATTTTTAGAATTTATTCAAGAAACAAGAATTAACAAAAAAGTTCCTATGTATTCCTATTTATGAAAAAAAAATAATTTTTAATAACTTTAGAAAAGTGTGTTTTTTTTTTTGTTAAAATGTGTATTTATTTACCGGAGCTTAATAAATCCCAGGCTATTTTTATCAATTAATAATCTTATTTAGCGTCATTTGAAATATTTTAGAAGTTTATACCACGCACGCATACACCATTTAGAAATTTTGAATTCAATGCAAATAAAACCGTGGTACAAAATATTTTTGATCTAACGAAAAAAAAAAAAAAAAATGCAGGACCAGGTCGCACTAGGACATGGAAATTATTAGGTAGAAAAAAATGTTTTAAAAAAACATGAAATACGATTTTGAAATAAGCGAAAATAAGTTTTTGGAGAGTTCTTAATAAAAAAAAGTACGCCATATTAATTCTTGATTGAATATGATTGTATAAAATATTTTTTTTTTAATCGTTGGAGCGGTTTTAATATAAAAAATTTCCTATTTATCAAAAACCTACTTAAAACGATTCTAACAAAAGTAAGAATAAAAAATAAAATTTCAAAAACATTTGTTGTATTCCCATTTTTGAGTTGTTGAATTTCCAAAAAAAAAAAATTAGACTAATTTTTAGAAATCCAAAATTTTTTTTTTTAATTCTTTTTAATCTATTTTGAAATTTGTAACCGATTCATTCAAAATTAAGAAAAACTTTCTATGAGAAATACTTTTATTAGTTGCTTCTTGTAAATCTTTATAATATTTGGTAGTTAGTTGCAATAAAAAGTTGAATAAAAACCGTAGGAGCCTTTTCGAGGCAAAAAATATTTTCCTTAAGGGTTTTTTAGCATTTGTATGGAAAGTACCGTTATTTTTTCATGAAAGTAATTTTTTTTTGTCAATACTTTACAGAGTGTACAAAAAACCCCGCAAGTATCGAGTTTTATAAAAATTACCATTTAGTTTTCATAATATTTGATTTTCAAAAAAAAAACAATGTCTGAACATTTTTTAAAAATCCAAAAAATAGTTTTTTGAAAAATTTTATTAAAAAAAAACTACTGACATTGCATAGAAGCTTCTGTATAAAAATTATTGAAATGAAGTAAGCCGCTTCAAAGAAAATCGAAAATGATTCGTTCGTAGGTACCATAATAGCCATTTTTTGAAAAATTGTTTCCTATCCAAAGGTAACTTTCACCAAAAGAAATGTATTGATTTTTTTTTTAGAAAAGTTGTGAAGTTGGTTTGGAGAGAGATACCGTTATTTTTAGTTCTAAGAAAAAATGAAAATTACGTGTGGGCAGAATCAACAAAAACCACTGTGCGCACCAAGTCGTAGGAAAATTGATCCAGCCGTTTATTGGTTGTAGCCGAATAGACAGACAGACAGACAGAATTTTGTCAAGTTAGATTGTTATCTCGAAATTTGGTTTAAGGGTGGTAAAATTAATTTTTTTTTAATTTCTCGAAAACTTTAAGTTTTTTTTTGAAAAAATGAGAAGGCACAAATTGTAGCTTATGTCATTCTACACAAAAAAGATTAACATACTTTTGTTCATACAAGAAATAGATTCTGAGAAAATCATGCATGAATTTCTCGGTGGAGTAAATTTTATGAAAAAATTTATTAAAATTTCATACATCGATGAGCAACATTTTTTGAAAGATGCAAGTTTGGCTACATCATTATAGAACCAAGTTTTTGGGGTGCCCGAAGTAAGGGGAAGACCACCATCTTGGAAAAAAAGTTTTTGTTTTTATCCGATGGAAATCTTCAAAAGACACTCGGTAAGAATCGGTACCAAGTAGTGTGGGACTCTTACCGCACTAAAACCACTGGTGAATCAGGACCAATCTATGAAAGATCGACAAATGATTTTTCTTTCTTAATTTATCAGTCGCATTGTGGGAAGTTTAAGTTATAACACTTTCCATAGCTTTTAGACCATCAGCTCATGAGGCTTGGTTCTTCTTAATCTCCGAACATTGTCTCGTACATTTAAGACGGTCTCCATTTCGGAGTTGGTATGACTTTGCAGTCGCTGATTGTGTGATACAGCGTGTTTTTTAACCACTTCTGTAACTTCTTATATACCAAGGGGCATTTATTATTCCGCGAAGGACCTTGCTTTGGAATTTTTGTATGGGTCCAGTATTTGTTTTCTTTGTACAGCCCCATAGTTGGATGCCATATGTCCAAACGGGTTTCAGTACTTGCTTATATAACATTAGTTTGTTCTGGATAGATAGGTCAGAGTTCTTTCCTAGTAACCAGTAAATTTTTCTGTACTTCAAGTTTAGTTCGTCTTTTTTCTTTTTGATGTGCTCTTTCCATTTAAGCTTTGCATCCAAAGTCATTCCAAGGTATTTGGCAGTATTGGAGTAATTATTTTTTAAATTTCCTTTTACAACAAAATCATATCTTAGGTTAGGTTAGAAGGGGTGATGATACGGCAAGCCGCATCATCTCACTCGGATCTAAGTGGATCCATTGCGCTCCCCAGAGTGAAAGGTGGGTGGTGAAGAGGGATATGGAGGGGTTTGAGGAGAAGTATTAGTTGTAGGGGGCCTCCCTGAACCATCCTGAGTTATGAATGAATTTTAGGATGTTTTTTTAGTGGCAATACAGAGATGTTGCCCAGTTCATCGAAGAAATATTCTCCTAGGACTGCTTTCCTGGTTCTAGCTAGTCTGGGGCATTCACATAAGAAGTGAAGGAAGCCTTCTTCCACCTCTTCATCATGACACTCTCTACATAAGTCCGATGAGCTGATGCCCATTCAAAAAAAAATCATATCTTAAAAATGAGTTACTAACGAACACTGCAGGCTTAGTACAATCTTAAAGTTATAGCGTTCCAATGTAACACTTTTTACTTTGTACTGTAAATGGACATATAAGGGTTTTTTGTTTTTTTTTTTTTTCAAAAAAGAAAAAAGTTATGAAAAATGTATGTTAATTTTTTTGTGTAGAATGACATAAGCTACAATTTGTACCTTCTCATTTTTTGAAAAAAAAATGCTTAGTTTTCGAGAAAAAAAAATGAATTTTACTCCCACTCCCCTTTAACCCTCCCTTAAATATTAAGCCTTGCCCCAAATTTACGGAAATTTTCAGAAAATGCTTAAGACGTCGAAACAAAGCTCTCTACCAAAATTCAGCTTTTTCAAAATTTTTTCGAAGCGAAAGTCTAATTTTCCTGGGGTAATTTTATCAAATCTAATTTTTTCTATTTTGATATTCCTATAAAGAGTTGTTTTCACACTGAAACACTAATCCCTTAAAAACTTAAATAATTAGGCTTCATCAAACAAACAAAGCTGATGTGATGAACAACCGCACAAACCTTCTATTACATTAGTCTATCGCATAGAAATTTTCCAGTAAACAAATCGAATCACATTCAAAATTGTAAATTCCCTTCTTCGTTAGCTAAAAACACAATTCCCGTGCCATAGACTTGCAACAATATCAGACGGTCATTATCGGGTTTGGGGCGGGTTGGTCGGTGGTGATTGCAGCAAACAACTAGGGGAATGCAATCAGCAAACGCTTTCCATATAAAGGACTTCAGTCAAGGTACTTATTTGGCGATTCGCCAAAATCGTCACCCTCTTTCGACCGCACAAGCAATAGAAACGTATATAAAGTCTGTCTAACCAAGAGCAAGCAACACACCTGTAGTAGTTGTATAGTAGGTACCTATAGGCAGTCCCACAGTGCTTTGCATGCTCAAGCTTATGGCACATGCTATACGCAAAAATGCCATACCCAGTCATCGATGGGTATAATAGTGGCAATCGATGACACCTTGCCGCCCTCTATTCCATTTGACAGGCTATTTGGCTGAGACTAACTGGACAAACTCAGATTGGACACAAAGCTATTCCAAGGCAGGCAGGAAGCACGACTGGTGGTACGGAGATCGGATGATGGTGGCGATGGTGAGCATCGCGGACATCTATTGTGCCGTCATCTTTCGGGGAAATAATACAAATTGCAATTTTCTATATTTGTCGCGACGGCTTTTCTCGAAGGATGATCCTGTCTATAGTCGTTCTTCTAACCAGGGTCGCCGGCCGGCCGGCCGGCCGTGTCGCATCAAGCGTCTGGTAGAATTACAATATCCCAATTACCATGCGGAATTATTCAGCTTTCAGCAGCGCGCGCTTGAATCTGGCCGCACTCTCTTCTATTTGTTCTCTCATCGTTCAGAGATTTTCTGGCAAGATATTCTCTTCTATGGTGGAAAAGTGAGGTCGAAGTGGATACACTGCATATTCTTTGTATAAATTTTGTGGTGAGCCTGTGCATGTAGCCTGATGGCCATGCATGCGGGATGGAAGGTGAAGGTATATTTTGAATTTTTTTCTATTTCCTAAGTATTGTTGTTAGGCGCTTCCTATGACCATTTTTGGGGGGCAGTGCAATGTACACACGTTGCCGATTGTGTCAGATGAAAAGTTCCATTCACTTTTTAATCAATTTTATAATTTAAATAGGAAAAAGAATTTAAATAGCTTTGCTCGTAAGCTGTACAAAATACATAGCTGTAAAGTTGTTATATAGCTTTTCAGATGTTCTTTATATTTTAATCGTGAGGTGGAATATTTTTAACGGAGATTTTTTGTTTTGATTTTATTGAATTCATTTTAATTTGGAATGAATTTCAAAGACATCTTCTTTTATGGGGAATTGAAAATAGTTGTTTTTTTTTGGTAGTCTATTAAAATCTTGCCTTATCTGACTGCGAGGTCTTCCTTTATCAGAAGGTTAACATACAAAATTAATTAAAGTAGGTACATCTCGTTTTGAGATTCTTGATTTTAGTTCGGTAAGGAAACACAAACCTGACAAAAATGCATTTATTTTGAAATCAGTCGATTAAAAATTTGAGTAATTGAAATTGTCAAATCACACCGGACCAACTTCTAGTCTAAGTTTGTCAGTTCTTAAGAATGCTTATGACGTTAACAGGGCAACTTTTACTTATAAGCAAATGGGACCATGACAGGAATTTGCATTTTTTTCATTTCTATTTCTATTTCCAATTTTGCAGTTCCCCAAATAAGAGTGTTTTAACAATAAAATTATCAGGTCTCACAAACTGTAGTTTGTTAGGAACCCCCAAAGCTCCACTGTGTTTTTTTGGCATAAGAATGGTAGGCTTGTTAGGCTTAGCTTATTTTTGTTTATTTTTTTTGTTTATTTGTATAAATATAAAGGTATTTGTACATTAAGATTTAAATCTTTTATAGTACTAAGAGATTATGGTTGAAAGATAATGTTTTAATTATTTATGCTCAAATTCAAATTAATTTAATGGCTTAAGACTATGAATGTATATAAACAAAAATATTAGTTTAAAGATTCGATAGAAATGGGAGAAAAGTAGAAGTGAATAATGGTTTAAAGATAAAAGATAATAAAAGAGAAAAGAATAGCTTTAGAACAGCTTTAAGTTTAAGGAAGTAGCGAGAAATGTAGAAAAATTGCACTTTTAAACCGAGTGGCATTAGTAATAGTTCTTATACTTGTTGGTAAAGAGTTCCATAATTTAACAGCGTGAATAAAAAATAAACGGGATGAATTGAGATAATGATAACGTGATGGAATTAGACTAAGGGTTCTGAGGGAACGGGCAAAATTAAGTTTTTCATACAAATACAGCGGAGCTTTCCCAGTAACAAGATTATGTAAGAAGATACAATTTCTGGCATCGATGTAGTGTTTTAAGGTTGTTCCTAGAAAATTTTTGACATGGTGAGATATATGGTCATATCTGCGCAGACCGTGAATATATCTAACCGAGTCATTAAAAGCTACTTGCAGCTTACGTTGGGATAATGAATCAATGTTAGGGTAAACAACCTCAGAGTAAGTGATCAGGGGAAGAATAAGGCTTTTAACCAGTTTTCTTCTGGTATCAGGTGGAGTAAAGCTTGCAGCCATCCATAACTTACGAAGACATCCATATATTTTACCAATAACATAGTTAGTATGGTCATATCCAGATAAATCAGAGTTTATTACAAAGCCCAGATTTGTTACAGTTTGAACAATTTTTAGAACATCAACAGAAAGTAAAATATTAGTTAAAGTATCGAGGTCTAACTTCTTTTTAGATATTGGAATAACTTGTGACTTTCTGGGATTAAGAAGTAATCCATTTCTAATGGGCCAAGAGTGAATGCCACGAAGGTCCTCATTTAAATCGCTTGCTAGCTCTGCTATATGGGAAGGCGGCCTAGCCAAGTACAACTGAACATCGTCAGCATAGAGGTGTACTGTGGAGTTTTTGCATTGATATGGTAAATCATTAATAAACATACAGAACATTATAGGACCTATGATTGATCCTTGTGGAACACCCTGTTTTACAGGTAAAAGGTCTGAAAAAGAATCATTAGTTACAACCCTTTGACATCTGTCAGACAGATAGCTTTCAAATAACCTAACTGCGGAATTACCGAAACCAAAAAGATGTCTCAATTTCCAACATAGAATTTTGTGGTTTACTTTGTCAAAAGCCTTCGAGAAATCAAGAAGGCAAAGAAGCGTTACATACCCCTTGTCATAATTCTGTCTTATATCGTCCAAAACATTGACCATGGCGGTTGAACAACTGTGGTGAGATCTAAAACCAGATTGGCCAACATACAGTAGGTTATAGAGACAAGTGTTGAAGAACGTGCTTGGCTATTAACTTCTCAAAAACTTTTGACAAACATGGTAGAATACTGATTGGTCTGAAATCGGCAGCGGACACAGGATTGCTTTTTTTTGCAACAGGCACGACTCTAGCTACTTTCCAAGACTTCGGAAAGGTTGATGTCGTTATGCAGTGGTTAATTATGTGAGTCAAGCCTGCTGCTATATATGACAAAATTAATTTAATGAAACGAATTGGCACTGCATCTTCACCCACAGAATTAGATTTGATGAAACCAACACAGTTTATAACTTCATTTTCGTCAACCGATTCAATTTCAAAGATCCTTGTAGCTTGCAAATATGGATTCGACCTTTCTGGAAAACTTATACTTAAATCCTCAGAATCGTTTGAGAGAAAGCAATTATTTAGCACATTAGGATCCAATTCACATTTAGAACTATTGCTTGAACTCGATATGCCGATCTTTCGCAGATTACTCCAGAGAGTTTTAGAGGGAAGAGACGTATTCAGTTTAGATGCGTAATAGTTCCTTTTTGAGGTCCGAATTACCACAGTGGAATGATTTCTTACCGCCTTGTAAGCGATCCAATTAGAATTAGAAGGAAAATGTTTCCATCTTCTGTAGAACTTGTTGCGAGCTTTAATTGCTTCAATGACTTCAGAAGTGAACCAACTTTTGTTACGGACATACACTGTTTTAACTGGAACATAATCATTTATTAATCCGAGAAGTATTTCTTGGAAGCAATTCAGTTTGGCATCGGGGTCAGAAATATAATGACAGTTATTCCAAGGGGCTGAAAGGGCAGCATAGTGGAGAGCATCTAAATTTATTGATTGAAAATCTTTAAAAGTGAAAGATAAAGGCGCAGTAAAGTGAGAAAAATTAATATTGTAAGTACAAAATAGGAGATCATGATCAGAAACACAGTCGAGAGAAAGCTGGTCGAAAAGAAGAACTGATGATGGATCAGATACAATGCACAGATCAAGAAGACTGGGGTTGCAATTTTTTGAAAATCTCGTTGGATTAGAAGTATTACAAATCTGAAGTCCTAAAGAACAAACAAAATCGTTGATTTGGAAAGCTCTAGAATCATTTCTAAGCAAGTCAGCATTAAAGTCACCTAAAATAATAATATGTTCATAAAAAGTCGAGAATTGTGAAAGAACAGAAAAAAATGGTTGAGGAGAACAAGTTCTATTAGGAACATATACACAGGCAACCAAGCATTTAGTGCAGCCATCATGAATTTCCGCTATTAAAAACTCTATATTTAAATTAACCGACTTACTTATTATTCTGCATTTAAGTGAGGATCTGAAGTAAATTGCTATCCCACCTCCCCTTGTACATGTTACTCTATCATTCCTATTAATTGAATAGTTTGGTATATTGTATTGCATATCACTAATGTCTTGCTTAGACCATGTCTCACAAACACAAATTATATCTACGCCAGAACTTGAAAATAAATGTTTCAAATAATCCATTTTATACTGGTTCAAACTACGAGCATTTAAATGACAAACTTTAAACCCATCACGATAATTAGAAAGAACATTTTACATTTACTTATGAATCAGTCCCTGTACTCAAATGCTGTCTTTATATCCTGAAAACATCCAACAACAACCTCACAGTCATTTAGGATGCTAATAACACCGGTATGGAATCTCAAGAGCGGATGTAAGGTAGAGTGTTTCTCTAGAAATTTAAAATGCAATGATCTTTGTGGTGCAGAAGGCCTTCAGTCTGCAAAAAAATAAATTCTTTAAGCATTTTGCTGGCGTTGATAAGAGGTAAGGAATATCCAAAAACGGTTCCTCTATCGATATTCTTCGGTATCCATACTGTCTTAGCTATCTTTCATTTCTTCAGAAAGTGGACATTATTGAAGTATTTGATGAACAGGATATTGATAATTACCACTGTGACTTTGACTTGGAGAAAACCAATGATGTAGCTGGAAATGATTATCTGGTCCTGATGATTTCTAATATTGATTAGCTCAACCACTTCTTCAGGGTTGATGGAGACTCAAGTCAGCTTGGGATCACTAGCAGCAGCAGCAGTAAGAATTTTTCTAGTTTCATGAAATTATTCGGGAAATGCTTCCATATTGTACTGAGTTGTCGTCACTTCTGGTGGTGATTTTTTCTGAAATTTGTTGTCTTTTGCCGATGATCCTGTTGATTTCCTTGAATGCATACATTTCAGGGCTGATGGATAGTCGTCCGTTTTGGAATTGGTTGTTGTTGAAATTTTGAAAAGCTTTCCTCAACTTTATTTCCATACATTAAAGTTCACTTTTTACCTTTTGGTAGTTTCTGTTGGCAACGTTGCAATCCCTTTAATGGATCCTTTGAAATAACTCCGACATTCGCTGTCGATGATCATTTAGTAGAATAATTCCTTCTGGAAGATCTGTTATTGGTCCCTTGTAGTGCTAGGTTGTTTTTCTCATTTAAGGCGTTGTTGATGTTGAGCTGCATCTTGACAATCGATGGTTCCTGAATTTCATTGTTGGAAAGGTTTCCGTTGGCATCAGGTATTACTGTGTTATATTCGGTTTTTCTTTGGAATTGTTCAATATCCAGTTGGATGTAGTTGAACTAGATCTCATTTTGAGCTTCTGTTGTTGATATTGGTTGGCCCAATTATTTGTGAAGTTCATTGGCTCATGATCCGCATATTCAGTAAGGGTCTGGCATAAATAGTTCTGCAACTCGAGTACCACATGTTAATTTTTTTTTTATTTTCCCCTGGGTAGGTGCAAAGCCTGCATGAGGCTCTATGAGGACCGAAAAACGCGTGTTCATAGTTATGTGAGATTCTTACTACACTAAAACCTTCTCCACTTCCCGATTGCAACTAAGTTAAAACTTATCTAGCTATTTATTTTTAACGAAGTTAAGTAACATGTTGCAGGTTGCTTTTCGGTGAAAGCTCGAGCTTAATCCGCGATTTTAAAGCGGATTTCTGTTCACCGCACCAAGTCGGAAGGTTTTGTTCTTCGTAGACGGCTGGCGCACTGAATTCGACTCATCAAGAATGTCAATAATCTTTGACTTAGCGTGTTTTAATAGTCGATTTCCATTTTTTCACGTGAAATTTTTAATTTCGTCCCAAACCGTAAGATTCCCAAGATCTCTGTGAAGATCTTTTTTAGTTTAGTTTTTCGCATTTATTTCTTACGCGTGGCTTCCATTTTAATTTTGCGTTTTTGCCTCATATACAAATGGAACACGAGCGGTATTTAGAAAAACGGGGAATCTTTTTATTTTCTTATATGTAAAGTCCACGTGGACTGAATTTTGTTCATTGAGCGCTATTCGCCATGTTTTTGTCTACTCATTAACATTATTAAGAGCATTTTGTAATTTAATTGTAGCTTCGCTAATCGTTTTGCCTACTGATAGTATTGCAGTATCATCAGCAAACATAGCTACGATAGTGTATTTTGTTTGAGGTCGCAGAACTGGACCTAATAAACTTCCTTGTGGTATCCCAGTCTCTCTTTATTTGAAATTAGAATAATAATTTCCGTTTCTTACATGAAAAAGTCTGTTATCTAGATGTCCGTTTAGAGTATTATAAAGTCCTTTAGACAAAACTTGTCTTAATTATTTTAATTTGAGGCCTTCGTGCCACACCTTGTCAAACGCCTGCGACATATGCGTCCAAATAGACTGTCAAACAGATTTTCTTTTCTTCAAAAGCTACATCAATTACGTTAGTAATTCTATGCACTTGATCAATTGTCGAATGCTTGCTTCTAAATTCGAACTAATGTTCAGCTATTAATTGTTTCTCTTCTATTAACGGCTGCAAGTGAAAAGCTTTTGATATTATAGGAAGAAGCGAAGAATCGGCTTGTAAGACTTCTTTTCGTGAAATGGTTTGCCAGGTTTCGAAACCATTATGACTTCCGCAATTTTCATTGGCTTTATTTATTTCTCTTTTTAATTCAGCAAGTGGATGCATTGAGACAGCAGCCGTACCTTCTGGAATAAAAATTCGATATAAAGTGGCCTGAAATAGAAAAGCAAAAAAAATTGCTCTTATTTCATAAAAAAAAAAATCCGCGAACTGACAGTTTTTCTGTGGAGTACGATGTTCTTGGGAATGTTGGCTTCCAAGAATGAATTGTTCTTGAAAGCCATCTAAAAGAAGTTTCCAGGCTAAGATGAAGCTGTGTCGTACCACCCTGGATGTCGGGCATTGAAATCAACTCCAATCAGTCCATAGTAGGTGTGCATGGATGTCAAGCTGCTAAATAAAAGGACCGTAATTATTAAAGTTTTCCTGATGGCACTGCGTTTCTAATTTTAAAAATTGCTTAAAAGTCACAAAAACCGTATTTAAAAGGTAATTAAATGGCGTTTAATGACTTCAAAGTTAGTTTTGACAGACGACAATATGCCTAAAATAATAAGTGTTGTTCCAAATACGAATTGTTACCATCTAAGACTGGAGATCACGGCTTGAAAAACTTGAATGTCCTCCATAACGAATAGCGTCTCATTTTCTTTAGTCCTTGTCTATTTGGAAGGGATTGTATCCTTTGAAATAATTAATTGTTATAATTCACGGTTACTTAGTTGTTAATAAGTTTTGACAATTTCGAATTTGTCGTTCTATGTTTTTTTCTTGAAAAATGACTAAAACTTCTTGACATACCCTTTTATTACTTTATGATTCGTCTTTAATTTGGCGTTAACTAGGTAGCTGTGATTAATTCAATTTTAATGCAATGTTTTCTATGTTTTTTTTATTGTTCTAAATTTATGTGAAATAAACAAAGAGCCCTGGAAAAGTTTAAGAACCTATATAAATATTTTAATTGAGCAATAATTTGTTTTTAATTGGTCATCGATTATATGTGACAATTTTATCACTGTCTTTCAATGTTTTCTATGTTTTTTTGTTTTAGTCTCAGTTCAAGTGAAGGATTCAAGAAAGCTTTAAGATTGATTATATTGAATTCTTTATTGTTTTTATACACTTTCACTGGTTCAAATAAGGTTTGGTTAAAATATACATAGAAAACATCGCACGAGAAAATTGATTTTTTCACAATTAATTAATGATTAATTGAAGGCAAATTATTAAGTAATACAATGTTATGCTTAGAATTTTCAGCCATTTCTAAAAAAAACGAACGAAACGAACGACAAATTTCAAACTGCCAAAGCGTAGTAAAAAATAAATAACTATACTTCATTAAGCCATAAATCATTCGATTTTAACATTTTAACACTTTTTGAGGTAGTGATACGCTAACTTGATGTGATGTTCACAAAAAATAAAAAAAAATATAGAAAACATTGAACGACTTGTTAACGACAAATTATTAAGCTGCAAGCCATTCAATATTAGCAGTGTTTATCCTTTTTTTTAAGTGATACTTTGCTTACTTGATATCAAGCATGTACGGCAACCAAAAAAACATAGAAAACATAGCGCGATTAGATTTCATTTTTCATAACTAATTAAAGACTAACTAACACCTAATTATTAAGCCATAAGAAATTAAGTATAAGAAGCTAGTACTGCTTTTCGAAATTTGTCAAGTTAGCAAAGAAACAAAAAAACATAGAAAACATTGAATGACAAACTCAAAATTTTCAAACTAGCTTACGGCGAAATATCCACCAATCCATTTTTCGATTTGTCAAAGTAGCTTTGCTAACTTGACACTCATAGAAAACAAATAACCTACAAAAATACATGGAAAACATCGCATGACAAATTGATTTTTTCACAACTAAATAACGACTAATTACCGGCAAATTATTAAGAAATAAAATATTGAAATATAAAGGTTTTTACCACTTAAACAAAAAACAGAGAACATAGAACGACAAATTCAAAATCGGCACAACTAATTAATGACAAATTATGCCCCTATCCATTTTTCGTGAGAGTTGCTTTGCTAATTTGATATCAAGTAAGCTTTGCTTTGTATGCTTGGATTGAACTGATCACCTTCAATTTGGGCCCTAGCTCAATAATTCTTCTACTATGGAGCAAGCAAAACTTGATAAAAACTTTTACAGAATATACAATATCGCTTTTATTAATGTCAAAAACTCATTGATTTATTCTCTTTTCAGTCAAGCAGTAGTTATTCATGGTCGGCAGAGAGATCTTTTAAGTAGAGGGAGTTTTTAATAGCTTTTACTTTTTTTCGCTCTTGTAGATTCATGACAAATTTTCAATGCTCGTACCAGTCTCTTTTTATGAGTACTATACAAATTAATTTATACATAATGTTCATGTTTACGACATGTTATTAGGTTAACACTTTCATAAAAATGAGACTTAAGCCACACGCATTCCTTATATCTACTAAGCTAAATAAATGTGTATTAAAAAACATAGACATAATTTCAATACCCTGTTTTCAACACTCCCGCTGTCAGATTGGCAAACTGTTTATTTTTTTTCTTCTTCTAAAATTGGTACTAATTAATTTTAAGTAGAGACATTGCAGTCATATTAAATAGATATACATATTTTTTAATTTAACACAAATTCCAGTCGTCTCATTAGCAGTATTTTACTAATCACTTCAGTCATATATTCCGCCTTAGGGTTTTAATTTGTGCAGCCACAGACTATATTACCACATCGAAAATTTATGACAATTTATTGAATGAGAATAATAATTAAACACAATTAATATCAACCATTCAGATTTAATTCTACAAGCAAAAATAAAAAAAAAATAACTAGGTACACTTTATTGATCTCAACCGCATGTTGTGTAGAAAGATATATATTATGTCGTACCTACTGCATTTAGGTATTTTTGAACAAACAAAAAAACCAAACACAAATATCTACATTGTTGCGCAATATCTTACTCTCCCGTCTAAGCGAACACCTTGTGTGTGGTACAATTTTATTAAAACATTTTTATCGATGGCGCTGATGATGGTGTTTTAATAAAGAAAAACCTATGTTTCTAGGACAAAAAATAAAACAACTAACTGACAATTTCCTCCTGCAGCTTGTTTTCTCTCTGCGATCGACATTAACTACAGATAAGAACAAAAAAAGCAACAAACAAACGAGGTAAAGAAATCCGGACTGAGCTAGCAACCCTGAGGCTGGCCATTAATATTTAATTTTCCATAATTATTTCATGTATAGGATACTTTATCTGACCAAACACATAAGGCATTAAAACAATTCACCACACTCATGATTAGACTCCAATCCACGATCATTGAGCGATCGTGTGACAGGAATTCCGAATTGGACTGGACTCACAGTATCTGTGGCCTTTGAGAGTTTTATTCGAATGAACTGTACTTAACACGTGTCGTAAAATTGCTGGAACGCGCGGACACTCGCGCGCCTGCTTTAATAAACAAGAGCGTAGCTTAAGTGACCATATGGGGGTTGAGGACCCGTCAGATTTTCTAGAAAATTAGTGAGAAATATTTTCGAAAACAGAATCGTTATGAAGATGATGATATCCTCTCTCTTTTTATTGAATCCCTCTCCATCCCATAAGGGAAAATGTATGCTCTCGAATTAATTTCTGGCTACGGCCTTGGACATTAGTGAATTCAGCACCACAAGGAGTTTTTTTTTTTTTTTTAAAGTAAATTTATGCTTTGATACAATATTTAGATAAACTAACGCACTTCAGTTAGACTCAGACAGATTTACAGACATCATATCGATGTATTAGTGCGTTGAGGAAAACTAGGACAGAAAAGAGGAAAATAGTTTTTTAATTCCTCTAAGAGTTCAGCCGGTGCTGTGCTGCAATTATAGTGCATAGCTATACAATCGTATATGAAATTAAGTCTGCAACAAGTTGATGGTTATTTCGAAATTTTACAGTTTTCCTTTGATACTTTCAAACTACTACTGCGAGCTGCGATTAGTCAGTCAGTAAGTCAGTTTGTCTACATGCATGTTCTTCCATAAGTTTGAGAAATCACAGACAAAATAGCCATCTCGTCGTCGTTGTCGCTGTCATTTTATTGATATTCACACCACATTTCTATCAATCATATATTTGTCATTATGCCTTGGAGAAAATGGCCTATAATTAATTTTATCACAAGAACTAATGTGCCGAGAAGCACTGATCATGGATCATGGAATAGTTTAGACGAGAAATTGATACTCATGCCTCGATAAAAGATGCTTGAATAAATCAATGAAGATGATGATTGTAGTGGCAACCGGCGACGCACGGTAAGTAATAATATTCTATTAGGCCGACATAATTCCATTTGTTGCTATTACTTCTGAAATAACCATTGATGGCATTTCCTCCCTTTCACTGAAGTTGAAGTTGGTAGTTTCTTGCGACTTGTTTCTTCTTCTTCTTCTTCGTGTGTTCTTCTGGTATGATGATGTTCTGGAAGAATAAATAATTATGAATGAAACGAACATTAGTTTAGTGATGCGCAGCAAGTTAGCACTTTTAATTGGAAGATAATGCGAATATTCTTTATTATGGAATGTTGGAATTGTTCTGGCACATATCTTGATTTAATTTAATAAACAATAATTATGAGTTTATTACTTGAATCATTAATTATTCTTTAATTATGTACCTGTTAATAATAATCTTGTAAAATGAGGTTTTTAATTATTGTGTTATTATGTTTTTCTTGTTTTCTTGTTTTTTTTTTTAAATAATTTCCTCACATTCAAGGAATTAAGTGCAAGGACATTACCTACCCAAAGTGGTCGACAAAATCTGTGGCAAGGGGGAGGCAGGGAGGGGTGGGTAATTTCTAAGGACTATAATAAAACAATGATTTCCACGCTAAGAGATACATTTCGATTCAGATCGCATTGATTTCTGCAGAAATAAGTATTAATGTACTGAGTACATGTCAAAATGTGTATTGACTACATTCTACATATAATAATATGTATTATGTTGGACAATACAGAATTGTATGGACTCATTGCACAAATATGTAGTGACATCATAGATTTTGTACTCATAACAATGTGTTGATTATTCCTCTATGCACAGGGTACAGAGTACACTTTTTCTACTCTCTACATATTTGAGAGTTGTTTTAATGTTTAGACTTCAGTGCTTATTCCGTTGCTGGTTTGAACTATTTTTTGAAAATCACAAAGTGTGTAAGAATCGCAAAATTAGACACTGTGTGTCTATTTTGGTTAAATACCATTTTATTCGCCAACCACTATGCACATTCAGACGATATCAAAAGTTAAATTTGGTGGGACAGTAGCTCGTGGAGAACCAGGGTCTAGTGACTTACAACTCTCAACCATTCCTGTGTGCATATTGTGGGCAGGAAAGGACCCCACCTACAATTTTTTGCCGAGTCCGAACGGCTAGATGAGAACTACTTATTCATGACAAGTATACTCTTGGAGGATTTGTCAGTTCCTCGCAACAGGCAGTACCTCGGGAAAAGCATTTCTGTTTTTAGGTGACAGTGGCTGGGAATCGAACCTAGACCTTCGACATGACAGTCCAACGCACTAACCATCATGCCACAAGTTACTACCAGACGATATTAGATTTATGAAATAAAACTGAATTGTTTTTTGCTTTTAATTTTCAAGTATTTAATGTGAGACCAGTTCATTCTCGTTACTTGAATTTCAACAAATAGGCCAGTTTGACATACAGAATGCTAGAGTGCAAGATTGAGGCCAAAGCAGTATCATTCAAGTGAAATATGTACTCAGTACATATTAGACTTTTGCAATTCACGTTACTTGTATTCATAATGTAACTAACTGTAAAGAATACACTTTATTTTATTTTAATAAAGTGGGATTTTAAATTTTGATTAAGTCGTATCTTATTGTAGCTTCGTTATAGCTATGTATTGCGTACATATCATCTGTATTCACTACAAAGCAAAGCCAAAGCAGTATCATTTAAGCGAGACATGTGCTCAGTACATATTTGACTTTTGCAATTCACGTTGCTTGTTGTCATAATATAACTTGCTGTAATGAATGCATTTTATTTTATTTTAACAAAGTGGGATTTAAAATATTGATTTAGTCGTTACATTTGTATTTTATTGTAGCTTCGTCATAGTTTTGTATTCCGTACATATCATCTGTATTCACTACATACATTTTCTTAAAATGTGTTGCTCAAATAGTTTCTTTTTATAAAAACATTTTTGTTTTAAGAAAGTGAATTTAAAATCTTTTTTCTTTTAAGATAGTGAATTTAAAATCTTTGTACTGAGTACATATACACTTTTTTCCATCAATACACAATTTTATGATCAAAACTGAGTGGTAATAACCTAAAACAACACGCAATCTACCAAAAATTAGCAGAATTTCTCCTCTAGGTACCAAAATTGAAGAAAATTGGCTCGCTTGTTAAAGTCAATGTAAAATTTACATTGTACATTTAGACGCATTGCATACATTTTAAAAATGTTACTGCCACAAGCTTTGTAAAAATAGACGTTTTTATATTATTTGGCTGAAAAATTTTCAAAAAGTTTAAATTTTCAAAAAATTAAAATTCCATCAGAGACATCATCATTGTGTTACTTAAAGAATGCAGTGCAATAACAATTTTCTTCCATCGATACTATATTATTTGCAAATACACACTTAAATTGAAATGAAAACAAATGACCTTGCCTCTGGAGTTACATGCGCCACAACTTCCATTCCTTCCATATTATCCTCATACGTATTCTCGTAGATCTTCCTAATGCCACGTTTAACAAGCGCCCCAAACAATGCCATTATACCTTACCAATATAATGCCTTTAACTGCAACTTCAACTTCAACTTCAACTGCAACTGCAACTTACCAACTGAACTCTCAAACATAAATCACGCGTCTAAAACTCCATTATCGGAGGCAAATTGATATTCGATTTGTTTGGTAAATATAATACCAAAACATGAAGTGCATAAATGCTGCATGCTTGCTGCACTGCACTCCGGCGCTGCTGTGTAAATCCATCTATATAAAGCTGTAGTCCCGCGCGCCGTCAGAAGTCCGCAAGACTTAAGAAGTAGTCGAAGAAGAAAGAAAACTTGGTAGCGGTGGTGGCGGCGGCTGGCGCAGGGATAATCATTTCTCAGCTATCAATAAACAATTCAGGATAATGACGTTACCAATTCTTCGTGGTTACTTCCTCGCCACAGAGTTAGGAGTCGCATTGAGTCATTGATCTTCTGTCCATTCATAAAACTCGCATTTGGACTTCCAAACAAGGTGGATCGGTTGGGGTCGTTTCGGATCGGATCGATTCGGTGAGCACAGATCACAGGGGACAAAATACACACTGAGAGCTGAGCTATGCGCTGCCGCCACCGCAGACATAAATCCGCAAGGATTAATCCACGTATATATATAGTTTTCCGTATTGCGTCGCACTGCCCCTCGGACCAGTACTGCCTGGCTGGACCATGTTACTTTAGTGGCTTACATCTCCGATAAAGAGCCATCATCATCATCATCGTTGCGAGTATCGGATCGGCAGCCAGCCATCGCTAGCGATAGCTAATTAATTCTCCAATTACGTTCCGGAGGCATTTTCAACAAATTGCTGCTTCTCTCTGGCCATCAGCCGGGGGAGCTGCAGCCAGAGAGAGGCACATTATGACGATGGTGGCGGCGGGCAAGTTAGTAATTTATATCCAAATCGGATTTATTTAGTTATAAATCGGCACTGCGGTGACAAAATGGATGAATCGCTTAGTCCGAACAATAAAGTGGATAGTTCTGTGTTTGCTGCTGATGCTGATGGTGGATTTGAATTCCAGGAGCGCGTGTGTTCATATGGACTCAGGAGAAGGAGAAGATCATCCCCAAACGGGGCATTTTGCGCATCTGACAGAAACATATTTTCGTGGGGCATGCCACAAAAGGACAAAGTGTTGTAATCGAAAGATGAACGGCACTGCTTGGAAAATAATTTTAAGTGTAATTGGCTATGATTAGGGGAGATCGGTGAGATGCTATACTCGTATATGTATATGAAAAGCGCGAATATGTTTGCTTGCATTGAATTTTTCAATTTCTGAAGATGGAAGTCCGGGACGAATGGCATTTCATGGTTTAAGCTTCCTGGAAACAGACCAAGCATAATAATTAATAATGGCTGAAGGTTTGCTAAATGTCAATATTTTTGCATAAACAATGCAAAGGTTTAAACAAAATTTAATAAATATTTGTGTACAATTCCTTTCCTGGATGGGGATAACAGCACCATTTGAATAATGTTCCTCGCGAAAGTCAAAGTGTGTTGTGTGTAGGGCGAAATGCAAAGTGCGGGGAACAAAGCTCAAAATTTGATTTGCATATTGCCAATTGCGAAGTGCAAAAATAAGTGTGAAATCTGAAGTGTAAACTATGAAATGAAAAGTGTGAAGCTTGAAGTGCCTCGCACAATGTGCGTTGCGAATTGAAAAGTGTAGGTGTATTATGGAGTGCGAAGTGCATAAGTAGCAAAGTAAAGATAAAAATCTTTGGTATAAAGTGTTTATTTTAAAGTGCGTAGTGCAAAGGTGCAAAATTCAAACTGCGATATGTGTAGTGCGAAATGCTCAAAGCAAAAAACCAAACTAAGTACAAAGTACGAAGTAGTTTCTTCGTAGTGTGAAGTGTGTTTTTCGCAGTGCGAAATATACTTCAAAATTGAAACTAGTGAAGAGTGCGGATTAAAAAAGGACATGGGGAAAAATAAGAAGAGTGATATCCTAGTGCAAATAGGTTATTTCTCAGTGGGGAGTGTATAAACATTGTGGTAAGTGCAAAATATTAAATAAGTTGTGCAGAGTGTGAATAACATGGTGCAAACATAGTGCGATAGTGCGAAGGGAAAAATGATTAGTGCGAAACTCGTAGAACAAAATGAAAATTGGGAAGTTCGTATGAGTAGTGTAAAAAGGACGTGTAAGGTGCAAAGTACACAGTACAGAGTGCGAAAAGTGCATAATTTCAGTTGCAAGAAGTGCGTTATGTACAAAAAGTGAAGTGCAAGATACAAAGTGTGAAGTGCAAACTGGGAAATGCATTGTATGCATAAATTGTTAATATATTAAAAGCTGGGCATTTCCCAGCTAATTTTTTTAAAGCAAAGCTCGTAATGTAAAGTGCCTCTTTTGTGATGTTTAATGCAAAGTGTGTGTTGCAAAAAGCATATTGCATATTGCAAAGTGTTTAGTGTGAACTCCAAAGTGAGCAGTATGAAATGCGAAGTGCGTAGAGGGTAAATTGAAGTGAACAGTTCGTAGAATGAAGTGCGTGAGGCTTGTGCTCAGTGCGAAGTATAAAGCGAGTAGTTTGAAGTGTAAAATGCGTGGTGCAAAGTGTGCCTTGTGAAATAAGATTTGCCAAATGCCAAGTGCAAATTTGATGTGCGAAATGGAAGTGCAATGTAGTGAGCTTTGAAGTAGGAAGTGCGGAGTGTACCTTGCGAAGCCCATAGCTGAACTGCAAAGTGTGTAGTGCAAAGTGCGTAAAGTGTTGTTTGAAGTGAAAATTTCGTGGTACGTAGTGGATAATGTGAAAAAGGGTGGGGCTTTGCGTGAAGTGCACAGTAAATATTGCGAAGCGAATTTCGTAATGAGAAGTGCAAAATATTAAGTAAGTCGTGCAAAGTATAAAAAATATAAAGTCCTTAGAACATAGTGCATACGCACGAAGTGAAAAGTGTGTAGTACAAAATGCATAGAATTAAATACTAATTAGATATGCGTATGCGTATAGTTAAAAGCTTGCAAGTGAAAAACAAAGATCAGAATGCGAAGAGTGGTACAAGGTAAATAGTGCGTTAAAGTATTTAATGCAAAGTTCAAATAGAACATAATGCGTAATTTGTTTCACGTAAATGAAGTTGGTAGCGCGAAGTATTTTCTTTATAGTGCCAAGTGGAAAGTATGTCTTGCAAAAAGCGAATTGCAAGTTTCGCAGTGTTTAGTTGGAATTGCAAAGAACATAAAATGTAGTGCGAAGTGAAATATTCATTCATAAAAAGTAATTAAAATAATGAAGCACGTGTTGCTAAGTGCGTAGCGTACAGTGTGCGAAGTATGTAAGTTCATAGTTTAAAATATGAAATGCGTAGTGCTTCTTTGTGTGTAATGCGAAGTCCAAAATTCAAAGTGTGAAGTTAGAGTTTCCAGAAACCAAATCTTAGTGCGTGTAAGACGAAATGCAAAGTGCAGGGAAATGAAAGTGAATTGAGCTTTGTCTCTCAAATCTTGTTTTGTTCCTCTATATGGTTTTCATAGAAAAACTCGCTTCATCCATTCAAGGTACTTTTTCTTGTTCTATGAAAAATAAGACTTAAGGTTCCCAAGCAATGTTCAATTTACTCAACAAAAACTAGATAATTCCAATTATGACTTGATGCGTCCCACGTCCTCAAGCTATGTATAAATAAATGCCATATCCCCATCATTGTCAGATTTAGCTATGTAAAATGCCATCACAAGTACCGCCTGCTGACTATGGACTTAACCATCGCACGTTTTCATTTCAGTTAAGGACGATATTCCATGGCAGCATCAACTATACTACTGGCTCCCCCATTGCATCAGGTGAATAACATCGATTTTCTGGATTTCACAGAAACAAAAAACACACACAAAAAAACACTGACATAAGCTCCAAGACACGATTAGGTGAACGAAGTGCAAATCCTTGGGGAATTTATCTCCATAACCTGGGCAGCAAGATATGCATACATATATGCGTCTAGCAGAATCTATATCCATCTTCGGCGATGTATTAAAGTCGTCGTTGTTATTCTCATTAAATTTTGCATTGCACATATCTCGAACAGAAGACAACTTCTGAGTCACATGATTTTGCTTATACTACGCCGGCACAGCCAGTGCAGTGGTGGTGGCGTGGAATTTGTCTCCATTATGCTGCCAGAGCTGTTCTATGGTCATGGCGAGTGCAGGTATATACTGCTACTGGCTGCTTCTGGTTCATTCGTTCGGTCCACCACCAGCACTCTCTATTCAATCAAGCTACAAAAAAGAAACCGTCCACAAATGTCCAGAATATTTTCGCATGTAACTCGCGTAACTAATTAAGCGATTTTTTTTTCGTGATGATGCATGTGCGTATCCAACGCATCACGTCAGACACAAAAAAACCATCGCCCGCCGATGTCCTTTTAAGCGTGTAACGCAACTAGTTTCCACCACCATCATCATCGACTGATGCCTCGGGACAGGTAGAAATTTGTATCATCGCACGTCACCTGCAGAGCGAGTGCTCCAACATTATATGGATGGACGCGACTTGAAGTATCATCCATTTGGAAGGCGGGCGTTTGCGGGGCTTTTTGGTCTTTTTTTCACGCGCGTTGATGAACGATTGAAACTCTCTGCATATACAGTATGAGAGATATGTGAGGTAAGATAGTGAGTGGGGTAACCTTTCACCCCTTGGGGCGGTGCGATTTACGAGCTCCTGTCCCGGATCCTAATTAGCCGCGTACATGAGTCAAATGCGCATACCTATGGTATGGTATTGAAAGCCTATGCTCGCGGATGCGCATTCACAATGCCCAGCTTAATGGCAACCATTCGCAAACAATGAATAAATTTTCACCTCTGATAAGATCGCCATCAGGGATGTGATGTGACTCGCTGGGATATGAAAGTCGTCTGCAAAACTGAATCCCACTTAGGTGCGAAGAGGAACTATGAAGGTAGGTATACATCCAGCCATGTTGTGAATGGTGGTATCGCCATCACCTGACGCCCGTTAGGTGCGTCCCGTCTCTCGTTTGCAAGATGTCGAGCGTTAACAGGTGTTCCTCCTCCGCTGCCAACCTCAAATCTCGAGGGTGGCTGGTAAATTGATAGCTTTGGGTGAGGTAGTTTCTTTTCAAGTGTGGACAGACTTATAGTGCTGGATTTTAACTCTTCGTGTAGACTATGAGGTGTAACATTTTTACATGATTTTGCATTTGACATTCCAACACGTTTGATTATTTATGACTAGTTGACATTTAGTCAATCACACGGCTGGGATTCTTTTTATTTCTTGAATCTTGTTCTTTTGTTCTTTTTTGAATGGGCTTTCGGGAATGCAGCTAAGTTAATCGAATGAAAAAGTTACTAATGAGAGCCCTTTGGATAGGAATGGTCGACTATCTGTTAATTGCAATGAAAACCTAATACATCCGCTTTTATCAGTTTCAAAGTGAAAATTGTTGACATCTTTTCTATATATGTTCAGGCTCAGTAGGTTTTTGAAATGAAATAATTTGTTTGATAAAAATTTTCTTAAGAGGTTTGTATAATTTATTTAGCTACGTCTTCACATTCGGATTGAACTACATTCTACTTGATAATATGAACTGAAGGAGGTCTCCAAAAAAATATATTTTAATTGTTTAAAAATGTTAAACTTAAATGATTATTTTATTTATAAAACTTCTTAATTCTCCTGAACCAAAACACGTGTACGAATCAGAGGAATACAAATTAAAGCAGCAATTAACTGTGACCGATTAATGTTTCAGGTTAAAATGAACATCATCGTATTAAGAACCTTCTTAACTGACAGTCATATCCAATTCATGAAGACAGAGTCGGTGCTGCCGGCCGGCCGGCGTTCCCATCATCGCACTAATCTATACCCAGTAGCTTGTTTTTTTTTTTAAGTATTTTGATGATTGCCACCGGCATCGAATGATCGAATGACCCACTAAAGCAATCCCATCCATCTGAATGCTCTTTGATTCATACCGCGCTACATTATACACCACACACCGGGTACGGTGCGCCAATGTAGAACTTCAAAGACAAAAATACCGTCATCCAATTCGACTCCATATGACTCCTACTATACCAGACACCACTCCACACCGCGCATATCGATTAAGCAATTTAAATTGTCTCTTGACAAAATATTTCGATTCGATGTATTTGGGTTGAAAACCCTCTCAACACGAAATGCAATAAAAAAACGTCAACATCTTAATTCTGATTCTGGGTGAATATTAATTGATCGATCCGATTCACTCATTGACTTTGCATATATTAGCCGAGATAGACGGCAACCTGAGCTGAGATGTTTGTCGAAGAAGGTCAGGACACTTGCGTTCTCATCTCCCCATTCCAGCATGGCCCCATCATCGGAAACTAAATGGTGGAATCAGCGCACCATGCCATGTGACAAGTGTGTGTTCCCACGATTGATATCCCATGCCATTTGAAAGAAGAGATTTGTATGTGCGTATATCGAATTGAATTGGTAACACAAAGTTCATCCTAATCGATGTTAGTCGGCAATTTTTTCCGGCTTAACCCACACAAAACTTCCATTGACATTTCTTGTCAGAATCGTCGTCGTCGGCGGCGTGCAGCTTCTCCGGTGGCATTAGTCTATATAAAAAGATTGACTTAAGCATATTTTAAATGGTTCGACTATAAGGAACATATCAATATGAGGTTAGACATGCTAAATAAAAAATAAAAATACAAAAAAAACTACGAATCGGTGTTATCGACTATTTGAGTATCAAATATCGATTTGCATAATATGTCAATGATTTTGTTTTGTTCCTTTAATCCAATAATAAAAAAAAATTGATGCCGGAAGCAAGATCGTAGCTAGAAAAATATTTTGGAGGGGAACAGCAAACTGATGATGTCAGTATTAATTTCTGTTAAAATTGGTAGTACAAAATGAATTGAAGTAGAAACAAAGGTAAATTAAAAATAGAATGAATAAAGAATTAATATTCAAAGAAAATAGCAAAAATATAAAAAAACGCTAGATTTAAGTGTCTAATGTATAATATTATTAAAAGAAATATTTTTAAAAGCCTGATATTTTTACTTGCGATATATGTTGGTACTATAAGGCAAGCTTTGAATTTGTGCCAAAAAAAATTTTTGAGATAACAATCAAACATGAAATTATACGGCTGAATCGATTTTCTTAAAACTTGGTACATAGTGGTTTTTGGTGATTCTGCTTACACGTTATTTTCATTTTTTTTAGAACAAAATATTATATACCATTTAATTTTTTATTTTTAAATTTTACGAAATCTTTTTTTTTCAAAAACGGCTCCACAAAAGCTACTTTTGGGTGGGAAATCATTTTTCAAAAAATGGTTTTTAATGGTAGGTACCTCCCAAAGAACCATTTTTTTATTTTCGATTTTCTTTCAATAATTTTCTTATACAGAAGCTCGTAAACAATGCAAATAATTTTCTTTACCAACATTTTCAAGAAAATATTTTTTTTGTTTTTAAAAAATGTTCTGTTCAAATATTATGAAAACTGAAAGTCGATTTTAATGGAATTCGGTATTTAAATGTTTTTAACGCTTTGTAAAGTATTTTAAGAAAAAAAATACTTTTATGACAAAAATAACGGTACCTTCCATACAAATGTCAAAAAACCGTTAGAGAAAATTATTTTTTTTTTCTTAAAAATGGCTCCTACGATTTTTAATAAACTTTTTCTGTATGCTTAAATTAGTGCGATGAACTACCAAAAATTATAAAAATTTACAAAAAGCAACTACATATTAGATACTTCTTATAGAACTTTTTTTTTTTAATCATTGTCTGCTGAACAGATTTAGATTATTTTTTTTTTGTGTACAAATTTTTAAAAATTTAAAAATAATGCATTCCAAAATATTTAACAAAAAAAGTTTTTGAATTTAAAAAAAGAACAATTTTTTATGGAAACTTTTTTTTCGATAACTTAAAAATTTTATTTTTAACATAAAGCTTACGATTTGCATGGCAAAAATTTTCCTTAATTATGTTTTAAAAATTTTATGTATAATAAAATAATTTTTTAAGTAAACCGCTCTAACGATTTAAAATATTTTTTTTTTGTATTTCATACTTTTAAACATTTTTCTCTAATAATTTTCATGTCCTTATAATGTTCTTAAACCCTCAGAGTCTTGAAGATAAGAGCAAGTTCGTGCGACCCAGTCATGCATTTTATTTTTATAGTTTGAGTTGAGAAAAAAAGAACATTCAATCAAAATGTTTAATTTAATAACAATATAAATACAAATTCATAAATCGTTGGAAAAGAAAAAAATAATAATTTTTGTTTATCTTTAATCCCCATCAAAAGCAGAGTGGCTTAGCTCAATATCAAGAGGTTTTCAGAAAATATCTTTAAAGACAATAAACAAACCAAAATTTGTGTATAAAAATTAAACCATTTTGCTTCTTGTTGAACAATAAAAACGTAATAAAATTATCAAAACTGTATCAACTCTTAAAATCAAAATAATACAATTGTGCGAGTATAAAGTAAAGGAATGAACTCGAAATAATGAAAATATTTTCCACAGAAATGTAAAACAAAAGTGATTTAAGTCAATACCAAACGTTCATAAATTACCGTAGTTGTTAAAACAAAAAAGAGATAATTCAAAATAAGACACTTTAGGAATAAAATAGAACACATATTTTTTCAATAACGAATTAAAACGTGCCATTTTTGCCAAAGCAGATTCTTTGATCGCATGTAAAACATTTAAATTGACATTTAACCTTCTAAAAAAATAATAATAGGTATACCAAGTAAAAATATTTGTTCATGCTTTGAATTCAAAAAAATTCGTGCAAAGGTTTTTATTAATGAATATGTTTGCTAGGCCTAGAATCATGATTAAATCCGGAAATGCTTCTAAATTGACCAACGCGTTTCCGAGAGATTGTCCACACGATTCAGTGAAATAACTCCCAAAATTTAATAACTCCGCAAAATTTGTATGCGACTTGGAAGTTTTTTCCCATTTCCCTACAAATTTTGGGGGATTATTTCTTTTCAGTTTAGGGAGTTATTTAACGGAGCCTGGTCGCACTTTTCAATATATACAATTTAACTCTCAAAACCTTTTGGTCAAAATTTAATTTCCCATCGAATGGGATGGTTTAAAAAAAATTTATAAAAAATTTTAGGAGGAAAAATTATCGAAAACCAACATTAAAAATTTCGTAAAAATTAATATATTTTGGAGCAATAAATGACTAAAAACATATTATTCAGATAAAATAAAGTAGAGGCTCAAGGCCTCAATATGCTATGTTAAAGAAGTAATTTTTTCGCAAAATTAACAGATACACTCCTCGTCAACTGAATACGCACAAACATTTTTGAATATATTTTATCCATTTTTTCCAAACAGTGATGGTTATTATGCCATCTGTTGATGGTAAAAATGTTCGTAACATATAAATAACAGAATTTCAAAGTTTTATCCAAAAACAACCGTGAGTTTTTCCTTCAACCACTTCCAAAGTGTAACTTATACAAAGTAGAAGTTTTTTTTTTAGTCAACTGAATAGGTACAAAAATTAAAATTGGTATTGGAATGGAATGAAACAAGTTTTTGTTTAAGTTTAGTAGTGGGTACTTCCACCTTTATTTTTAATTACTTCGTAAATTCGATCCGGCATGAAATCGTATAGCTTTTTAATGTAATTTAACGAAATTTCGCTCCACGCTAATTTGATTGCAGAAATTAAGGTTTCTTTGTCTTCGAACTGACGACCACCCTCATAAACTTTGCGTACTAACCATCCCCAGACATTTTCTATGATGTTTAGATCAGGTGAGTACGGCGGCCATTGAAGCAACTGCACTTGTTGCTCCTCTATTCATGTTTTTATTATGCGCGCTGAGTGAATAGGCGCATTATCATGTTGGTAGGTCCAGTTTATGGGTCCAAAGATGTTAGAAAATTTAGGAAAATTTCTTTCCAAAATTACTTTATACCCAGCTGCTGTCATTCTTGATGTTACAACCTCGAGCTCAACTGTTCCATAATAACTGACTGCTCCCCATATCATGACACCTCCTTCACGACTATGATGGCGCTTTAAAAATCTTTTTTCTTTTCTTAAGTCGTGAAAATAGAAGTTGAACCCATCAGGGCCATCGAAATTAAACTTTATTTTCATCTGAAAAAACCACGTGATACCATTCTTTTTTCCAACTCATGTGAAGTCTTAAAAAATCTAATCGCAACATTTTCCGTCTCTCGTCAAGTGGTGGTTTTTTCTTAAGTTTCATTCGTTTAAGATGGCTTGAGTTGTTGATTACTCTTAATACTGTTGAGCAACTTGCGTTTACGCCGACTTTTTGTTTTATTTTTGCCACAGAATCAGAAGAATTTGATGCATATCTTAAAATTCTTCGTCTCTCAGCTGCTGTTGTTGCTGTTTTCCTCCCTTCATGTTTTTGCCGTATGCATCTTTATTTTTCAAGTAAGAATAAACTACATTAAAACTTCGGCCAACTTTATCAGCTATTGCACGTCCAGTTAGGCCTTGGTCTTTAAGTAAATCGATTTTAGCTTTTTCAACACTGTTAAGACACGTAGATCTACCACTAAAAAATAAAACACTTTGCAAGTGGTTGAAGAAAAACTCACGGTTGTTTTTGGATAATTCTTTCGGAATTATCTGCTTAACATCTTAAGGGAATAGTTAGCATCAACAGATGGCATAATAACCATCACTGTTTGGAAAAAATGGATAAAGTATATTAAAAAATGTTTGTGCGTATTCAGTTGACGAGGAGTGTACATATGAGTATTCCATTCTAACTTTTCCATTTTGATAAAATATGACGTTACGATTATTGAGAATATTTTAAAGGTACACACAATTTTATTTACGGCTGCTTGTAGACTCTTTCAAACCACAAACTGAACGACTGGACCGATTAGTATATGATTTGGTACTAGGTGCAAGGATTGTTAAATTTAGCTATGTTCTTAGTGCATTTTTATTTTCGCTTGAAAAAAAGTAGATAGCATTATAAATACAACGGCAGTTTGGTATAACTTCGTATTGTTGTTGTATTTAACATGCAACCTTTTTTTTCAAGCGAAGATAAAATGAACTTAAAAACAGAGCTATTTTTATGTAGTATGTACCTTCCAAAAAACGGGATTTCGAGCAAATACTATAAAAAAAATTTGAAAAGTAAATGTTAAAAGGCTATCTCTGTTAATTTAAGATAAAAATTATAAAAAAATTACTTTTTGAACATGCCAAATCAAAAATTTCAGAATCTCTTTTTTTTTTGAAAATGCATGAATTTGGTCTTACGACAGTCTTGATGTATCCTCTTAAAATTTGGAATGGTAAAAAACACTAACTTTGCTCATTTACATTACATAATTTTTACATTTTGAGAGTGCATTTTTCCAAAATCGTGTAGGTTTGGGTCAAAAGAAGAAAAAACAAAATAATATAAGAAGGATGGTGCGCATCTCTCCCATCAGACGGGAGGGGCAATTACTTAAAAACTTGAAATGAAACAGAAAAGCAAACATTTAAAGAAAAGTGGTACTATCTGGAGAAAGCTCCTCTACTGCCTGATCAGAATGGAGACGGAGCTGCAACTGGAATAGCTGTCAAAATGTCGAATACACACAAACTCAATTATACGAACACGAGACGACGCGACGTAGCAGCAGACGCAGATAAGCTAGTTCGCCAACTTTTAGCTTTTTCATGCAGCTTTTTTGCCGTTTCAAAATTGTGAGCGCAATCGAGTATTTAATTGGGGGTTGAAGTGAGCCCCAACCTCTTTTTAATCTCTTATAAAGACGTAAAGTTAATTTTTAATTTTAATCTTTGTATTGAAATAATTTCGCACAGCTAACTTCAAATGACAAAAATATCAGAAAAAGTCCAGCACATTGGGGGCGAGTTAAAAAAATTACGTAGGACATTTTTTGACACCTATTCCAGCTGCTGCTGCAGCACTCTATTCAATTGAGGCAGTTAGCTGCTCTAAGGTCAGAAATCCATTCTTCAATATTTTTTTTTAAATAGGCTTGTTTCAATAGATACGAGTAGTTTTTGAAAAATTAATTTTCAAACAACATTTTTTTTTTTTGTTAGTGTTTATTCTTTTTTTCATTCTATCTTCTTTCTCATTATTTTTGATCTATATATTTCATGCTCTTACCAATTTTTTGTCAAATGTCGAACACCTTATGCTAAAAAGTCTTCTATTTTTTGAGAAAACTGAAAATAACAAAATCCACCTCACCTTTTTCAGTCTTATTAATTTGTTATTATACTGTCTGTTACTATACTACTTGTTATTATAAATTATCAGAGTTAGGAAGTAATGATTGAAAAAAAGTTCAATTTCAATCACTTTTAATTGAAATCTCCGACCACTTTTTTCAATTACTCTTAAATGTAATTGAAGAAATTCAATTATTAATTACATGAAATTGAAAAGTGCCAATTACTTGTAATTCAATTACATTTATGTAATTGAAAACAAAAGTAATCGTCAAAAAATCTGTAATGATTACTTTTTTCCGTAATCATTACACAAAATGTAATTAATTAACTGTTTTTACCAATAACATTTTTCTTGGAATTGTACATAGTACGAGAAAAAGAAGTCATTTTAGTATTGATGGCTTTTGTATATTTGTTTGCTCTAACTTCCCAGATTAGAATATATTAATCAATTTTTTTTTGCATTTTAAAGTCTTCAAAATGAATATATTGTATTGGTTTAGCAGTAAAAAGGCCTTATATTTACTTTTATTATTATTGATATTATGTTTAATTAATAAAAGCATGTAATGAAATACAATCAAAGTAATCAATTACATTAAATGTGATTAAAACTGAGTTTCCTTCAATTACTTGTGAAAACCCATTATTATTTTCAATTACATGTTATTTGTAGGTGAATTTTTTCATTTAAAATTACAAGTAATTGAAATTCATGTTTTTCTCAATTACAATTATGGGTAATTGTAATTGAAAAAAGTTCCATTACCAATTACTTGTAATTGAAATGGAAGTTGAAATAAATTACAAAAAGTAATCATTATTTCCCAACTCTGTAAATTATAAGGCTTACAGAAACATCCAAACATCCAAGTTGAAGTTATACCCACAATTGTTCAATCATAGTCTAAAATGAATTTGAGGGTTAAAACCATCAATTACTGCAAAAGTTGATGCATTTGGCTCTCAAGGTCGAATACTTGGATTATTTACTAAGTCAATTTCACAAATAACTTTAAAAAAAATTTAAACTACCAGAAGTCAAGAACTGACGCAATGTCTGATGTACAAAGTTACTGGACTATTATATTTGTTCTACATAACAACCTACCTTAAAGCCTGGCAACCCTAGGTATGGACAAAGTTCTAACATAGCCCACTCGCAATTGTAATAATTAAATAAAATTTATAAAAGAGAAACACGGGGTTTCAATATTTGTACTATACATAGATTTTACAGGTATAGATACAAATATTTAATTTATTTAAAAAAAAACAACTATGAATAGTGAACATCATGTTAAATACATTATTTTTCTTATTTATAATAACTTAACTTTTGGCTTTAACACTTCAGCCAAGCCAAAAACCCCAATAAATATTTTCTCGTTTGTTAAAATAGTTTCTGATGAAAAAAAGAGGCAGACCCTTTCACCTACATGCTTCCTTCTTTATGACTACGTTCCTGATGACAAAAAAAAACATGAACTAATTAAATTCAAAAATTTGGTCATTATCGTTATAAGGGAATCATATAGTTTAGTTTTCACTAAGTTGTGGTTTTATTGGATGTCATCGTGGGCTAATATTATGCATGCAGCGGATATTGTGTTTTGTATTTTATGTGACAGATATCTCTTTATTATTTAACTAGCTACGGAAATGGACCACCATCACCCAAAGGGTAATCTATAATTGATCCCGCCTTTGAAGTTTTGTTGTGATTTTGTCCAGAAGATGTATGTAAATATGTATATTTTTTTTTCTCAATGAGGATTATAAGCTGAAGTTATGTCTAGACATTTGAAGTTTACAAGTTAATTAAAATGTAAGAAACTTCTATAATATGCGCGCTTCGAAGAAGGGCCTACGTGACATCCAAAATGTTAACTTGTGAAGAGGAAATGAATGAAAAGGTTTTATGGTAATTTTAAGAAAATCTTAGAAAATTTAAAGTTTAAAAAGTTAAACATTGTCTAAATAATACATCTTGACCACCAATTGCTGTTTCTTGAAGTGTCAAATTAAGAAAAGTTAAGTAGCCCAAATTTGAGCTACAATGAGCAAATTTCTTCTCCAGTTTTTGTTATCCCACTAATTTATTGGTAATCTCTTCCCTTTTGAATAAAAAGATATTTTTTTCAAAAAAAATCCTTGAAAGCCTGATTAAACAGGCTTAAGTCTTGATCTTCAAATCTAATTTCGACTAAAGGAAAGAAACCCAATTTTACTAACCAAAAACTGATTTTTTTCTTCTTCAAAATATAAACTTTTAAAATTCACTCAATCGAAAGAAAAATAAAGTCCATAAATAACATCCAATTACCATAGCCAATCACAAAAACCGATGACAAATCGTCAGCTATTACTTTTGGCACAAACGTTGATTATTGCCAAAGTCCACCCTCCGGTCAGCACGTTCATGAACTCCTTCAATTCGAACATATTTTTCTACCAAGATTAAATGTCTTTTACACATGCGCACAACAAAGCGAGTCTTGTCCGCAATAGTTCTGCATATTGTACCATCGGTCTTAGCAGACCTCCAACGCGATAGACAACTCCATAAAGAAGTTAAATTTACGATGGGAAAAGTCACAGGTTCCCAAATTGCACATCGTACTGGTTTTGTCTAGAAAAAAGAAAATTTAACAAAAAAAGAGAAACACTTGCTTCCCCAAGCCAATATGTAATGTGGCCAGGAGGAATTGCTTGAAGCTCTAAAAAAGAACGGTATACTACGCAACAAACATGTGGGAACACACTATCCACCGACACTACATGTCCCCTCAGCCCTCGAGCGTCGCATCATCGTCGTCATCATCGGTCATTGGTCGTTGTATAGTCGTTGTTGTGGTCGCGCATCATCATTCGCATCGTCATTGTCGTTCCGTCTTTTCCATGAAATTTCCGGACTCATAGCGCTGCAAAAGACACAAGGCACAGAGGTTACTAGCCGATCCAACCAGAACAGACGTCGCTTGTAATGACTCCCCAATGATCATTGTGCTTGGCACTGTTTATGACCATCACACACAGCACAATGACTATGACGATGACGATGATGATTACTCCACCAACGATTACTCGACTGGGTGGTGGTGGGACAGAAGAGCATGCGTCCATTTCGAGAGAGCCTCCATCCGTAAGCCGATGTGTGTTTGGTCATAAATATGCATATGGCTAAGTCGAACAACCCTAATCGATCTTGAGGAATTGGATACCTGTCGCGCTGACTCCATATGTGAGGTGAGATAGAATCCTGCGATTGGATGGAGTGTGCTCGTTGTGCGTTGCGCGTGCGCACTGTGCAGTGTTAACAATGGCACTCGGCGGGGTGTCCTTGCATGATTGGATTTCTCGCCAAGCCAGGCACAAATTGTCAATATGCGATTGCGAGACGACTTCAGGTCCTCGGAACAGGCAAGGCTTCACTGTTTATCAGAATGCAATCGGGTGGCTTTATCGACTGACCCACAGGTGATTCACGGCACTCCCCTAATCGCTGTGATATCGCTTCTCACTGACTCTCTTCGAAGCCTTGCAATCACAATCCACCGGCTGTTGTGGATCATTTAGGAATGCGGCAGTGTACATCAAAGATTGGCGGCAATTTCAGCAAAAATAGTTCGCTCTCCTCCACATTGCGTTGCATCTTTCTCCCGACGAAAAAGCGATACAAAGATTCCAACAAACAGAGCTACATATATAGCAAGCTTGTCAACTATGGCATCGTCAACAATCGTCTTAGAATAGAAATCCATGGAAGAATTCAATCTGAAGAATTCAAGAAAGAGCCGACATCAAATTGGGAAATAGTTCGGTTCGCTATATTATAGTCCCACACTTTGCCACTATATAGTGGATTGTGCGGTGCTGCGACCATTAACTGCGTTGACAGTTCTTGTTGTCAAAGACTAAGAAGAGAAAATGTCAAATACATTGCAATGACAGCTGTGTCAATTGTCACAAAATATCAGCTCAATGGGCAGACATCACTGAAGATAATAACTTTTAATGGGATGCAATTAAAGTCACGTTAGTGTTGGTATAAATCAATTTTCTAATTTTATCTGTAAAATTGCGTGCATTTGGTGAAAGTCCTACAATTTATCATGCGTGGCAGGAATCATAAAAGCAGAGGAGAAACAAATCTCTGAGACAAGTGAATTCGAGGAAATGAAATCAAATGAATCAAATATGTAAACTGTTAGTTTTACTCCCAGCTTTTGGATACAGTTTTGGTAACCTCTGCAAAAAAATTGAAGACCTGAGGATTTAGAAAAGATCAATGAGGTTGTTGTCACTCCTGGTAAGAATGCATCAGTGCTAAACAATTTAAAAAAAAACAGCGAACAAAATTAAGCAATCTAAATTGTATCGATAACACTCACTTCCTTCGATATCTCTTCTTTTCTCTGTAAACAAAACAATCACTAAGTGAAATGAAATGTCATCAAAAGTCATCTGCGATCTAATTATTGCAAAACATAAAAATAAAAAACAACAACAAGAGTTAAAAGCAGTTCACCAATCCGGTGTGTGGTTAAATAGCGCAAATTACTCCCTAAGTGTATTGAATGCGTTTAAGTCGCAATTTATCGATTTACGCCGATACTGATTGATTTAATGACCCCTATGGCTTGTTCAGCAGGAAGGAGCGCCATCTTAACCGCATCAACTTAAATACAAACATACAGTCTATGGAGTACATACCTACATAGAGAACACAGAAAGCCCCTTGTCGTATAATAGTAAACTGAGAAATCAATGTAATTGCTGCTCGCAATCGATTGCCGCCACTACTGACACCAGTTCGATGGATGTTCATCGATGTCTTGAAATTAATAGATTTATTATGTGATGTCTGTTGACGTTTAAATCGTTTTCTTGAATCGTCGTCGTCGTCGTAGTTGTTGTCGTCAGTTTTCAAGTCGTTCTTCATTTTATATCCTTAACCAATTATTGTTATTATTTATGTATTTGTAAGCACTCCAATTCTGTCACATTATGGGTCAAATCTCAAGTCCGCGTGGTGTAGGTCACTTCTTCTCGTTGGTCGATCGATGATTATTAAATGCGATTTTTTAATGAGAATCCAAGGATCAATGTTCTGTCATTTTGCGGTCCCTTTAAGCTAGCACATTATTTTTGCGATCGACACAAAGTTGTCAATGATGTGACACAATTTTGTCCTCCACTTTGCAGCAGCACCCATGATGGCCCTCTGTGGATCACAATAGACCAGGGCCACATCCATGACCATCTTGTTGCGGTGCACCGCTATACATAGTCTTCGTTGGGTGGCGGCAAAGATCAAAAGCCCGTGGCTGCTGCTACCACACAGGCGGGTTAGTCACGCGGAACTACTGATTTCGTCCGATAACCTCCAAACAATGAAAAACCGGTAGCACCGAAGAAGTCATCGCATTTGATGCTCACTGCCTCCCTCAAGTTGTATGGAAGTTACCTATAAGCTGAGGAAGAAGGAGCGATTCTTTTCTCTCTCGGTGGAGGCGAACAAGCGGTGGCGACGCGACGCGGCATTTTATTGCGCTGCGCCGCCTGCCATACGCGAATAGTTCAAGTATAGACAATTGTCAACTGCAGATGACAAAACTGTTGACAGTTTGCGACTCTTCAATGCCGCCGCCGCCGCGTTGTGGCTTTTTAGTCGGCCATCAGTCTCTCTTCCACCTGCACCGCCCGCACCATGCCATTATAGAAAGAAGGAGGACAATGATGTGTGATGGCTGGGAAAGGAATACCCAATGCCAAGTGCTGCCAATGCCACTGTCAAGTTAAGTGGTGCGCCGCCGCCGCCGCAACAGCAGACGCTCCGTAATTATTGCAAGAATTCAATTCTTTATACTAGGGACAGTCTAGGTATGCGGTGCAGTTTCAGCTAGGTATGTGGGTTGCACGCCACCACAACCGCGGCGGCCGGCGCGGCGGTGGTATAGAAAGCTATAGAAGATCTTGGATATTATGGTTTCGATATTTAATGAGAGGCTCTCAGAGCATACCAGCAATTGATTGAGTTTGGTTGAAGTTTGAGATATACGATATGGGGTTCTATGGGAAATAGTTAAGGATGTAAATCGAGAGGAAAGAAGCAATGTTTTTTTGGGCAATAAATTCAGTTAGGTACAATATCTGTGATTTGCATTAATTTTTTTCTTGGCCTTAAAGATACCTAAAATTTCTATAGACCTGAACTCCACAATAAGATTCTATAATTTTATGTGTTATTTGGATAATTTTTTTTTCGGTATCAAACCAAAGAATTTATTAATTATTCAATTTTGGAAACAAGTACCCAAAGGGTCTTTTTGTCAGGTGTGTGATCTTTTATACAAAATTGAACTGAGGTCTCAACACTAAAGAAAGAGCAAAAAAAGCTATGGTTGCGTTCAATTTCTGCAATAAGATTTTTTGAAAATCCTGGGGTTCAAATCCAAAATTTATCAAGTAGATGTACACGGGTTAGACCGATAGTAACCTACCGTAATTTAGTTTGAGAAAGCAAAAGCATGCGAAAGGTACAACGGGGGAGTACCCGCACAGGCACAGCAGGACTGGAAGTGATATTGAAGTTGAGACCCCTAGATCTAATTGTGCAGTCTTCAACATATAGTGCATTGCGGCTAAACCAGACTATCTGCTGAAAACAAAGCACAATGGGCCAATCTCAGATTCTGCAGAGTTATGTGAGAAATGATGTATTCACCGAGACTAGTCAACACCCCATTTAAACGTCAACAGACCCTTTACTACCTCTTTTCCTAGTGAGGCGGAATGGGAAAACAACCAAACTTTCAGTAATAAATCTTCGGTAACTGTTGATGGTTCTAAGATGGAAACTTGAGTTGGTGCAAAAATTCTGGGACTAGCTAGCTCTTTTAAACTTCCGGACTTTTGCAGCGTCTTCTTAGCTGAGGTCTTGGCAGTGACAAAAGCAGCTACGCAAATATTAATGATGATGAGACCACGAGCTGATATCACCATCTTTATTGATAGCTAAGCATCAATAAAAGTAATTACTGCCACCGGGATGTATCATTCGAAGCTTGTAACTTGTCAAGGAGAGCTTATGATTCTTAGCATGTAACATAATATTAGACTCTGCTGGATTCCTGATCACAGTGATAAACAGGGAAATGAGAGAGCTGATCCCAACTAACATTTCAGTTTCTATTAGCTTAGAAATTATGATAATTTGCAAGTGTGGATATGTATAAGGCTTCTATAACCAGCTTTCATCAAAAATAAATTTCTTAAAGAAGTTATGATTTCGATAATTGCTTCCTTAAAATTTTTTAAAAGCTAGATACAGAAAATTAAACGAGGCTAGCATTTATTCTCGGATAGACCTCTTTAAATTATTTTAAGGAAGAAACATGAAGCTATGACTCTATAAAGATTGCATAAAGTTATTTAATTGCAGTTGCTGTCTGTCAATCCTAAAAAGGTTTCTGTTACAATTTCCGAAAAGTTTTATCGAATCATTCACTTTGACATGTGAAATCTTAGACACGAACCATAAAAGAAAATTTCAATTTATATTATAGGGGCTCAAACTTGTAAAAGTCATTTTAAAGAAATTTTTTAAAAACAATTATTATACATTGCCAATATTTTGGTTTAGTTGCATTAATGTGAGAAACAAAATTACGCCAAAAGTATGTTTTAGCTCTGAGAAACTCTAACTAAATTGCTTTGGTCAAATCCAACTTGTGTGTGGTATGTTTTTCTGTGTGAGCGTTCAACGAAGTCACTTTTAAAGGAAATTAAATTATTATTTTACATTATTTCTTCCCTCAAATGAAAGTAGTCCAACAGGGAATTTTAGAAGTCCTCAACAAATCTACAGCTTGTTTCCCTTTAAGAACGCGTATCTAGGGTTAGTTTTAATAACTATTTTGAAATTCTAAAAAAGAAAAAGGCTAATAAAGTTTTTGCATTTTCCGAGTTATATCTGAGATGGCCGAGTGGGTAAAGTGCTGGACTATTCTGGGTTCGATCCCTAAAATTGTTAGAAAAACATTTGTCTTTTATAGTTAAAAAAAATCGTATCTGAAATATATTTTCAGGTTACAAAACGGTTTAAATAGTAAAAACCACTTCAAGAAAAATCTAAAATAGGTTCTACTTTCTTTCTTTTCTTTCTTTTATTTTTCAACTTCTGTAAGAGTTGTATTATCCCCTTCTAGTAGATATTATACAACCTATCCATAAATGCTCAAAACTTTATTAAACTTGTGCTCTTTTCCTTATAGAAACCTTCCTGAAGCTATCTATCAAAACCTTAGCTTCATTAATATTTCAAATAGTGCTAATTTAAACTTCTTAAAGACCGTCAAGAACTTACTTTAGAACTTCGATAATGTTCTCCTTCCTATGTTAAAGGAAATTTTACAGACATTTTACAGAAATAAGAAAGCCTATTCAGTTATGCCGAAACGAAGCTGAAATGTTAGTTGGAATGATCCGGTGAGAATGGGTTCGTTGCTTGATTCAAGTCAAGCCGAACAACATATTAAAGTACCAACCTTTAGCATCAAAGAGGATATTGGTAACAAAATATTTGAAAAAAAAAACTAATGAGAGATGGAATCAGCTAAAAACATGTGGCAAAACTAGAAAGTTTGACCAAATTTCAATAAGCAGAGAACAGACAAAATTATGCAAATGAACAAGAAAAACCTCCGTTTCCTTATCAGCATAATAACCAGACACAACCTACTGAGATACCGCAACAAAAAAAATGAGGCGCACTACTGACGATCTTTGCAGAGAGTGCAGCGACGAAGAAGCACATGAGGATACCTAACACTTCCTTTTCCACTGCCCAGCACTCTGTCATTTAAGAAAGAAATTATTTCTATGACGACTTAGAGGAACTTTCTAGAACTTCGGCTAATAGCCTTCAGAACTTCATCAATGCCTCTAAATGGCTTGACTGCTAAAAGAACACTTAGTCTTTAACAGTAAGTGGAATACATATACAACTTCCAATGGTATCCACAACGGATCTACATAGATCTAAGTGTGACGATGGCAAAATCAACTGTCAGCCTTTCTACCCTACCTAACTTTTACACAAAAACTTGAGAAATAAAATGCACGACTAGATCGCACGTAATTGGTTCTATGTTCAAGTTGCTTGGAACTTAAGAAGTTTTGAAATATGCAAGTACGAGTAATTATAGAAAAACAAGCATTTAAATCGTCCTTTTATGGTATAAACAAATCTTAAAATAGTTAGAGCTGAAAAACAAGTATGCCATTTGATTACTTGGAAAATATAAATAAATACAAATAGTTTTCAATGTTTTTTAAAAACTCCAAAAACCTATTTATTTTTTTTTTTAATTCTGGTATGCATTTTTTTTTTGGCATTTAAAGGGAACTTTTGCATTAAAATTTGTATTATGATCGGTTAAACGTTATGCATCAGGTACCGTTAATAACGGTTTTTGGTAAAAAATATTTTCACCATACGAACAATAATACACAGTTTTTTTTATCAAAATCGTTTGAGCCGTTTTTATGATAAATACATATACGATTTTCCTTAATGGTTGTGTTTCAAGCACCGTTATCTTTTGAGCTAAGACAATTTCAATTTCTTCTCTAGAGAATCATAAAAAGCCTGAAGTTCAAAATTCAAAAAAAAGATTGCATTACTTACATTTTCCATTTTTTTTGTCAAAAATATTTCAGTTTGATTAAAATCTTTTGAGACTTGACTTCATGTATTCTTTGCATTCTTTTGAAGTTTTTTGAATTCTTTTGAAGTATTTTGAAGTCTTTTGCATTCTTTGAACTTTTGTATTCTTTTGAAGTTTTGAAATCTTTTGAATTTTTTTAAATCATTGCTTTCATTTGAGTTTTGAACTCCATAATACTTACTTTTGTGTGTGCATGTTATTTTTACCAAGCATTAAAGATTTCCCAAATCAATTGAAAAACTTCTGTGCCAACGACGATATTAAAGCAACAATGTATTGTTTTTAATCATAGAAACGTGTTTTTCTTTTAAATTTCTACATGATCACCACCCAATCCAATGCTTTGTAATGCTTAATACTTGTTAAAAAAAACAATCACATCCAAAAAATTTATCTACGGCATTTTTGACAGTTTAACATATATGTATTTTTCTAAGAGCCCACGTTAATATTTTGGAGGGTAAAACATAAAAGAATGCAATGAATTCAAAAGAAATCAAAAGATTTCCATAAAAAACCCATAAAAGAATGCAAAAGACTTCAAAAGAATGCAAGCAATTCAAAGGGTCCAAAGAATTAAAAAAAAAACTTCAAACAAATCAAAGAATGCATAGAGTCTCAATAGATTGAAATCAGTTGATGGTGACAAAAAGATGGGAAATAGAAACGATTGCAATCTTTTAAACGGAAAAAGAATGGCGACGGCATTTTGTAAACTCGCATTCTAAGAAAAGAATGCAATCTTTTATTGAAGTCATCAATGATTGCATTCGCAAAAGTGTGCAATCTTTTACAACTCAGCCTTATTGTAAAAAAATCAAATTTTTTTTTAAAAATATTGACTAACTTACAAATTTTATAAAGTATTTTAACAAGAGAATCAGTTCTTCAGATAAAAAGTACCTACCCGACTCTTGGCCTACCATGCATCCGAACCAAAAATAGTCATCATAAAATCCTGAAATTTCATATTGTCAAGGATAAAAACACCATACGGGATTGAAAATCAGCTTGTTATGACCCCTTATAAAAATTGTATTTCCAACAGATGAAACATTACGCTCTTAAACTCGCGTTTGGCAGCTGATATTTGATGTTTTAACATTGAAGATTTATACGAAACAATTGTGTCTCGATTAATATACATTGTGAATGATTTAACTTAGTTCAAGTACTTGTGAATTGTTGATAGTGTGATGTGTGCTTTACATTTCAAGAAGCATGTGAGCGATTGAACTTGCTTGCTAACAAGAATAATTGGCACTCAATACTCACCAATAATGAAATTTCTGACCCTGCGACTCAAGTTCGTACATTGCTTACCATCATCATCTCACAGTTTACCTCTAAGGCACTCAATTTCTGAACGAAATTTAAGGACAACATGGCTGACGTTTGTTTGCACAGAGCAGTGTTGCCAGAAACACCGATTTACCGTAACCTATTTCCGATTCACCGATTTTCAATCCAAGTATGACACTTTTCCCCGATTTTCAATATTTCGAATAAAAAAGTAAGTAAAACAGTTTCCACTCTTGAATTAATAGTATTTAAAACTTTATTAAAAATGTGTACATTTTTAAACCTGGCTATGTCTAGCTTAAAATAATAAAATAATCCTGACATCAGAGATTTCAACTGAAAAATTTTGAGATCTATGTATGGCATTGAAATCTCTGGTTTTTATTAAGATTTTGTTGAAATTTCCTTAAAATCTTGTCATTTTATTAAAACTTTTCAACCAAATGCTTGGGCATAATTAAAAATTAAAATATCTAATTTTTAAGGTTTTACCCACTGTGCTCAATTAATATTATGTCTGTTCGCGTACTTCCCAAAACTACGAATTTCTACGAATTTAGCCCAAAGTTTTGTCAAAACTCATATCAAAAAAAATAAAATTCGTAGAAATTCGTAGTCATGGGAAGTACACAAACAGACCTATTAATTTTCAAAAATATCAAACAATACAAAATAAAAAAACAATAGAAGTTCTTTCTTAAAAAAATATGTCATTTTACGTTAAAAAAAAGTTTTTATCTGATTCTAATGAAATAAAACAATCTACATATATTCTTAAAAAAGTCAACAAAATTATTGGCCACGGTCAAATTATAGTATCCAAAGAGATCTGGATAGGCTTTTGTTGTGGTAATCATCCAACACGATGATCCCTTGTTAGAAGAGAACCCAAGCTATCCTAAAAATTTGATGATACAAAGATATTCTATGTCAACAACAGTGACTGGAATTCAGAAGCATACATATGACTACAAGACTATTCAGTGAAATTTGAACGCGGCCATTTTTTTTTAATCTGGGGTGCGTTTTTCAAGTCTTGTAAGCTAAAATCCTGTTTCCCCGATTTACAGAGATTTCTAATGTGGTGATCTCCTGATTTCAGAAAATATTTCCTGGCAACACTGGCACGCAGTTCGAAGAACAAAATAGTATCAAAAACTTAAAATTAACGGAGTAGTCTTCAAATATGTGGCAATATTGATCGACGACATATTATTTTGTCTGCTCAAGCATAGTTTACAGTTCCCATGAGAAAAAAAATCAAAATTCTGAAAACAATTTTCCACCGGTTTTATGCATAATATTGTACAAATGTTTCATTGCGAAAAATGTTTGCCTTGGCCTTACTCATCCATTGAGCAATTATCCTTGATGAATAAAATATAGACACATTTCTTTTCGCATGCAAAACAATTGCTATTCATTGTTTTGCATGACAACAATATTTGTTTCGCATGGTGAAAACCAATGATGTAAACCAATCATGCAAAAAATAATTTCTTATTTCATACAGCAATAATTTTTGACTAACGAAAATATTTGCATAGATTTTTTCTTGCGCACGGGAACCGTAAACTAGGCTTCATGCGCGGAAGCCTGTTGACTAAATTGGAAATATCAGCCCCAAACACTAGATGCATGAAGCATGAACTAAAGAACTGTAGGGTGAGCCAGGGTGAGTAAAATGAGTGTGATTAAGGCGATTTGACAGAAATAATTCGCACAAATATCGCCCCATTGCTGAGTCTTCAGTCAAAGAATGTGTTACTGTCTATAAATTGATGAAAGTGATTGATGACGGCAGCATATTTCCTCATCTTTCTTGATACGCCTTGTGTAACTGACAAAACATTTAGTTGATTTTGGCTGCAATTCAAGTTCTGAATATGTGCTAAAAGCCGTTTATTTCTTCTGAGTTATTAATTTGTTTTTTCAAAGACAGTTGTCATTGTATCCTCAGATGAATGACAATTTTTCAAGAAACTCAGGTATCAAAAACTTTCAAAATTATGGATCTGTTTGTTTTTGATTCATGTAATTCCTACACCTTTCTAATATGGCTGACAGAAAAATAATCACTGGCGATTTTTCTGGACCATGAGAACAGTAGGACCCGCACTGCAACAGTCTGATCGATGAAAATCACTTAAATGATAAATTGCATTCTTTGTTTTCTTCTTCAAAACACTTTGTATTTATTTGCGCCTTTCTCTGAACTACTTTGTTGACTTAACACTTCACTCTATAAGTTTCAATTACAATGACCAATCGCCAATCAATTATAAATCGTAATCCCCTACCTGACATTTAATTACACCTGATGGAACGACCGATCGGTGCGAGCAGCTCATATTGCTCTCATATTTTTTTTTCGTTTCGTTGCATCGATCATGATGTTGTGAACGCCTTTGCGCTGTATGAAGAACGTTAATTATAATTATTGAAGGTAAGGTACCTGAACATACAAGCTGATTGCGTGAAAAAAGGTATACTTTTTTTTTCTTTATTTTTCAACAATATTAAGATGGAATCAATGTGCTGTCAGAAAGTCATAAATCACAGATCATAATCACACTCAGCAGGGCGCCACCGCATCGTTACGCAGAATTATTACACTTAATTTTTCAAAAACATTTCATCTTGTTTCCATTTTTGGCATTTGCCACTTTGAAGGATGAATTTATCGATGAATTCCATAAAATAAATCGATTCACACTTTTTTTTTTTGAAATAAATTTTAATTGGCTGGTGGTAACACGCTTTTATTTATGTGGGAATTACATGTCACAATTTAGAATGAGAGAAGCGTGATAGTTACGCCCTGTTTTGAAACAATAAATTAATCTCTAAATTCTTCATCACCTTGCATCGATATTTCAATCTCCCCGTCACATTTGCGTGAGAAACTTTGAAGTTCCGTGAGTGGCTTAATGATCTACCTTTTGACAGAATTATAAACAAGGCAAAACAAACAAACCTTCTTCGTCGCGTTGTTTTTCACTCTGGATCTAGTCTAAGTCGAGAGGGTTGGAGACTTTTGAACTGATGAGACATGTTGGTTGTATGATGCAGGTACACACCACCTGCTATGTACATACGTACTTACGTACAACGCTTTCTACTCTTGTCCAGTTCCGGACAACGCTAAATCAAGTTCATTAATTGCCTTGTTTGCTTAATTGAGCTATCCCCTAATTAGTGTTGTACGCGATGAGCGCGAACGCGCGCGCGAGCTCATCTTGTGGCTTAATCTGCTCTGCGGAATCTGCAGCGCGCACATAAACGAATGCTAAAGTGAGATCCTTAATCGCAATCGCGTTTTCGCGTTTGCGTTCGCCTCAACGGTATCCAAAGCGATCCAATTTGCAGAACTAGTTCTAATCGCAATTATTCCAAAAACAATGGACAGCTATGTTCGAGCAAATTCCACCTGCTGCTGTTGTTCCTGTTCCTGCTGCTGATGCTGTGTTCGGTGTTTGGTGTTGTGGTTGTTCTTGTTCGCTGTTCCGGCTGCACTCTCTTTCCAGCAAAGTGGTGTTCCTCGGCTGACTAATGGGCACATCACACGGTGCATAGTCCGCTAACCTTTGGCCTCACCGGTTTACTGTATTTACTAGCTGGCTCTTAATTAGGCATCTGGAGCTGTGAAGATCACAATCGCGCAATTACGCTATCGCCAGCAGCTCTAGCTGCAACACCATCGGTTGGCGATGGCGACGATGATGGTCACTATGGCTCAAATAAGGAACAGCAACCTAGCCATATACCATTCGTAAGGCGATACAATGTGGCCCATGGCTGATGATGGCTGATGGTCGATGGTCTCTGGTCGCAGCCGGGCATACGCGTGCCCATAAGGCCCAAGCTCTCAGTGCACATGTGGACGATGCACTGGACAAACTCAGGAATGTTCATAATACACTGCGATGGTATTGATAAGCCAGTGCGGCGGAGCGCTATAGGGCATTGTGCACCACATGGGCACAGGTGCGTGCTATATCTGGATGCATATTCACATTTCATTGGGATCTAAACGATTGGCCTTTGCGGCGCGGCGGTAGGGGAAAATACGGGACGTTGAGAGTATAGTTGGCTGAGAGCTTGCTCCTAGAGATGACCATCGCGAGGTGTTGTGGTGCCTGTGAATGGAGTGTGATGTGGCATAAATCGCCAAGCGGAAGACATGAGGAATTATATTATTGTTTTTTTTTTTGCGCATTTTTAGCCCAAAGAGGCTGATGAAAAAGAGGGACAGGAGGTTGGTTGGGTTGTTATGTCTATGAGCTTGCACAAAAGATTAGGGATCGATTTATGGTGCAGGCCAAAGAGAAGACACCAGCTTAGAAATAAACGCGCTTATACCCATACCAAACCTACCATGCATCGCATCAGTTGAAGGAAACAATAATCGTGTGTTATCTGCGTATGGCTCTGGAGAGGTGAATGGCGTTAACATGAAACATTATTTGTCCGCGCAGACTGTGAGTTGTCTATGAGGCTAGTTAGGTGACATATCCTGATGCGCTCTGTTTGGAGAATTACGCATCTCAAGTGTAATTTGTTGTTACAAGATAAGCTTTTTATATAGGTATGTGCGAAAGAATTAACACGGTGAATCTTTTTTAATGAGATTATAGTCTCGCGTAGATATTTTCGAAGTCCTCAGGGAAGAATTTCTTCGAGTAGGTATACCTACTCTGTCCCTCTGCGCTGCGATGGAATCAATCAGATTTATCTTAATGTAATGCGGAGTTTGGCTTTCGTATAGGGACATTGTTGTATGATGAGAACTAAATATAAGCTGGTAATCTTGATATCCAGTTATAAACTCTTCAGAGATAATTTTAGAATTTTGATATCTTTGTAAGAAACTTAAGAAAATGTGTCTTATGTAAGGAGCTAAAATGGCTAAAAGCCTGACAAAAATTTGCCATACGGGAGATTTTGGTGGCTCCCGTTTTAAGCTAAAAAAAAACTTGAAGGCCTAAGAGAACTGTACGATTTTCAACTTTCGTGGGTAAAATTTGCATACAAATTACTTTTATAAATACAAAAAAATAATAGTGGTCCAATATGGCTACCTTGAGGAACTCCAAATAAAACCTAGATTTATTATAATTCAGAGCGTTAGTCATAAGTTAATTTCTTTATGATAACAAAGTGAATTTAAAATGGTAGGCATTGTTTACTGTTGTAAATTTCGTTCAAGGTCACAGAAAAAAACTTGCCACCACATTATTTATTATTTATTTATTAAAAAAAATAAAAATTTAAGTTATCGGTTGAGATATATTTTTTATTTTTATAAACATCTCTCAATGGTTGTGTTTTTCACGAAAAGATTAATGCAAAAATGTATTGTACAAAATTAGCCCAAATTCACAATTTGGTATTAACCGAAGACTAGATCGCATAATTAACTGGATTTCTAAATGCAGGGCCTACAAAATACAAACATTCATACTAACCAGGCTTTTTAACTTTCAAGTAAAAGTTCCAGTCAAGTACCCAGTATCTTGCTCTGAAGTCTTGCAATGGTCGTGATTTCACTATCGTGGTCATTGTGTTCGTCTCGGTGAGTTTTCCCGTGCCCGTTTACAGGAGAATCTGTATAAAGGTTTTCTTTCTATTTTTTCGCTTTGGTCTCGTGCGGTACATTGCCGTGTTAACCAGGCGCAACGCTACACAACTGTAGTGAGATTTTCTCACTTGTTTGGTGGCGAGAAAAAAATATTTAAAGTGTATTCAATTCATTGCTTATTCGAAAAATGTTGTTTAAAAAAAAAAAACTCTGGTGGGACACAAAAGCGAGATGATTGAAAAACATTCTAAATACCAAGAACCACGTGTAAATATCATGGCAAGACCAAAACGAGACTATGGCGAGAAAACCACTTCACAAATCACCGTGTAAACCGACTTGGTGATTTTTTTAAGTACTAAAATGTAGTACTTTACAACTCTGACTCTAACTTACGAACATTCTGATTGATCCAGATGAGATTTATTTTTTTCTCTCACTGATAAATGTAACTGGTGGACTGAAATACAAAACAAAATCCAAATAAAGGTTTCTCTCAGACCTTGACCGAAAAATATATTTTTTAGAATAAAGGTTATTGAGATACTTTTATTGAAAATGAAAAGAAATAAGAGCTTTTGAAGAATCTTTACACAAAATTAATGGCTGAGCAATTACCAACTGAAGCTCCATGATTTTCTTATCACGATCTAGTGGGCTGGTGATGATACCAAAACGAAACGATACTCGGTATCGTTAAAATCGAAAAATGTCAGTATCGTCTCGGTTTCGGTCTCGGTCTCGTTTAACTTAATCTCGTATAACAAAGTCTCGTTTCGGTATCATAATCAGTATCGATCTCATTTGATTTTGGTCTGGTCTCAGTCACAAACAAAAGTAAAATGCACGACTTGGTAACATGTTTTTGATCTTGTTAGCCACATAAAAAGTGTGAACCGTATTTCTAGCTGAGCAATTAATGAACAAATTGAAAAAATCGGTCTTATAGATGTAACTGGTTATTAATAAAAATGAGTTAAATTGTTACAAAAATCGTTGGAGCCGCTTCCGAGAATCCAGGATAGAAAAAAATGGCAGCAAGTTGCTGGATTTCACTTTCTCCAGCAAAAAAAAAACAGTCGCCCCACTTAAGCAGAAAATTTTTTTTTCAAATTATCTTCTTATTCAATTATTAAAAAAAAAAAAAAAAAAAAACAAGTCTAAAAATTTCATTCAAATAATTGGTATCCGAAAAACAAAGAAAAAGAAAAATGGGTCTGTAAGTTGGCGGTTTTAATTAAAATCTTCTCGCTGCGAAAGAGCAAAAACTGTGAAAACTTTATTCAAATCGTTAGAGCTGGCTTTGGTTTTCGATACCGATACCAAACGATACCGAGACTTTTCTAATATCGCGGCTTGCCCTACTAGTGGTCTCTCAGGGGGTTTATATTTTAAACGAATATCTCAGAAATGAGGTACCAAAATTTACATGTAACTTTTCGTGGCATTGAAAAACTTTAACCATGGATTAAAATTTCTATGGCTGTGACTGATAAATAAATAAATAAAACTAGTTGATCCTATTTATCAATTACTGACCAATAAGATACTAGAAACTAGATGGTATCCCCTTTTTGCGAATTATCCCCACATATGGGGTGTACGAAATATTTATTAAAATAAAATTCTTTTAATATGGTTAAATATAAAAAAAAGGAGGCCTTAACCCTTGACATCATGAAAAATATGATTCCGAAGTATGGCAATACTTATATTTTTCACAAGGGTGTGACTACATTCAACACTAAATTTTAAGCTTTTTTCCATACACGCATTAGGCATTTGGTGACATTTATTATTAAAAAATTATCAAAAAAAAGTGGAGGTCCCACTCTTCAACATCATCAAACCAAATCAAATTTTCGATCCTCAATTTCTCACGCTGGAACTATTCAAATTAATAAGAAAATAAAAACTTTTATTTTTACGAATAGAGAAAGTAGACACAGGTTGACGCAAAATTAGAAAAAAAAAATTAAAACAGAGTGTTTCAAAAATATGTTAGTGTTTGGCAACTTCATTGTCCCTTGAGAGATTTAAAAGAAATTGGCACAAGTGGAAGCTGACACAAAATTAGAAAAGGATGATTCAAGTTAAAAGTTCAAACGAGCTCATTTAATTTAAACAGAAGAATTTTTCATTTTAGTTTTCTTCATATTCAATTAGAAAAGGATGTTTAAAAAAAATTTTAACATTTTGCAACTTCGTTGTTCCGTGAGTGATGTCAATTGAAACAGTTGATACCTGCTACAAAATTTGAAAAGAAAAAACATTTATAAGCGGGTGTTTCAAAAATATGTCAATATTTGTTTGTTCATTGTTTCCTTAGCGATTTTAATGAAACTGACACAGGTGAGAGCTGACAAAAAAATTAAAAAAAGAAACGAGTATTTTCAACAGGGTGTTTACAAAATTGTTAATGTTTAGAAAAATTCGTTGTTGCTTGAGCGAAAATATTTTTATTTTAATTCTAAATCAACCATCACCATCAAGAAGTTGCAAATAATTGAAGTTTTTTTTCAACTTTTTCTCATTGAAATCACTCAGGAGCGGGTTGGAATTCTGGTTTTCAAAATCCTGTTTGGTCAAAATTATGCTTTTTTTTTGTAAATTCTGTATATCAAAATTCTGTAGAAATGTGCAATATTCTGTATTTCTCAATTCTGTCTGGTCAAAATTCTGTTTTCCCAAAAAAATCTTATAAAAACTAAAATTCTGTCTGAAAAAATTTTCATAGCACAAAACATTTTTCTGAATAATTCTATTATGCCCCAGAGTCCACAGCAAATTTCGGATGTCAGTGATAGCAATTATAGAAATATAGGCATCCAAAACATGAATAAATGCTATTCCAAAAATCAATGTCTTGGAGTTCATTGCCGGTTATGGGCTGCAATACTTTGATTTTGGGAATAATCTTGACACACTTTCGAAATTTACCTATACTTTATCACTCATACAAAAATTGAGACATATTAACGAAGTTTAAAGTCTTACTACGTTTACTACGGCTTAACGCTGTTATATAAATACTCACTCTAAAACTTTTTTCTTATTTTTAATTTTCTTCCCATTTCTTACTGCATTCACTTGCGCTTTTGCGAAAAGTAGTCCATTTTCAGGTCGTTTATGAGCTTATATAACCCGCCTTTCATTTTTCATTTTCTTTCATCAGCGACTCAACACTCAAAAGCATCGACACTGTTTTATATTCCTAGAAAAACTTCTGTATATATGGGTTTTCATCGGCAAAAACAGACCAAAACTCAGCCTTAGGTTTTGCAAATAAGTTTCTAAGTATTTAGTTAATTTAAAATCATTTCAATTATGTGTGTACATTCATACCACGTTTAATTTACATAGTTACAATACAAGAAATATGTTTTTCAAAATTAAATATTTAAAAATTCTGTATATCTGTACAAACTGAATTTTGGATTACAAAATTTTGAAAAACTGAATTTTGGTCATGCAGAATTTTGTACAACCAGAATTTAAAAAAAAAGAATTTTGACATGCTGAACTTTAAGAGCAGAATAATTACCCTACAGAATTTCGACACCAACCCAAATCACTCATAGAACAATAAAATTTTGAAATGCCGAAAGTTGATTGAAATACCCTATTTGAAAACATTTTTTGTTTTCTTATTTAATGTCAGCTCCCACCTTTGTCAATTTCATTAAAAATAATTATAAAAATAAATCACTTCACAACCGTACTGAACGGATCCTTAATAGGGGATGATTTGATTTACGAATCTTTTCGAATCTTTGTCCTAAGAGATCCATATTCTTCCTAAATTTTATTTTTCCGATCTGTCACAAACGAGAGATATAGAAAAAAGAAGGATATCATTTTCTGTGAGAGAACTATAAATTTTTTTGATTGAAAATATCATTCGGGAAGTATATTTTTTATGGTTCGTGAGAAAGAAGATTGATAAAGTAATATTTTCCAAACACAACAATTATCTTTACGGAAAGCAACCATTATTGTCCAAAAACACATTTGGCATCTGGAGGGATTTTTTCAATTTTTTTATATACAAAATAATTTCCAGCGTACAGAGTTGGTGAGGAAGTAAACAAAAATAAAAATAACACGAAACTTTTTGCTGAATACGAACGGCTTAGATAAGGAACACTTATTCATGACAAAAAAATCCGTTGAGTTATTTTCAAATTTATTTTCTCAAATTTCATGCAACAAAATATAAAGAACCTATTTTAAAGAGACTGATACAGTCAACTGAAACCTGGACCTGATATTTTTATAGAGCATCAACAGAAATATTGGAGAAAAATCACTAATGCCAGAAATTGTTTTGACCAAAAAAAAATTGAAGCTTCATCAACTCCAGGACAAAGTAGAAGTATTCATTCAAGTATTTTGAAGGAAAGTTCATACCTAGCCTATCAAAACTTTCTGCCAAACTAAGACAAAGCAATGTTCAGTGACATTAATCCAGCAAGTGATCCAGTCGATTAATCAAACTTATGTACATCACAGAAGATAGCTAAAATTATTAAGAAACCCCAAGCCAAAGGTTATCCAACTTCGTCTTAATAAAGCTTTTTAATTTTATCCACCATAATCAATTGCATCAACAAACGACCTCTGTCTCCAAAAATGAAAACCTAAAAAAATTGGAGTGATTTTTAAAGAAAGGTGTTAGTCGCACCAACTACAGCCTGATCGATATGCTCTTCAAGAATTTATAACTCAGCTCTAGAAGAAGTGATACTCAGGAAGTACAAGACATTCTGTAGCAAAAACAATATTATCCCTGATATGCACTTGGTTTTCAGAGAAAAACATTTTACTTGCATCCACTTTAGACAAAAGCGTCAGCAAACGGGGACAAGTAGGAGCACTAAGCATTTCCTAATCAAGATATATTTCATACAATTTTTCTTCTTTTGTATACTACTTAATTTCTATAGGTACCTAACCTAATTTTAGAATGAATATATCCTCCCCCCCCCCTCCTAACTATCCTGCGTACATCCTTACTCCCAAACTTTCATCAAGGCCACATCATATAGTCTAATAGCCAACGATATTAAAAGTCAAGTCATTTGCCTAACATTTTAAGTTACTTCAGCAATAGCCCTTGAAGTGAAGGAATTACTGTTTGTCTGCCTTTACCTAAAGATGTGTCGAATAGGTGTAAAATTTGATGTTAATTTTGTACATAGATTTATTTCAACGCCTAATGGTCGAAGGGAAAAAGTGTGCCAACAAAAAAAATATTTAGCTGGCAATTCTGAACAATTATTGTCATATACGTCAAACTATCTGTGGTTAGTCCCTAAGAAGATATAGAGCAAGATATTTTCAAACATTATGTGTCCACCTGAGTGGCTTTCAGAAATTTTGCCGCTTTATATGTTCTCAGGAACTAGCCGGACAAGCTATACGTACAAGCGGTATAAATGTGCACCGCTGAGGTCGATGGGTGCCTTGAGCTATCATTAAAAAATCCACTTCCTCGAAACCACTACTTAATGACTTTTTTAATTTTCACTTCATTTTAAAAGATCACACCAATATTGATCACACCAGATTATTCTGAATTTAAAGACGCAAGGTTTTCAATCTGGCAATACTTTTTTCGGAGTTGGTCTTTTTGACAGCTGTCAATTGATTTATGCTTAGTTTAGTATGCATATTATGCCATTACATAATAAATAGATTTACTCCTAAACAACGTTTGAAAATTGTGGAAAATTACTACCAAAATAATGGTTCGGTTACCGTGACGCATCGCGAAAAAATCAATTTATTAAAGGAAACTTTTGTTGAGCGTATTACCTCGCGTCTTTGGCCTGTGGCATGGCCCCCTAAATATTTCTTGAATATACATTTTTTTCCTCTGACAAAAAGAAATTGAAAATAAAAGAGATGTAAAAAATGTACGTCAAATGTTACACCTGTTTGACACGTCCTTATGCAGCTAGACAAACGGGTTTTGGTTCAAAAGCTCAAAGGCTATAAAAAGCCATTTTCCTTTGGAGGTGGCAAAGAACTCATAAGTATTAGATTAAGGTTTTCATCCACTCATGAGTTCTTTGCTGTCTCTAAAGAAAAACTGTTATGGATGTGACTTACAATGTTACGCAAATGACTTGACTTTTAGTGTTTTTGTCTCTAGGTTTAAGAGTTCTAAATAGACATTGACTTATTCAAAATTCTAGAATTTAACTTTATTTGAAACTGTACACAATAATTGTGACTTAAAAAAATGAGCGTTGCTTCATATATGTGTCCAAAACCGTATATATTCTCCAACTACTCTCGTCCTACTTCTTTGTCTGCACTAATTTTTTTTATTGAATTAAAATTATCCCACACGAACACATAATGTTCCCATCATCACGTTGTAGGTCTAAACTTATAGATTCGATCTTAGGTTAGATTTCAAAAAGATAAACCGAACGAACGAACGTAACATCATCGATGGAAACACTTGCTATCGGTGAGGTCCAGTCCATATGCTCCCAATGGAGATGCGTTACTGTTTTTTTTGTTCTGTCCTCATTTCTGCACTAATTTATTGGATCTTGCTATAAAAATATTTTTATAAAGTCCTTGGGAGTACATAAACATTATAATAAAAATTAAAAACCATATAATTGTGGTAAAATAGTGCACAACGTCATTGTCCTGTCATGTTTGACCAGACTAACATCAGAATCTTTGCTGCGTGCAAATTATGCAAAAGGAGTTGCACCACACATGCAGTAGGTAAAGCTATGGTATAAAATAATTCAAGAGAAAAACAATTTAATTTAACAAAAAAAAAAAAAACGAAAAAAAAAATACTCACAAGTGCGACAAAAATGGCAGCACTGACTAGAAAGGGCAGTAAAGTGACAGGAAGTCCCCGCGCTGCAACCACCACAACCACGACTGTGCCCATCATAGAGTCTTACTCTCTCCTTATGGTCCTCCTATAGCATAATGTAGACGATGCGAATGCGGCGCGTATTAAGTGCGCGGATACCTCGTATTTGTGCGTCGTGTGTGGTCATTTCCAAGAGAAGTGTAACCACTGAGCAGAGCACATATAAACATCTTTCTTGGAGCTGTAGCTAGAGCTGCCGATCGGCACACAGGAATCTGAAAATGCAAAATCCCACAGCCTGTGCGCGAGGAGCGCGAGTGTCCCACAGAGGCATGTGAGCAGGCTGTTCGCAGCGTTGTAACCATAAATCGTGTGAAATATCGCATTTCGCATACGGAATGGCCTCCATAGTGTAAGTCCCTTAAGAGGCCCCATTGCGGACAGCGCAGCAGTTTCGTCTAAATTTATCCGCGTGCGATGATGTTGATATGTGTCACATGGCTTAACCACCCGCCCACCAAATTAAGCATTGCCATACCAGCAAGCCATACGGCCTTCTCCGTCAGTGGGTGCATTCGGTTCCCCTCAGCGTCTGTATACATCTGATGTGATGACAGAACATGATCGCACGACAGCAGCTGATAACGCGGCACAGTATTGTAATCCTTCGGCACCACCACCACCGACTGCACCGACTGTCCTAGTCCGGTACTCTCGGGTGGACAATGCTCACAAACACGGTCATGTTGGTCGCCCACAAAGTCATGTCACCCGTCAACAGAACAATGTATCAGCCAAGTTAATGGCATCTGCGCCGATCGAGACCGCTGGGAACTGCCATCGAAAGGATCCCAATTTCCGATCCAGCGAGGAAGTACCCAGCGCACCATGCAAAGGACCACCACCAACGCATGCTAAAACATGGACCAGCGTGAAACAAAAGGCGAAAAAGCAGGACAAAAGGTAAATAAATCTCTTTGGCCCTTAGGTTTTTTTCTTTTTTTGTTTATGCTTTGTCTTGTTTTGACCGCTTTGCTGGGGTGGAGAAGCTTGTCGCTGATATGTGTCTCTCCCTCCCTATGGTTGTCGATACGATTTGCAAGCTAACACGATGGACGGTCTTACATGTCCTGTAGATGCCAATAATGTGGAATGTGATGCAGATGTGGCTGGACATTGCCAATTGGGCGGTAGAAGAAGGTGATCTCTGCTGAGGTGCTGTACCTATTTCGTGGTTTGACAAATTGTTACATGATGTTGCAGCATGTGTTTGCTGGCTGTTTGTGCAACAGTTTTAAGTTGAGCAACACACAAAATCCTAGGTGTGGAAAGTGGATTTTGTTAGATCACGCTTAGGAATTAAGAGATGTCCATTTAAGTGGGTTTTATTTCAATTAATTCTGGACTAAATGGAAGAACTTTTGGACTGTTCTGAAATGGGAAACATCTCAGTTACCAGGATTCATTTAACATCGTACCGAAAAAGAATGTCTGCTTTAATGTAGCCTCAGCCCTCAGATAATTGAAATTCGGGGAATTATTTAGAGATGGTCTGCGCAATGAGCTATAGAAGCAAGAGTGAGTAGAAGAAGCAATTACTGAAACGATCATTGAATGCAACTGACAAGATGGCGAAAATGGAATGAGGTATGAGTTAGGAGTCAGTGATGCGGCACGGCAAAGCTCGATGGGGCAGAATGTATCAGTTGAAGCAAAGTTGCCTCAGACTGCAAGCTTATTCTGTGAGTATTCGAAAAGTGGTGTCCGTAATCGCCATTCATTTGCCTGCAATAATCGGATATGTGGCTTACACAAAGCAGCTAGGTGGGTTTATAGGCGGTGCCAGTCATGTAAAGAAGCTAACTGCTTGGGGTGAAGTTTTAATTTGTCCAGAAGATAGTCAACATTTATCAAGTGAAGGGTGTTGGACGAACCCATTTTCTTGATTCGTGAAAGATGTATGCTAACTTGACATTGATAGAAAACAAACTATCAAAAAACATAGAAAACATCGCAAGACAAAACTTAATTTGTCACAACTAGCAAAGGTTAGATAAGTTAGGTTAGAAGAGGTGATAATATGGCGAGCCGCATCATCTCACTCGGATCTTGTTGGATCCATTGCGCTCCCCAGGGTAAAGATGGGAAGTGAGGAGGGATAAGGAGGAGGTTAACGGCAAGTTTTAAGTGAGGGAGGCCTTCCTGAATCATAATGTGTTCTGAATGAAAACACAGTCCGCAAAAGATTAATTAATAACAAATTATTTAAAAATATAATAGTAAGTTTGAGAAGAATTTACGATTTTAAGAAAAAACATAGAAATAATATAGAACGAAAAATCTGAAACTGTCTCAACTTATCAACGCCAAATCATCCAAAGTTACTTTACTAACATGACACTCAAAGAAAACAAATCATACAAAAAAAAAACATAGAATACATCGTAAGATAGAACTAAATTAGTTACAACCAACTAACGACTAATTAACGGCAAATTATTAAGCAATAAAATATTAGGTAAACTAATGTTAAATATTAAAAGCCTTAAAAAACACACAGTAGAAAAAAAACGAAAAAATTGGTCAAATATATCGAATAACAATAAATATTAGGTTTTAGAAGCTTTGACCAGTTTTTGGAAAAAAATATAGAAAACATAGAACAATAAATTTGCAAATGTCATAACTAATTATTGATTAAATAACATCAAATAATTAATCAATAAGGTAATAAGTTTCAAAAGCCTTACAATTTGTTGAAAAAAAAAATAGAAAACATAGAATGACAAATACAAAATTGTATCAACTTACTAACGATAGCTTATCTACTTGCCCATTTTTTGATCCATGCATATTATTTTGCTTACTAGACACAATGGACACATGGAACACAAATCACCCAAAAAACATAGAACACATCGCAAGAAAAACATAATTGTCTACCTTTAATTAACGACTTATAAGTGCCAAATTATAAAGAAAAATATTAGGTTTTACAAAATTTTATCACTTTTAGAAAATAACATAGAAAACATAGAATTCAAAATTGTCATTACTTTTAGTAACAAATAATCCACCTATGATTTTTCAATCTGTTTAGTTCCTTTGCTTACTTGATACTTATACCTAGCAATTAAATCACCAAATAACATAGAACACATCGCAAGGCAAACAAAATGTCACTACTAACTAAAGATTTTTTAAGGACAAATTACTAAGCAATGATCCATTAAATTTAAGAAGTTTTTACCACTTTTCACAAAAACATAGAAAACATAGAAAACAAAAATATCAAATTTTCACAGTTAATTAACGACTAATGAACAATCAATTAACAACAAATCAAGAAAAAACACAAGTGTGTTCCAACTCAAAGCTTCCTAAAGACTACAAACCCCTTTTTTTCAATTTAAAATCCTTTGACAGATAATGCCATTTCAAACACACACTGGTTTTATTAAAAATTAAAATTTATTCCAAATACACATCAAGCCTCTCTAAGTAGTTTGCACCTCAGCCCGTGTAACCTCCTCTTGTATTATTATTTCGCCACCATCAGAGTTTTTTTTTCTTCAGTTAAATGGAAAAGACAAGAAAAAAAAAATGATTAAATTTCTCATCTCGGTTATGATTGAAGTGAATCGTTTAACTAGACCAACCCTAGATTCTGTTCTGAATTTTAATCGACAGTCTCTGTGTTTGATCCTAAAAATACAAGTTTGTAGGTTTTTTTTTTTTTGAATATATATAGGAGGCTTCTCGTCGTCATCACATCCTAAAATGCTGGCCTCGTGCACACATCATCATCGCGCACCAAAAATCACATTTAAGAAACTCAAAGAAGCAAAGCAAAAGGAACATAGAATACCAAACCATAACCTAACCAGCATCTACTATAACAAGAACGTTTTCGATTTTAACACAACAAGGAACAAGGAATCATTTATCTCGGCACACCACATCATACATCCGAGACACATGGAAAAAAAAATGTGGTTCAATACATCTTGGTCGATTGGATACCGATCGAAGAGATGCATCGCGAAGGTGAATTTCACCAGCAAACTAGATTTTGCTATTTTTTTGTATTCATTTTATGAAAAACTTGTCAAACATTATCTTTTATTAATTATGCTGATATTGAAATTGCAAATAGTTTGGTATCCTTTTCAGATGACAGAATGGTAGTCCTTGCCTTAGCTGGAAAAATTTCGAGCCCATATCAAAGTATTTTTAGCTTAATTTTCTGAAATTAAAAAAATTCTTGTAGAATTCAAAATGGTGGCCAAGGCTCCTGCATATATCTGTCAAATTGGCAACTACCACTAATGGACTAGCAGATACACTGCCTACGTTATTTTTGTTTTGGTTTATTAAATAAACTTCAATTGAGAAATTCTTCTTAAATTGCTTTTTGACTCTGGACATAAAAGTTGAGGGCGAAACTACTGAAAAATTGCAAATTACCTCACGTAGCAACGATTTGCGAGTTGTTCTCTGGACTATACGGGTGCACAAAGCACTTTTATCCAAACTGAATCGATAATTCAGATCATGTCCCGAACAACATCGCCTTCACCACCATCATTGTCCCAACAATGCTCTCTGGACTCCGCATATAACCATCATATCTACTTGCCAATTGGTGGTATAGGTAGTTCAAAGCCTTGTCCATGTCCAGCTTTTGCTGACCAAAAACCTCCATCAGACCTCGATGTACGTACAGTATATCATCACATGAACATCTCCCACTCCAATGGACATTAATCAAGACGGGACTTTGGCACAAATAAAAAAAAAATCTAAAAAAAATCAAAAAGTGGGAGGATGCACCATCAGTTTTGAGAGTTGAACGAAGGCAGAGGTGTATGTGGTTCATATTTATAAAAAAAAGATCAAGCGGGAAGGTATGGATGGATATAGTCGGCAGGGTGCCTTGAGCCAAATGTGGTATTTTCAATGAACTTCTTTGCGAATTCTGGAGTGCAACACACCATCATCACCATCTCTCTACATCCAGTGAATCAAAAAAATGCTGTCGGAGCTGATGTCTTCTCGGTTGGTATGCAACAGCTTCTGCGGCAGCAAATGTAGCATCAGCATCAGCATGCAGCCGCGTGAACTTCTGCGAAATTATTTATCCGCAGTGCATCTGAATTGCGCGCACAATATCCACCTTCACTGCCTGATGCTGCTGCTGTTGCTGATATACTTCATAAATGTATCCTAAGGCATTCTATGTTGATGTTTCAATGGTTAGATGCATCTTGTATACGATGCTTTTGGAAGCGCGTGTCGATGTGAATGAGAATTTTTGGGGGCTAAAAAGAAATTATTAATACAAATTTTTTAAGAGGCCACGCACCCTCTCATTTAGTGCAATTTCAATATCCGCTTTGTTTCATTTATCAGCGACGCGAAGGTTGCATTGTTGGTAGGTTGCAAGCAAGAGACTTTAAATAAAGAAGAAATCCATTTGAAAGTAATTTATAGAAGATAAAGTACCTACTCCTATATTTTTTATATTATCTTTAGACTTTGAGGAGTAGAGAGATGGAGAGAGGGCTAAGGCCTGAAACTCTACAAATTATTTTCAATATACAGGGTGTCCGGTAAACATGACCGCTCTGAAACCAGAAATAAAAATGGGCTATCTCAATCTTTATATGTTTAGATTCTAATAGATGAACACCTTTTTTTAAGATTTTTTTGTAAAACTACTTCTACAGGGTCTTCCAACAAGAGGGTTTGTTTTGAATTGTCACTATTTTTCGTTTATCAATATTAAACTGTCATTACGATAAGCTATAAGCTCGTACAACCTGTCGAAATAGTGAAAGTCACGAAAATAGTGAAAAGTTTGTATTGCATTTCGTCTCTATCAAGATCTTAACAATATCGTCCAGTTAAAGTGAATTTAGTCGATACTTTTGGTGGTTCAATTCTTGTTCGTCAGGCCAGGTTAAAATATTGCCTCTGTACCTGTAGCTGTATCTAAAAGTGTGGTCGAAAACTCATTTTCGAGACGATCCCAGGATCCCCATCACTTTAAACCCTTTTTTTTGACTGACGTTAATACTTTCGACGCACACAGGAGTATTTGTATGCAAAAACTGGGCAACATTAATTTTTGTCTTGATTGCACTATTTTCATCCAATATGAAATAAATGCAGATTTCAATAAATTTAGCTTCTTTTAAAATAAAAAACATTTTGGAGTTTTTTTTTTTAATTTTTCTATTAGACTCTAGAAAAAGATGCATACAATCTCATATACGATATGACCAAAATTGCTAAAAAGGAACAAATTGTTCACCATTTTTTTCTTGCAAATCGATACTTGAAGCTTTGTTTGACCTTTTTCTGTACATTCAATTACCAAATAACTTCGAAAAATTAAACAAAATGCAATCCGAATGAACAATAACCGAATAAATAGTCAGTTCGAATGGGCATAAAAATAGGAATACGATATGACCAAAAACACTACATCCGCAAAATTCCGCAGCCGATTTTTTATGAAAACGAAGCTTGATGGTTTGCTTAATCCAGCCCTTTACAAATAAGAACCCAATTTCACCTTCATCTATAAAAAAAAAAGTTACTTCCCAATGGAAAATAACTAACAAAAATAGCCATTTTTTGCACTTTTATAACAAAAATTCGAAAAAATATAAATATTAAAACATTTGTCGTAAAATAGGCTCAATATAATAGTACACATCTGCAGCTTATTTTTACAAACCAAAACTTTCATCAGACTGCACAAAATTTTTAACAAATAATTAAATGAAATGGATTTTTTTTTGGATGTTGATAAAAAATAGAAGTGACAAAAAAATCTATACGTTGGACTAATATCGTAGTCAAAATTTGTATATCTATAAAAACATACTGTAGCTGAATGATACAAGAGATTTTAGCTTTGTCTGGAAAAAGTCCGCTTTTCAATTTTGACATTTTAAAAATCGACTTTTGGCCGAGTTTTGTAGGCAAATACTCCTATGTATGACGCACGTCAGTTTCATGTACTTTCAGTAAGACATGCAACATAGGATGTACTCGTACATACGTGCGATGGCAGCACCACCATTTTAGATTTTTGTAAAAAAAGGTTTGTTCTGTAATATTCCGCCATTTGAAGTATCTAAAAATATATATCGTACTATAAGGGTATGGTTTTTGAAAGGTACCTTACCTAAGAAAATGTCTTAAGCGTGAAGTTATCATATCACCATTTTTGATTATCAAAAAAATTTTGCCGTGTTGTGTTCAAATTGTGTCGTTAATTTAAAATTGAAAATTTGCTAATTTTACGAATGAAATTTATTTGAAAATTTTGAAATTTCTTTAAAATGAAATATGTTTTTTTGCGAGTTGGGGTCGAAATTCTGTTGGATCATAATTTTTCTTTCAAAATTCTGCGTGTCAAAATTCTGTTTTTCAAAATTCTGTATATAAAAATTCTGTAAATATTTACAGAATTTTTAAATATAGAATTTTGTAAAACAGATTTCTTGTAATGGAACTAAATTAAACGTGGTAAGAACATACATACATTATTGAAACGATTTTTAATTAACTAGATATAATCTTAAGGCAGAGTTTAGATCAGTTTTTGATGCTGAAAAGCCAAATACGGAAGTTTTTATGTCACAATTTACGTGTGAGTTATAGCAAAAAAAGATGTATATAGGTAGGCGTCGAAAGTTTCAGTCAATATTATTCCCAAAATCAAAGTCTTCAAGTCCATAAACGGCATTGGACTCCAAGACATTGATTTTTGAAATAGCTTTTATTCATGTTTTTTGACGCCTATTCTTAGTTTTATGCTATCACTCATATTCAAAATTTACTGTGGGCTCTGGGTCAATAGAATCATAAAAAAAAACAGAATTTTGAAAACCAGAATTCCGACCCGCTTCGGTTTTTTGCTTTTTTTCTAAGCTTATGAGGCATATTTGCATTTTTTTCATCCAAAAATAAATTTTGCGTAATGTGAAATAAGCACCACAATTTTATGTAAATTTCACTTATTGAACTTTTTGAAATTTCTTAAAAATGAAAATTGTTTGAGATGTTATTTAATGTCAAAGAGATAAACAAAAATGCACAAATATTTATAACTTTTATGGCCAGAAAACAATTTTACAAATCGTAAAATACCGTATTGTATTCAATTTGTGCTGCATTGTGCCGAAATATCTTAAAAAACAATCGAAAATTTGCCAATTTTACTTACATGTAAATATGAATTGTGTTTTTTTTTTAAATTTTTTTTTTTATTTCTTAAAAATAAAAGTTGTGCTGTTTTGTGAAAAAAATTCACATTCGCAAAAAATAGAACATGTTTTATTTTTAAGAACTAACAAAAAATCATTCGTAATTTTTTTTAAATTTGCAATTTTTTTTAAATATTCGGGCACATGACGGTACAAGTTAGGCACAACGTACTTTACGGAACATTATTTTTCTGAAAATAAAAATGGCGGTGACAGATTTACTCTTCTCAAAATTGTTTTTTTTTCGGCTTATGGCACACAAACTAAGCATAACTTCATTTTTTAAGAAATTTCAAATAAATTCATATATAAATTAAATTAGCTAATTTTCAATTTTTTGTTTAAATATTAATGGCACAGTAGTGCTATAATGATTAGGGGGTTGGACTGTCATATGTTACGCTGAAAGTCTGGGTTCGATTCCCAGCTGCTGCCACCTTAAAAAAAAGCAGAAATATTTTTCCCAGGTACCTACTGTCTCTTGGGAGGAACTGACAAATCCGCCAAGAGTATATTTGTCATGAAATGGTGCTTCTCAGCTAGCCGTTCGGGGTTGCAAAAAATTGTAATTCGCCTCCATTCCTGATACTAACACGCACACAGGAATAGTTAAGATGAGAGTTGTAACTTGTAAGTCACTAGGTTCTGTTTCTCCATGTGCTGTTGCGCCATCATATTTTGTTTTATCTATGGCACTGGCAGCACCAGTTGGGCAAATTAAAAAAAAACATCTTTCGTAAGATTAGTAAATTTTTGAATTTTGATTTAGCTCTCAGGGCACAAACCGCAGCCCTAAGTGAGTACAAAACAACACAACTTTAACTTTTTAAGACATTTCAAAAATTTCATTCACAAAATATTCAAATTTTTGAAAACAAAAAAATTATTAGTAGAAAATGAGTCATAAGGATAATTAGAATCAATTGCATATACAAAAGATTGCCCAAAAGCAGATGACCGCGAGGTGGGGTGGGTAGGTGAAAATGGGTGGAGATTTGAAAATGAGGCTTTTTATGATTTCTGGCAAAAGTAGATCTCCTATAAAAAAATATTTGGGAAAGTTGTAGATGTTTAAGAGACCTACAACTTTTACTTGTATCCTTTTATCTCATGACCTCAAACATATTGAGAAAAATACCAAAAACCAAACTTTTTGTTTTTATTTTCGTCGAAGAAAAAAATAATTCGATTTTAATGAATTATGTTGAAAACATAAGTTATTGTGTTTCACGCAAGCTGTAATTTTTTAAATCAAAATATATATTTTTGGATTTTTTTGTGAATTTATTTTGAAAAAGTTTACTAATTTTCAATCAGAAAAGTTGATGAAAAAATTTTAATTCAATTTCTGTGGTCAAGTTACTTTTGAAACACTTGAAATCTCAGTCAGAACCCTAATTAAGGTTTTGAATCAAACAATGGACAGTTATATGCATTTACGCGGAAAATCGAACTTTAGAAAACCTTTTTTTTGGTTTTTACCCTTTTTGACTAACTTTGTTTTTTTAAAAGCAGAAGTTTCAACAAATGGAATACTGTCATAAATTTTTAAAAATTAAAAAAAAAAATCGTCAATTTTTTAATTGAAAATAAGTCTTTTTTTCAAAATAAACAAAAATCCAAATTTATATATTTTGGTTCAAAAAAATTACAGCTTGCTTGAAACACAATGACATACGTTTTCTAAGGATTTTATGAAAATCGAATAAAAAACAATAAAAAATTGTTATAGGTTATGTGAAGAACTGATGAAGTTAAAAGTTGAAGGTCTCTTAAATATCTGCAACTTTCTGATATTACTTTTTTGGATAGATGGTCTTCCTTTGCAATAAATTGTAAGAAACTTCATTTTCACACCGCTACTGGTCATCTGCTGCGGGGTAATTTATGTTTCCCTTTTATATACTATTAATCCTAATTTTCCCCATCATTAATTTTCTGAATTTTACTAATTCTTTTTTGGCCTTGAAAGGTGCAAAAGTGCGATTTTATTTTTATTCTCTTCGGTTGGCATATGGCAGAAAAAACTAAGCAAAAACAGAAAATGTTTCATTTCAAAAAAATTTCATTCATAAAATTTGAAAATTTTCGAATTTTATTTCAATATTAATGACACAGGGCGGAACAAGTTGAGCAAAATGCAGAATAGTTTTTTTTTTAATCAGAAATGGCAACTTTACTCCAAAAAAAATGGGTATACGACTTCTTAAACACCAGATTATTACATGATTTGTGTTACTACTTAGTGCTATTGCCCCAACTAATATCTTTATCACAGTATCATGTTACTTAAACGATCTTGATTATTTTCTATTACCTACAAGTTATTCATGAAAAAACATAAATATTGCATGAGAAAAGGGTTTCACAAAATTATACAAAAATATACCACCAACAATATCATAAACAAAAAAAAAAAAAAAAACATAACAAGATACAACCAACTCTGGGTGTCATTTGATTACACAGTTGGTGATAATGTCTGACCATAGAATGAAGAGGCCACTGTGCCAAGTCGTGGGAATCAACAACAAACAAATATAATCATTTAAATGCGTGAGAACCACAACACACTTGTGCGTAGAAACCAAAATGTCACCTAGTTTTCTTTAGTTTTCACTTCTCTGTCCAAACTTTATGCTGAATCTCCCCCAACTGACTGGTCTAACATGATACACATGCAACAGTGTTCCACAACTCTTTCTAGACAGACAAAAAAAAACAACAACAACAAGTCCCACAGCACCAAGAACATGTTGATTTCTTTTAAATGCAGAAAAAGCGGTTTGTAGACATTTAAATAAATTGCCAAATATTTGTTCAGTCTGATAATGATAAGCAATTCTATATGAACTGTGGGAGTCTCTGCTGCGCTAGCCACTAAGCCGCTGTTCGATTGAAAAAAAAAACACACTCAATATTCGAATTTGCTTAAGAATTCAATATTTATCCATGAAAATGATATTTTTTATTTGCATTTAAATCGTTTGTATTGATTGTAAATAAATCCGGGGATTTATATCTAATGATGATTGAGTTTGAGTTGTTTGGGAATAAATGGAATTCGAAAGACCATGTTAGATACGTAGTTTAGGTGATGTATTGAATTGTCACCTGAATGGTAATGGAAGAACTAGCTATTTAATAAATTATCCGGTTTGATTTTTTAGCTGCTACTTGTATGATTCTGGAGTATGTGAAGTTAGCGACACATTTTTTAAATTTGTTATTTTTTTAGAGATGTTCCAGATTCCCATTATGTTCCCGTTTCGGGTTGTCCCAAATTGTTGTTCAAACATATCCAAAGATACGGGTTTTAGACCAAACAACCGTTTCTTAAAAATTGAAACTTTTAGATCTGATCTAGGTTGTTCTAGTTATTGTACCAAGTTTTTAGACTTTTTAGTTCAAAATTTCAAACATAAGATACAAAATATTCGAAAAAATTCAAGCACAGTTTTTAAAATTCCTCCTTTTTTTTTGACTTTCACAAAGTCTTCTTCTTTTCTCAACGACAGTGAAGTTAAAACAATAACATCAGATTTTAACAAGACCAAATTGGAATTCATAGTTCTCTTGCATTTTCACTCCGGATTTTAAAGCTCATCACAATGCAGATAGCCATTATATGTAGCTGTTTTCTCCGAAATAGAATTCGCTACCAATTTTCAACTGGATTTAAAATTTGCAGTCTATTTTGCATTTTGAAGAAATATCAAGATCCATATTTTGAAACATTTTCGTAAAAAAAAACAAAAATTAATTTCTTGCCGTTAACTTCACTGTGAAGTTTGCAAATAAGTCGTTTTCCTTTTCAAATTTGCTGTTTTATTCACTCCAAGGAAAAACTTCTGTTTAAAATTTTAGGTCAGATAAAAAAAAAATATAATAAACCCTTAACTCTACTGTGAAGTTTGCATGAAAGCCGTTTTCTCAGCAACGTAGCAAAATAGAAATTTATAGTTTTTTTTATAGAATTTTTGGAAAAATTAGGGTCAAAATTCCTAGTTTCCTAGTGTAATCCTAGGTCCTAGTTTGAAAATACAAATTCTAGATACCTCCGTTGCTGAGAAAAGAGCATTAATAAAAGCTTCACAGTGAAGTTGGTAGTGAAAATTATTGTTTTATTGTTTTTTTTTTTCAAATATAGACTTAAAAAATTGCACCTTAATTTTTCCCGAAATTTAAAATAAACTGCTAATTTTGAATATTACTACAAATTCATAGCTAGCTCCTTTTCAGAGAAAAAGGTAGTCATTCATTCACTTTTTTTTTTCTGGATATTTTTAAATGCTTCCAGACCTAAAGACTGAACGGCAGAGCCTATAAATATAAAAATTAGTAGCTACTAGGTGGTAGGATTGTTAAATTTGTTAGGGTGTACTAGTCAATAGATGATAAACAATAAAAATTGTAAGAAATGAATATGGCTACTATATCTCTGTCAGTGTCAGTCTTAAGTTTAAAATGGCTTTTTGAGCATTTCATTTTAGAGCCAACTTGAGCATCTACTTTATTTTGCTTATGGGTGTCTTGATCACATATTTACTCTAAGAAATTAATCAGCATTCTATTAAAAAAAAACGTAGTACATCGTGGCATGATGGTTAGTGCGTTGGACTGTAATGCTGATGGTCTGGGTTCGATTCACAGCCGCTGCCACCTAAAAAAGAACAGAAATGTTTTTCCGAGGTACTGCCTCTTGTGAGGAACTGACAAATCCTTCAAGAGAATACTTGTCATAAAAGAAGTGCTTCCCATCTAGGAAGTTCGGACTCGACAAAAAATTGTAATTCCCCTAAATTCCTGCTAACAACATGCACACAGGAATGGTTGAGAGTTGTATGTCACTAGTCCATGGTTCTCCACGAGCTGTTGCGCCACCAAATTTATTTTTATTTTATTTTTATTTCTATTAAAATAAAATGTCTCTTTGAACTCTTTTGGTTGGTTCTTGTTAATTTTTTAAATTTTTTCAAACTATCTTTTCTGGTAGGACGTTTAGTTTTGAATCAAAAGTTTTAGTTGCAAAGTTGTCAGTGATGGAGTGTGTGTGAAGTCACAATCTACTTTTTTCATTTTTTTTTTAATATTTTCCAGATTGTTCCCAATTCGTTCCAGATTGTTTTAAATTCGTTTGAAATTATGTAATCAGAAATCGTGGTCTTTAACGCTAACCCCGTTTTTGACCTAAAATTTTTGAAAATTGTTTCATCAGATTGTTCTAGCTGTTGTACCAAGTTTTTGGACTTCGATGTTCGAAGCTTCAAAGCTTATGAGTTAACTTAAATTCTTGTACCTTACCCTACTTGAATATTTTCTAGTCTAAAAAGTGTTTTAAGAATTAAAAAAAAAATAAAGAGATAAAATATGTATTTCAAAAGTTATGGCATTTGAAGTTTTTTTTATCAAAAATGCAAACTACAATTTTTTTGCAATTTTATCTGCAACAATGGTCAATTAAACAACATGACAATAGAATGAGGTTTCTGGTTAAAAATTTAACCTGATCAACTATGTATAAAAAAAGCAGCCTGACCATTAGATATTCTTAACCATTTTTCCTGTGGTACTGCTTCTTGCGAGGAACTGATAAATCATCCAAGAGCTCCCCTGCATTTCTGCTCACAACATGCACACAGTAATGGTTGGGAGTTGTTAGTCACTAGGCACTGGGTCTCCATGAGCTGTTGCGCCAGCAATTTTTTTTTTTTATTTTAGGAGTTATTCACGCTCAAATGTCAAAAATAAAAGTTTTTTGCGTAAACTTTGGAACGTTAAATAGTATAAAAAAGCAATGTGTACAAAATTGTAGATAATATGTTTCTCTACAAAAAATATTTGACAGTTTTTTCTCCAACTGATGGGCAAGAAGATATCGGCATTTCAAATAACGTAATTTGATGAAAATATCACTTTTTTACATATAACTTAGAAAAAGTGAGTTTTGAAAAATTTTTGTTTGCATTACCTACGAGTATATACCGAAAATAATTAGTTTTGGGAGTGATGATTTAAGAGGCATATTTTTTTTTAAGGTATTGGGGCTTCATATCCAAAAAATGCTCTTAATAGTTGCTATAGAGAATATTTTTTTCTACAAAATGTGTATAAATATTTTTTTTTTAAATTCTGCTATTTAAGCGGTTAGTTTTGTTTTTTGTCCAGTTTATATAAGATATAATATCTTTTTAATAACTGCATAAAGAAAAAAACGTTTATGTTACCCTTTATAAGGTTAAATAACCTACAAACTGTGTTCAAATCGTTTAAGAGTGGTTAGAGAAAAATGTTTATTTTCGATACCTTACTTTATTTAAGAGTTTAAAGCAAAAATCTAAAATTTTGAGTTTTTGACGAAATTGTATCTTAAAATATCACTATTTTTATGATACTCACCATTTCTGAGCTAAACGCAAAAAAGTATCTAATATTTTCGTGAATTTACGTTATTTTGAAATGCCGATATCTTCTTCACCATTGGTCAAAAAAAAGTGTTTCGACATTTTTTGTAGAAAATCATTTTATTTATCTAAAATTTTGATCACATTACTTTTTAATACCATTTACCGTTCCAAAGATTTACATGAAAATCGAATATTTTCGACATTTGACTATGAATAACTTTTAACGCAGGCCAAATTCGTCTCTAAGCTTTTGAGGCATTCCTTATCGACAAATTAAAGTAATTGCATTAAAAAATCTTCACTTTTAATTTTTTCGCAGATTTGGCATTTTATTTCTACAATTTTCCTGGGCTAGTAGATAAAATATTGTTTTGAAAATTTCGATTTTTTTCGAATAGAACTTTATACACGCTTACACACTTAGACGCTTGTACGCTCATACGTTTACACGCCTACACGCTTAAACGTTTACACACTTACACGGTTAAGGCAGTTTCATGTGTTCCATTGCAAAAAGCTAGCAAAGTACTTATGGTTAATTATGAAAACTTCCCCACCTCCAAGAAAAAACAGCTGGTTAACAACTTCTTGAAAAGAATATAATTCTATGATTTATAAAAACTCAAGTAAATTGTGTGTTGTGACCTGTCTGAAGGAGATCACAATTTCAATTATTTTTGTGATTCTCACAAGTTGTGACATTAGGAGATTAGTGGAGCGAATTAATTTCAAGGGGAATACGGCTGCCTTTTGATTGGATTTTTGCTTAAGGGGAAATTTATTCTGGCGGAGGAGATTCACAATAACGTTTAGCAGATAAATGTTTCATGGAAAAACATTAATGCAAGGAGGCTGTTCGGGCCCAATGAAGCGGAGGGGCAACAGCTAATTTAATATAAATAACGATAATAATAATAGAATAACAAAAAATAGAAAATTTAACCTCTAAAACAATTTTTACCATACAAGAAAAAAACTTTTCTTTGTGAGCCATTTTTTTGAAATTCAGAATTGTATACTTTGTTTCTGGTTGTTCTTTGATCATTCTTAACTGTTTTTGATCTTGAAATTGTTCTTAATATTAAAAATTTAAAAAATTTCTCCTCATTCCAAGGTAAAACTCTTTAACTAACAAAAACAACATTGAAGGAAATAAGATTGGAATATACTCTTCGAAGCTGCAAAGCTTCGTTTCGAAACTTTTAAATAAAGTTCCGGTACCATTTAATGTCTTCAATCCTCTTTTTTTTAAAACATTTTTGTCTATACCTAGTGAGTTTAACCATTAGACCAAAGTCCCTTACAGTCTTCTTTAGACAGTATAGGTTTGAGTCTTCAAACATTTTGCTACTTTAATATTATGTAAACAAGTTTTGTTAAAATCTACTCAGCGGTAATTTCTAGAGGCTTTACATATCATCGATTTTCTTGGCATTTTTATTCAAAACTTAGTGATACTGTGTTTTGTTATTTATTTCCACTTAACCAATTGTTATTATTTTTTAGCATTCTAAAGAAACCAGCACATAGACATTTTTTTTTTTACCCGTTACACGTGCTTATACAAAATTTCACCACATTCTTCCAACTAACATATCAACAACAAGCCGTTTACAAAAACTTAATCCAAGAAAACAGTTAATCCACCATCAGCATCGCGTACAACACATCTAACAAAATGTCAGCAAAATGTACGACTTTGACCATGTACCTTCTACACTAATCCTGTTAATTGATAATTAACTAACTGATCAGCAGTTTTCTCGCTAAAAAGACATCCGTCCAATTGCAACCCGCAGCTCTTTACCCAATATGGTAACAATCTGAACACATTGTGTCACTTGTTTAATATTGTTATTGGTTTTTCTGTATTCACGTGTGTGTCGTGTCTTTAACAGAGTGGACAGCATCGCACGTTCAACATGACACCTCGCAACATTCACGCAACAAAAAAAAAAACCATAGCCACCAACCATAGAGGCCGTCCTCGAGATTAAACTGACATTCAATAACGCTCAACACGCGTGGTCCATGGCATCATATATCCTTTGACGGATCGCATTTGGACACTTGATGCACTCGCGCACTAATAAAAGTCAAACGCAATCGCTTAATTAGCACGAAAGTGTCTTGCCTTTGGCCGCTTCGCCTGCCTCTGACAGTAACATCATGTCACATCGTTGCTCTGCTGCACCACAATAAGTGTGAACAACGCATAATGTCGATCATAAATAAGAAAGCCAACAAAAGTGAAGCATCTTCCAACATCAACTTCAAGAAATTTTCCTCAAACGCGAACAAAGTTCGATTCCGGTCGGCCGATGCCAATGATGGGACGATGCCAATGATGTGTGAAAAATGCAATATACGCTCCCCTAAAAGCGTGCTCCTAATGAACGTCCTCATATTAAGCATTCCATTTCGGCCATAGATGGAGTTGGCATCAGAGCGACTGGCGGGAAAAGAGTAAGGTACCTTTTCCAATTCTGTGCGATTACATGCGGATTACATGCAGCCAAGAAGTGACAAAATCCACTAGGCAGAGAGATGTCTTCTAGCGGCAGCTCAATTATTTCGCTAAAGTCTCATTACGTGCGCTAACTCCTCCATAAAAGCGCTGAGTGGAGTTCCAAGTACTAACCAACCCGCAACTAACGACGACATCGATGCAATGGCCGTATATGCGCATGCGTGAGTGTGTAAGATTCTGATGGATCGATGGATGGCTTCTATATAGGAATAGGTAAACTCTCTGGAAAAGAAAAGAAGTTCCCCAGTTCTTGGCAGAGATGGATAGTCGATGCGAGGCTCCCAACAACCAATGCGCACATGGAAATCTCTTCTTCGCGTGGCGAGAAAAAATCCACACGACTATTCTTGGCGGAATGTAACATTATTTTACGTTATCGTTTCGTTTCCATAGGACGGATGAACGGACAGACGCATAGACGGGCGAACAAGCAAACACAACATGGCCAAACTAAATATATGCATTTTAAAAGCGAACTCATACTTGGACATTGTCCATTTCGAACGGATGATCGATGATGTTTTAGTTAACTTCCGGACACATCAGAATGAATGTATGAGAGAGAGAGAGAGAGTGTGCTAGAAGAGGAGGAGAGCTGTGCATAAATTCTGCACTGCACTATACCTACTGAACTGTTGACCACACTTGGAAACCATTACTCCTGATGTAAACACATGTAATTGCAGCCCATTTTTGGGTTCGGTCTTTGCAAGTGATTATTTAGCTTTAATAAGGTACGCACAAGTTTATAGGTCTGCATCTATGTGATGGGCAAATAAAGAGACAACAATGAGCACGATGATGAGTGAAGATGTTTTTTTTTTTTTTTTTTTTTTTTTTGCAATTACTTAGCAAATGCAATTATGTTTGAACCAATTAGACGTGAACTTTTAAGGAAAATAGACCATAAAATATGTTAACGAGGTGCAAGTTGCCCTATCAAGGGAACATAAATCCAAAGTTGGAGTCATTGTATAGAGGGATGCTTTTTGACATTATTTGCTGTTATTTTCTGGGAAACATGGGAAACAAGCATGGAGGTCGATTGTGAGATATGTTATGTTGATTGCAATCAAGTGGAGCAGAATCTCGCTGAAAAAAAGTAACGGGTCTTGAAAGGTTTAAATTTTGTCAACAATAATTTGTCACTTTGATCACTTTTTGAACAAAATATTCTGATTGGGTTCTGAGCAGTTTTTTTTTGTTTTTAAACCTTCTTGTACCGAAAATAAGAGTTTTCTTAAATGATAATCAACAAGGATTTCCAAAGAGCGCCTCTTTATGAAGCTTAAGCTTTGGCCAAGGTTCATCGGGATGGTTTTTTTTTGGCATTTTTACTAAGATGTTTTCTGGAAACAAGGATCTTCTTGAAGGATTTCCTCCGAGAGCTAAGGTCGTACGCAAGGGGGCAGTAAGGTACGCTTGTTCTGAATGAGGAATCCTGAATGAATCCAAACCAAAACCCTGCGTACGCCCTTACCGAGAGCCTCTTTAACATTCCTGGACCTAACATCCCTTTTGTTTGTGTCTGGATTTTTGGTGTATGATAATGATAATGTTGAAAGTGTTTTGTGAATTGTTGTGTTAGTGTGGTGCGTTCGAATATAAAATACAAATATTTTTTAAAGAAAATAATATACGACTACTTTTTAGGTGATGATAGGAACATCGTAATGATGATACATTTATAACAGATGCATTTGTGTGTTTTATCGTATGATATTTTTTCCTAATCTGAATTTTTTAGTTTTATGGGGGAGAAATAAGAATAAGGACGGATTTTTTAATGATATTTCATTTAACAGCAAATTATATTCTTAGGTTTAAAATGTATCACAATAATTTAGTTTCAAATTCCATTAAATAACACAGAAATTTTATAAAACCGACAGATTTGTGGATAAAATGCAACAATATGTATCAGAATCTTAATATCATAGAAATTCCCTTAAAATGTAAATATCACATAAATAAATATTTACTATTTCCACTTTGATTTTAATAAAAAAATAGAGTAACTACTCCAATATCATGAGCACAATTATAGTCTTGTACACTGAATGAGACCCAATAATTTTAACGACCTCTTAATATTTTTACAAAAATAATTTTAATTCATAAAAACTAAGAAATATCACAATATGTACTTTATCTTTAGCTTACATTATTTTTACATCAGTTTTAGCTGCTATATACCTTACATGAAAAAAAATACCAATATCACAAAATATTTTGATAAAAATACAGCTTAAAACCAAATATGTATTTACACAATATCTTCAGCGATCATTTTGAATCTTATCTTATATTTAAGTTATTTTTATTTTGAATCATTTCCATTTATTAGGCATTTTTGTTAAAAAAAAAAATTGAATCCTGGAAGGTTTTGATTTAGTATTTTTTTAAAAAACGGCTAAGGGTATATAAATAAGCAATGACGATATCACTACACTCTATAGTACCAAGAATCATGAAAAGCTAAAATGTATATTTTCTTTTAAAGCAAACACTATATAAAGATTTAAGTATACCAAAAACAATCATCATATCATCAGAACGACCAATATCACAGATTAATATCATAGCAGAGAAATCTTGATTTAAATTTCTCGTATTTTACACAAAGTTTGGATTTAATAAGCTTTTGAAAAAATGTAGTACCTCGTGGCATGATAGTTAGTGCGTAGGACTGTCATGCCAAAGATCTGGGTTCGATTCCCGGCCACTGCCACCAAAGAACAGACATTTTTTTCCGAGGTACAGTCACTAGGCCCTGGTTCTCCATGAGCTGTTGTGCCACTAAATTTGTTTTATTTTTAAGCTTTTCAAAAAACTTAAACCACATATCATTGTGATTGCTTAAGACGTAGATATCACAGGATTTTCTATTTTATTAAAGGTTTGAAAACAACATGTCAATTTGTGTTTATCCAAAAATTACGAAGTTCTACGGAATTATTTTATGAGTTGGGATAAAACTTTGGGCTAAATTCGTAGAAATTCGTAGTTTTGGGAGAACACGAACAAGCGTGATAAAAGTGATAAAATCACCTAAATTACTTCCAAATGAATAAACTTTTTTTTATAATGCAGATTTATCAGGTGCAAACCTATTCTAAGCAAGAAGAACGCTTAGCAAAAAATTGTTTTTAGCTTTCCTTGACATAGGCGCAAAAAGTATTACAGAAAACTTTGCTGGGAAAATTCACTTTTAAAAAATACATATCACAAGATTGTTTTATTTTAACAAAACCTCCTATAAATTTTGATGAAATATCTCTGTGTAAATCAAAAACTATTCAGTAGCACCAATAAACAAAGAATATTTCACACTAAAATAACACTTCAAATAGTATACAAATATTTATATCACAGAAATAATACACATACAAATTAAAAAAAACCTAGGCTGAAACATATTTTGTGCTTGCTTAAAATATCAAGCATCATATTTGTAAATCAAATAATTTTGAAGCTTACTATCATTATTCTTAACACTTTTAAAATTATCAAAATCACAAATCGGTAGAACTACAGAGAAAGAATGCTCATAAGCTTCTATAGTACCGTGTTTTAAAAACGAAAGACTAAATATTTTTATAATCATGTCTTGATATAACGTAAAATATATAAAAAAAATGAATATCACAAAATTGTTTTATGATTTAAAAAAGCAATACTAAGACTTCCATGATACAGCAGATATTATGTCATGTTTATATAACAAGAATAATTAAAAACGAATGAAACTCAAGCCAAAATTACTTAAAACTTCTATCATACAATTAAAAAAGGCAATATCACAGAAAATCGCATTATGAAAATTCATTCTTGTTGCGTAAGTTGGAGACATCTATGCTCAAATCTATTGCTTTGTATACCTACAAAATACCAATATCATATATCATAAAATATGTTCGCTTCAAATTTGTATAAAGCCTTCGTATTTGCTTGCGCACTTACATAATTGTATTGATTGTTTCTGCTTTCATCTTTAAATTATTAAACATGGACTTCCTCGCATCTCTTTTCAGAACAAAAAATGCTTCTCTCCCAATAATGTTTTAACTATATCGTACTGTAAATTATTGCTACCTCACGTATGTACAAATCTTAAAATACTGACGAGAAAAAGTATCAGACTATGAAGTCCATTAACCAAAGCCTTCCACGTCTTAGTGATATTAAAAATATTTTTTTACTTTAAAATAGACTCATTAAACCGCACATTATTGAAGACTCATTACGAATGCACCTTCGAGAATACTCCCATATAACAAACCTATTCAAGAGAAAACAAATCCCAGCACCAAGTGATACAAGGCTTTCCTTGATTATGCAAAGACATTGGAACTTTAGAGACACTAACTACTTAGCAATGGAAATGCACGCATATTAACAACAACAACAACATCAAAATCCCTTCCCTTGGAATAGCCACTAATCGTATGCAAATATGCATATCCCGAGCAAAATACAGCTATCCAGCGACTTGATATTCCTATAGTCGCTCTATACCACCAACGCCACCATCATCTGACCTATGCCACCCCAACCGCTATATCACCATGTTTCCCTCCGCATTTCGTGAATTCGATTTTACGAAACCCTGTCCATGCATAAAATAAGTGCTTTTGGCTTTGGTTAGGTTATACCATTACTATATTTACCTGGCTGCCACCTAGACAACGCTTAACAAATAAACATTGAAATGAATTGCGGTGCGTTTTAGTGGGAGTCTTGTTGCGGTCTTTTAAGGTGACGGCAAGCGAATGACGGCTCTGCTGTATCGTACGACAACATATAGCGATCGATGGTGGTGGTGAGGTGGTGACGGTTGACTACAATTGTTTTGTCACCTTCGATGTCAAACGATATTTGCATAAAATATTCAACTGAACGCGTCATTATATAGGTTGCAGTATTATGTGCGGTGTTCTTGGGTTTTGTTGGTGTACTTAAAGGCGGGTGGCTATTAAATGCGAGCACTAACTCACACACTCTTTTTGAATAGGGTCAGAAATGGTGCATTATGCCACTGAACCTTTAACGCACGTATGTATATGCACTGGGTCAATGGGATCCATAATTTAGTTTTCTATTCGATGTGGCCACGTTCGAGGCGGGCCGCCGCCGCACCGGATGAGGAGCATACCTAAGTGCGATGGGATTTATAGTAAAAGTAGAAATTATTTATAAAATTATAAAAAAGTACAAAATTGTGATAAAGTTGTTATTTTATATAATACCGTCACAAAACTGTAACAACGTAACTTAATCCTAAATTTGTTATAAGACCTTGTTGTACAGTCCAAGCCCAGAAGTTGAGACTACAAATTTCGGTGAGAGGTACATAAGTTTTGTTTTGTCAAAATTAGTTCTACCAGTCCGGTAATGAATCTGAAACCTTGGGGAAATTTTTTTGACTCATTTTCGACTAAGAAAACATAATATTAACTTAAGGAGTCATTTTCAAAAATGGCGCCCAACGTTGGACAAAGGAGGAAATTAAAGAGAATTAATAACACTTCCAAATTTGTTCCAAATTTGTAAACATAGATTTGTGTTGGTATTTAATACTTCTTCATGCTGTAGGTCACAAGGAGGGAGAGGGGGCAGGGAGTTGCTCTCACCCTCCTTTTCATGATATAGGTATTTCATAAATTTAATAGAAAAATGCAACTCGAAGCTATTTCTATACTAATATTACGAGTAATTTTTAAGCCCTCCGTGCGATTGACATTTTTAAGTTGTTAAAGAAAAGCAGAAAAATAATAAATTTGTGATACGTTAAACGTGACAATAATCCATAAATTGAAAGCAAGTCAGATTCAAGAACGTACGCAGGATGTCAATCGGGGGAGGGGAGACAGACTAATAAGAGAAATTTAGCTTTGAGTTGCACTCAAAAGAAAAAAATCGTTTTATATTAATGAAATTATATGTCGTGATAAAGAGGGGCGAGCGCCCAACGCTCTCCTGTGATTGATGCATTGGTTTATGCTTAAGCATGAAGAACTATTTAAAAACTATCCAAATATATCTTTATCATGAATATTGCTTATTGAATTTTAATAATTAATACCCTTTGTTCCACGTTGGGCGCCATTTTTGAAAATAATAACTTAGAGATAGAATTTTAAAAAGGACTCCCAAACTAAATTGTATCCTTATTATTATGCCAAAAACAAATTGTAAACATAAATAAGGTCCTCCCAAAAATCACACGGGCTTAGGGTTTCTGACATAACTATACTAAGCCACCAACTGATCAAAAGCAGCAACCGTAAATGAAAACTAAAAAGTATTAGGAAGATTGGGTTTGTTTGTCCACAGAAATACCAAGTTCTCTATCATTTTCATTTAAGAAAATAATCTATATTTCTTTTATATAGCAACTTTGGAAGGAGTGGCTAATTGGTGAATCGATTTGCTTCAAAATTAGTACACGTGTGGAGCTAGATACCATGTTGCTTCCAAATTTTACAGAAATAGCCAAAGAAAATTAGACAGACAAAATGGCAAATTTTCGAAAAAATTCCAACAAAACTCAATTTTAGTGAAGAACTTTGTTGTGACGTCTTTAGAAATTTCTTAAAAGTACCCAAAATTTTGATCGGTTCTAAAGTTTTTTTTTTGGGGAGGGGGGAAGGTGAAAGAGATACAATTTAGTCATTGGTAGTTTTTCAATAACTTCCACAGACATTTTCTTATTTAAAAATAAATAAAAGAAGTTCTTTTGTTCCAAGAAACTGAATTTTAATGAGTAGAGCCGGACAGACAAATATCACAAAAATAGGTACAAACGCTCGAAGAGATTTTCAACAGACTTAAGGTGTTATGAGTGCCATCCAAGATAGGACCAAGATATCAATATCTGTGCAAACCTTGCGACAATTCTTAAAACGACCATCTCAAGTTGATATAAATTTGGTGAAGAACCAGGGCCTAGTGACATACAACTCTCAACCATTCCTCTGTGCATGTTGTTGGAAGGAATAGAGGGGATATACAAATTTTTGTCAAGTCCAAACGGCTTGATGGGAAGCACTTTTTTTATGACAAGTATACTCTTGGGGGATTTGTCAGTTCCTCGCAAGAGCCATTCCCTCTGAAAAAATTTCAGTTTTTTAGATTGCAGTGGCTGGGAATCAATCCCAGACCTACAAAGTGACGGTTCAACGCCCTATAGCCACTATGCCACGAGGTACTATCGTCTCAAGTTGATGGCCCCTTTTAATTACCAGAATTTTAAACCGAATAAAAAAATCGTATTTTTGTGCCGGAAAGTCTCAAAAAATTTAACAAAAAGTTTTCAAATCAAAATAACATAGCTCATATAAAACACATCAGCCTATGGTCTTAAAATTCCCGTCCCTTAAATGCAAATTTCTTAGAAATTCACGTATGTAGAAATTTAGAAATTAACGTATATTGCTCAAAATATATGTTTAAAAAAAAACATGTGCGGCCTCTATTTTGCTAACAATTCCCAGAATTTCCAACAACATTATGATATTCCCCAGGTGAATGGGTAGTCTTTATTTTATTGCAATAATTCAAGGCTTCAAGAGCGTGTCATAAATAATTCAAAAGAACTTAAATACAACACTACTGACCTAAAAACATCAATCCTCGAGGGAAAAATTATGTCTTACGAGAGCAACGCATCATCACCCCGAGAAAAAGGATTTTAAAAAATCACGCCGCATCCCAGACAACACACATGATGTTTTCATGTTTTCCTGTCATATAAAATCTGTCATAAGTCACCAACATGACGTGTGTTATAGCTCATAAAGCGGCAAACTTGACACAAACATAATAAAGAAGAAGACGAAGCTGATGCTGCAGACACGATAGGAATGGACACACTCTAGCTGCCATCATCATCATCGCCTAGGGAAATTTCTCCACCAATCAGAGAACACTTACCGGTTACTGTGCTTGCTCTTGAGTGCGCTGTCCATCTCATTAATATGCCAAAGCGTTGAGGTTAAACTATTGACATCTCCCATCAGCAGCCGGTGGGGTGGTGGAGGTGCATCGTGCAGATATCTAGCAGTGGCAGGCGGTGAGGTGCTTGATAAAATAAAATTAAAATAATTCCCATTAATTATGCAATTAACGTTACCGTCTGACAGATTGGCACATTTGTGCAATTCACCGCTAATTTCGTTGAGTTTTCTTCGTCGATTAATTTTTTCTCTCCTCTCTAATGCACTCTAGTAAATAAATGTGTGATGTGATATGTGACTGGGATCTGGGACCCTATAGGTGGTAAGGCTTGGAGTCTTCTCCATTCATTCATAGTCTTTCGTCTATCTTCAACTCAGCGAGTTGATGTGAGAGTGTGGGTATATGTATGCATTCTAATAGAATCTCAGATATGTCTGGCGCTTGTCACGGAACTACCGCGGAATAGCAATTTCGATTTTTTTTTTGTCTTTCTAAATTTGATGTTGATACCTTCCTATGTACCCCCTTCTTGGGTCCTCATCTCTAGCTTTTATAGACAAACCATCAACGAAGCAGCTGGAGCTTGTCAACGAGATTTGATGGTGAAATCTTCCCAACCAACGAACGTCTCTTTGGTCGATGTTTGGTTCCTTTGTTGCACCTTGAGATGCAGTTTAGCCTCACCATCGCATTGATAGACTGACTACCAGAATGCGCAGGCATTCTTTGTCAAACATACAACCTCTGAAGAGACGACTGAACGGATGATGATGATGGTTGGGAAATAAGAAGACACAACCACGAGAAGACACAGAGACCGAATCCACTCTCATAAATATTTGAAATTTTAGCGGTGAATTGAACCCGAATGTGTCATACTTTCTATCGATTGACATCGCTTGACAGGTTGGCAAGATTTTTCCTAAATTCCTGATTTAGATCGAAATTGTTTAAATCTGCTCTGCCATACTTGCGTTCTTTGGTGGTGGCGTGCGTATGGTGTATAGAGTATAGTTGGGGGAAATGTTTGTCATTACTTAAATTCGAATACGAGAAACTTCTGCGAGGATTCTTAGAGTCGCGCGGGTTTTTTTGTTCAACTATTTTCTCATGAAATGGATATAATTCATTTTAATTTGATTTAATTGCATAAAATAGCGGGTTACGTTAAGAATTGAAATTCAGAGCATTGTCAATTGTAACGGTTCTAGAAATTACTTTGGGAGCTCTTAAACACACAGCTATGTGTAATTGGTTCTATTAAAAGTTGTTGTGATACCTTTTGCTAGTGCGGAGGATAAATTGAAATTAATTTGATGAGAAAGGAATGTGTCTTGCTGCTAAGCATTGACAAATCGGTTTTTTTACTCAATATGTAAACGATTTGAGAAGAATTCCAAAAACTATTAAGTAGTTGCTATACTCTTTACATGCTGGCTGAGCCATGCAAAAATCCATTTCCCAGCAGGGACTTATCCATACAAATCAGACTGCTGATTGGATTGTGGTTTGGATGTTAGGCATCGTTCATATCCAGTGGAGACAGCATGTTATAGATTCACACTGCAGACTGGATTAACCTCTTTTTCTATAATCCAAAGCAGACACAAACAATGGCGCAACCCTTCCTCTTTGCTTCAGGCCAACATTTTTCGTAATCAGTGTTTGAGAAGGTTACAAAACTTCAAAAAAAAAACAGTTCTATAATCAAAAAAAGTCTAGGATTTAAAGTGCAAAGTTTAAGCTCGGACGAAACACATACAAGGTTTTAAATTTCTGAGTGATCAAAAATTTTTTGGGTTACAAAATTAATGGGGGCGAAAATTACAAGAAGGCCGAATCATCATCATCGGCTCGACAACCGGGGTCCGGTCCTGGCCTCTTTCAACAAGTCTCTCCACCTATCCCGGTCTCGAGCCGACGCCATCCAGTTGCGCACCCCAAGGCTTCGGGCGTCCTGGTCTACGCCATCTCTCCAGCGCAAGCATGGTCTACCACGCTACCGTCTACCATAGAATGTACCACAAAAGACTTTCCGAGCAGGTTCCTCTTCGCTCATTCGAGCTAGGTGCCCTGCCCACCGGAGTCTACCGCGCTTAATTTTTATCAATATGTCTGCTTCAAGGTAGATTGCGTGCAACTCATGTTTGTACCGTCTCCGGAATCGTCCTTCCTCACATATGGGGCCAACAATTCTCCTTAAGGCTTTTCTCTCGAACGCGGCTAAGAGGTTACAGTGCCTTTTGCTAAGCACCCAAGTCTTGGATCCATACATGAGTACTGGCAGGACCATGGTCCTGTACAGCAGCAGTTTTGAAGTTATGGTTAGATTTCTAGATTTGAATAGCTTTGACATACTGTAGTAGGCTCTGTTGGATTTGAGAAGCCGCCCGCGTATTTCTTCTTCTATATTGTTATCGGCTGCTACTGTTGACCCAAGGTATTTAAAGGATTGCACCACTTCAAATTCGTGCTCCGCTACCTTGATTGTTTGACCAACTGTTCTTCTCGCATTCGACGCCACCATGTACTTTGTTTTACCTTCACTAATGTGCAGCCCCAGATTTTGTGCCGCCTGCTCGATCTGGATGAAGGAATCGTGTACAGCTTGTTCGGTTCTTCCGATGATGTCGATGTTGTCTGCGTAAGCCAGTATCTGGCTGGACCTGTTGACGATGGTCCCTCTTGTTGCCGTGCCAGAGTCACGGATTGCTTTCTCCAACGCCAGGTTGAAGAGGAGGCAGGCCGAACTATCCCCTTGTCGGAGTCCATTAAAGATGTTGATTGGTCTGGATAGCAATCCGGCTATTTTTACTTGGCTTGTTACGTTGGTCATGGTCAACCTACATAGTCGTGTCAATTTATTTGGGAAGCCAAATTCTCTCATGGCTTTGTAAAGTTCTACCCTGGCTATGCTATCATAGGCGGCCTTAAAGTCTATAAACAGATGGTATGTTGGAATGTTGAATTCAAGACATTTTTCCATCGCCTGTCTAAGGGTAAAGATCTGATCAGTTGTTGATTTGCCTGAAATGAAACCACACTGATATTGGCCGATGATTGTTTTAGCGTATGGGGTTATCCGGTCTTGTAGGATAGAGGAGAGTATCTTATAGGCGGTACTCAACAACGTGATACCTCTATAATTGCTGCACGTTGTGTCATCTCCCTTCTTATGTATGGGGCATATGATGCCTTTTCGCCAGTCTTCTGGCATTTCTTCATGCTCCCATACGTGCACTATGATATCATGAATTGCTTGACGTAAGGCTGGCCCGCCGTGGTGGAATAATTCGGCTGGTATGCCATCGGCTCCCGGGGCTTTGTTTCATTTGAGCCGTTTTATAGCCTTCTCAACCTCTTCTATGCTTGGTGGCGGTAGCATAGGGTGTTCATCTTGAAGTAGTGGAGCCTCCACTTCTGCTGTGAGCTGACCATTTAGCAATTCATTAAAGTACACTTCCCATCGCTCCAGTATGCTCTGTAGATCGGTGATCAGATTTCCCTCTCCGTCCTTGCAGTATGTGCAGCGTGGTGTGTACTGCGTCTTGTTTCGGACGGATTGGTAGAACTTCCGCGCCTGGTGCGGACCTCGCTCTCGGCTGTTCTCTATTTCACAGATTAGGTTCTTCTCCCAGGCTGATTTTTCCTGTCTGTGAAGCCGTTTTTCTGTTCTTCTGAGCTCTTTATATTCCTCTTCGCGTGCCCGCGTTCTATGAGATTGTTGCATTGCTCGGTACGCAACATTCTTACGTTCAGTCACTAGTTTGCATTCATCATCAAACCAGTCGTTCCGATTTCTACGACTGCTGCCTAAGATGGAGTTGGCAGTACTAATGACAGTATTCTTAAGGCGTGTCCACTTCTCATCTACGCCCAGCATACTGGCTCCAGGACTTACTCTCCCTAAATCGAGTGATTCTAGGGCGAGTTCTAACGCATTACCAAAGATGTTACTGGTGTTTTCATTGCGTAGGGCAGCCGTGTTGATTCGAACCTGATCGGCGGATGCAATGCGTCTCCGCAAGGCAATTCGCCCTCGGAAAACCATACCAACAAGATAGTGATCCGAGTCGATATTGGCACCTCGGTACGTACGTACCGTCATCAGGTTCGAGTAGTGGCGACGGTCTATCAACACGTGGTCTATTTGGTTACAAGAAAGCCCAATACCTTGGAGCAAAACAACTTAGAAAAATGGTTTCAAACATCTTTCTTTAATGAGCCTTCTTCAAACTTTTTTTTTTAAGCCTTCATGACGTACTTTGAAGCTTCTTCACAATCTATAGATATGTAGATAGATAGTCTTATTAGATTTCAATAGATTTGCAACTTTTTAACCTGAAATGTGAGATCACCAACAACTATTGATGCCACACCTTAGCTTCAATCTGACTTCTTCCTATATACCTAAACCTAGATTGAAATTTAATTCCAAACAAATCCTCATAGTCACAAAATGACGGACATTTGAATGGTATAGCTTGCGAAGCACGCTAAAGTTACAACTTCATACCAACTGACATTATACAACAATTTCAAGTGTCCATTTTCTAAAGTGTTGGTGGCGCGCGGCCAGCGATTGAACATTTGGTATTGGTTGGCCTGGGTGTGCGCTAGTGGTAATGTGATGAGGCTTAATCCGGGCTACTGAATTATTGCCTCGTGAATTTGCTTTATTGGACGCAGCTTCAATGGTAAGGCTTCTTAATGCCAATGCCACATAGACACAAACCAAACGCGTCGATTATTCTGTCAAACAGTAGGACAGACGCGCCAGAGTAATAGCTCTGTCTATTATGGTCAGCCACAGCCGCAAACACTTGTAATCCGTGACATCCGCGTCCAAGTCCGTTGTCGCCGTCGCTGTCACCTTAGTCTTCGTTGTTCTGATATGTCTTTAGAAGTTTATAATAAAACATTTGTGACTCGGAAATAAATCTCAATTCACACCATTATCGCCACCTATGAGTGAGATTTTTTAATGTCAGCCATAAATATATTTTACAAGAATGTCGTATAGCACATGAATGTATTCATATAATGGAGATGTTTATCCAATTGGAATGTGAACTGATTTCCAATAGGTTCTGACAGGATGATGAATGTGTGTGACTTGCAAAATTCCTTTAAAAAACCAGGAATTAAATCTTCAAAATTATTGTTTTGAAACTCTTTTGCTGGGTTCTTATTCAACCTGAGTAAAACCCTTTAAGCGACGTTATTTAGAGGTTTTAACAAAACTTATGTTTTTGTTCTAATTATAGGCTGACTGCCTCGAGAGGAACCCACAATATAGGTATACTCTTCAACTAAATAAATGCTTACACACTGTGCAGAAGCTTTTACAATTCCTTATTGGAAGCAGCATCAGTTTCAGACCAATAATGCAACAAAATGAAACAACAGCAGCAGCAGCATAAAATTAAAATCATTTGTTATCGGAGGTGCATAGCCACAGCGGTAACTCCTCCACCATGGGACCAATTAGCCCTAAAGCGCATGTGGACGCATAACCCAAGATGAACCAGAACCACAGAAAAATGATGATGGAGGAGTATAGGTATGAGTCTTGTACCCACATCAAATTCATTCTTCGATGCCGCCAACAAGTTGCTTAAATTCTGACGCAGTCAGACTCTATACCGCTGTGCTGTCGCGTCGCCGCCATACCATTACCGCACGTGCCAAGGGCAAAAAGTCAATTCTAATTATTTTACATTTTAGTTTGGCGATTAAAAAATGATTCACCCATCTACTCTGATGCTGATGGTGCTGCTTCCCCAACAGGAGGAGACTTAAATTCCACCCGCAGGGCAATCGGATTGAATACCCGTGTTTCTGTCTGGAGTTTAAAAAAAAAAAAAACAAGAGAAGATGTTGCAACGCGCAGTCGCAACGCCCACACCAGAAACCAGAAAAAAAATGTACTTCACCATTTATATTCCTCTATAAGTCTATTGATTTGAAGTTTTGTGCGGGAGCCTTGACTAAAGATTGAAATAAAGAAACAGGAAGAACCTCAGCCTTGGGGCGAATTTTGTTCGTTTAAGAGTGTGGGATGATGTTTAAGAAAAATTTAAATATCAAATTTACAGTGAGACAGGATGGATTTGGACCCTCTGAAACAGAGAACTTGAACTTGATTATTGTTATCTTGTCCTATCCCAGAGTTCATTGGAAAAAACATAGCCTAAGGAGCCAGATGAAATAAATATGAAATCTAGGAATATACTAATGTTGATTTCCTCAAAACTGAAATAACATCTGCGTAATGCCTTTTAGGTCAATTCCATTTATTCCAAGCGACGACTAAATTTCTCTAAAAGCAGTCCTTACTAAAAATGTGTTGTTCAATGTTTTCTACGTTTTGTTGGTTACTTTGTTAACTTATTGATTTTGATATTGATGTCACCTACAAAAAATGGTGGAAATTTGTTTTAGTGAATAAAATTTATGGCTTAATATTTTTATTTAATTACTACAATTACTTGTAATAGTTTGAAATTTGTTTTGCAATGTTTTCTATGTTTTTTTTTACTGATTTCCTTACTGAATATCAAGCTCACAAAGCAGCTCTATAAAAAGGTGTAGAAATATCTTGTACTGAATTGTTTGTAGGTTAATAGTTTTCCATAAATTGAACTCTATAAGTAATTGTTCTAACTTTCAATTTATTTTTTTTATCTTTTCTATGTTTTTCACAGCTTTGTTCCAATTATACAAATCAAGACCACGAAAAGGCATGAAAATATCTTTCACTTAATTATATTTACTGACTTAATATTTTTAAATTAATTGTTAGTTAGTTGTGTTAATCTAAAATTGGTTCTGTAACGTTTTCTATGTTTTTTACTATATTTCTAAATTGATATCAAGCTTGCAAAGCAGCTTTTTAAAAAGGGATACAAAGACATCTTGTATTGAATCGCTTAAAGCTAAATAATTTGCCATAAAAAGGTCCATATATAATTGTTATAATTTTCAGTTTATCGTAATATATTTTCTATGTTTTTTTTTGCTGCTTCGCTACCTTCAACTAAGCAAATCAACACCTCAAAAAGTGAATACTTTTTTACTGAATTATGTATAGCTTAATATTTGATAACTATTTGTCAATTAGTTTTAGTAATTTGAAATTTGTTATGCAATGTTTTCTATGTTTTGCTACTGCTTTTTAAACTTGATATCAAACAAGTTTTAAAAAAGTACCTGTATTCTGTACTTAATTGTTTACGATTTGACAATTCTGTTAAATGGTTTTTAATTAATAGTGATAATTATCAATTTCATTCCTGCCAAAAATACTCACACAGGAATGGTTGAGAGTTGTAAGTTGTGATAATTTAGATTTTATTATGCAATGTTTTCTATGTTTTTTTTTTCAACTTGATATTAAGCTACCAGGTCTTAAAAAGAACGGGCACAAAAATAATCTTGTATTGAATTGTTAACGGTGTAGTACTTTTCCGTTGATTTGTTTCTAATTAGGTGTGATAAATTTAAATATTCCGTGCAATGTTTTCAAAGTTGTTTTTGCTGTATTACTTACTTCTTATCAATCAAGCCAAGAACCACCTTGAAAAGGGGTTAACATAACTATTTCTGTTGAATACTAAAAAATGTATCACACAATAGTTTGCCATTAATTAGTTGTTAGTTAGTTGTGACATTTTTTGACATTTATCGTTCAATGTTTCTTATAACGGGTGATTTTTTAAGAGGTTTAAAACTTAAAAAAAAAAACACAAAAAATTCGAAAAAATGAATGAAATATTTATTTGAATCGATAGTTTGAACCTTGCAATTTAATGTTTAAAGATAATTTCATGCAAATGTTGACCGCGGCTGCGTCTCAGGTAGCCCATCCGCTGAGTCCAATTTTGGCATACTCTTTCACACATATCGGCCGGTATCTCACGAATGAATGCATGGATGTTGGCTTCCAGTGCGTCAATCGAAGCGGGCTTGTCCCTATAGACATTAGCCTTGACATACCCCCACAAAAAATAATCTAATGGTGTCAAATCGCACGATCTAGGCGGCCAATTGACCGGCCCGAAACGTGAAATTAACTGTTCACCAAACTCGCCTCGCAATTGCGCCATTGTTTCGCGTGCTGTGCGGCATGTGGCACCGTCTTGTTGAAACCACATATCATGCAAGTCAAGAACTTCCATTTCGGGCAAAAAAAAGTTTGTTATCATCGCTCGGTAGCGTTCACCATTGACAGTAACGCTGCGATTCGCATCATCTTTGAGGAAATATGGCCCAATAATGCCGCCGGCCCATAAACCGCACCAAATAGTGGCTTTTTCGGGATGCATTGGTAGCTGTTGCAATGCTTCTGGCTGATCTTCACTCCAAATGCGGTAATTATGCTTATTTACGTACCCATTCAACCAAAAATGAGCCTCATCGCTGAACACAATTTTTCGATAAAAAAGCGGATCCTCGGCCAGCTTTCCAAGAGCCCATTCACCAAAAATTCGGCGTTGTGGTAGGTCGGCTGGCTTTAGTTCTTGCACCAGCTGTATCTTAAAAGGCTTTACGCCCAAATCCTTCCGCAAAATTTTCCACGTAGTGCTGTAACAAAGGCCTAACTGCTGGGAACGGCGCCGAATCGACATTTCGCGGTCTTCTGTCACACTAGCTGATACGGTCGCAATATTTTCTTCACTACGCACAGTACGTAAACGTGTTGGTGGTTTAATGTCCAACAAAGTAAATTTGGTGCGAAATTTGGTCACAATCTTCCGAATAGACTGCTCAGAAGGTCGAGAATGCCGACCATAAAATGGAAGCAGCGCGCGATGAACATTTCGAACCGAGCACGAATTTTGATAGTAAAATTCAATAATTTGCAAGCGTTGTTCATTTGTAAGACGATCCATGGTTAAATTGCAAACCAAACTGAAGCTGTTTGACAGTGACACAAGGTACAAAACACACGTCAGCTGTCAAAACCAGTGTTGCTAAAACCAAACCAGCGAAAAAATCACCCGTTATTTGTCAATTAGTTGTAGTAATTTGAAATTTGTCGTGCAATGTTTTCTATATTTTTGTTGCTGCTTTGCTAACTTCAATAAGGCAAATCTAGCTCCCCAAAAAGAAGTCAACATTTATTCTATTGAATAATTTACGTCTTAATATTTAATAATTATTGCAAATTGGTTGTGATAATTTGGATTTTATTATGCAATGTTTTCTATGTTTTTTTCTGTTATTTAACTAGAAATTAAGTTAGCAGCTCTTAAGAAGAACGGGCACAAATAGTCTTGTATTGAATTGTTAACGGTGTAGTACTTTTCCGTTGATTAGTTTCTAATTAGTTGTGATAAATTTAAATATTCCGTGCAATGTTTTCAAAGTTGTTTTTGCTATATTACTAACTTCATATCAATCAAGCCAAGAACCACCTTGAAAAGGGGTTAACATAACTATTTCTGTTGAATACTAAAAAATGTATCACACAATAGTTTGCCATTGATTAGTTGTTAGTTAGTTGTGATAATTTGCCACTTATCGTACAATTTTTTGTATAGTTTTTTTTTGTTCTTTTTTTAACTTGATATTAAGCTAGAAAAATAGCTTTTTGATAAATGTTTGGTACTGAATTGTGTACTGCAACAATTTGCCGTTAATAACTAGTTTATTAGTTGCAACAATTTCAATTTATTATGCGATGTTTCCTTCTTTTCTTATGTTGTTTTTCTAGCTCGATCTGAAGCAAGAAAAAACATCGAAAAATAACAAAATAAATTCAAAGCAAAACGTGTAAAACATTGCATGAACAATTTAAAATGTTCACTACTAATTAATGGCAAATCTTATTTATAGACCATTTAGGCCATTTTGTATAACAAGTTTTATTATTCTTCTTTATTCCTTTCGAGGTGCTGCTTTGGTGAATTGATATAAAAAAACAGATAACATTGAACAAGAATTTCAAAATTGTCAATAATAAATTAAATTTATTTTCAATTACTTGTGACTATTTTAAATTTGTCATTCAATGTTTTCTATGTTTTTTTTTATGCTGGTTTGCTCACTGCCTATCAATTAAGCAATGCAGCAAGGGCTTAAAACTACTATTACCAAATAGATTACGGCTAAATATTTTGTTAATTAGTTCTGGTAATTTGAAATTTTGTGTGCAATATTCTGTATATGTTTGTTACTACTTTGATACCAAGCTAAAAAAAGCAGCTCATTACAGCGAAGTGAAACAATTTTGTATTTGACTGCCTACTGCTTAGTTCTTTGTCGTCTTTAATTATTCGTTAATTATTAGTTGCGATCATTTCAATTTTGTTGTGCAATGTTTCTGTGCTTCTTTGTTGTTTTGAAATCAAGACATTAAAAAAAAAAAGGAAAAAACATTGCATGATAAACTCCAAATTGTCACAACTAATTAATGACTAATTGATGGAAATTTTTTTAGCTATAAACCATTAAGTTGGAGAAGGTCTTACCCTTTTTGGAGGTGCTGCTTTGCTTATTTGATATGAAAACATAGAAAACACCGAACGACATATTTAAAATTATCATAATTTATTAACATAAAATCCAACATGCAACCACTTTTCGATTGGCGAATTTGGTTTTACTAACTCGATCCTCACGTGGTTTTCAAGTCTTAAAAATTGTGTCTTGTGTATATTTTGGCACTCAAAGTCTAATGCAGCAATTATTTTCTTTTGTTAAGTTTTGCAGGATATGTCTCAACAATTTAAGTAATAATTAGTAAAGAACATCTGTAAATATGAATGCTCCTGCTTTTAAAGGTCATTTAACAATTCCTTTTTGTTGCACATACCTACTCGAAGCATTTTCGTATTTTCTCAAAAAAACCAAAACTAGTTTATATAAGTGCTTTGTTGGTGTTAAATATTTGCTTCATATCCGCTCTTAATTTGAAAAAAAAGAAACTTCACATAAAGTTTCCTTAACAAAAAAAAAAAAATCCTTCAAATTACCTACGCCATTTCGGTCACAAAGATTTAATTCTGATTCAATCAACCATAAATTAAGTAACAAGAATAGAACATGTCTTCTAAAGAAACTAGCTTTGCTTACAAAAAAAAAGAAAAGAAGACCTTCTTCGCAAGATTATTTCAAACTGTGAATAAATCAAGTAAAGTTCCACAGCTAGCTACCTCTAGCTTTTCAATAAAATCAAAAGAATAAAAGAGAACCACCCATAAGCGACCTCTATGGTGATACAAGCCAGCTGAAGAAAAGTGAAAAGTATCCCGTTTGGCGATTCTTAGCGCAAATCAAGTTTTCGCACTTCAACTTCTCGTGGATTTTTAAATTCATCCCCCAGCAAAAAATGCGCAGTTAGCAAAATTTCTTATTCCCAGGAGGGTGAGAGTCGTTTTTTTTTTTTTTTAAGAAACAAGACCCATTTTATACTACGAGTACCTATGAAAGCATAAAACTTGCGTAATTTTCAAAAGAGGGTTGTCTATCCCAAAGATTGATGATCAAACATTAAAGAAGAGTAGTTCTTTTTTTTCATATAGAAAAAGTCTTTTTAAAAAAGTGATCAATAGCATCCGAGGGACCCTTAAAAGAATATTTTATTTTATTTTTTTGTCATTTTTATTTTTCTTACTGATTTTAATTCAATTTTTTTGTTTGTTTCCTTTCCAATCGCCCTTTTTCAACTCCCTGAAGACATTACGCATCACATTTTGTTGTTTCCCCCGATGATGATAAGAAAACCCGTGCTCTCAGGCGCTCAGGCGGAGTGATGTTTCGGGTACGTGCTTATTGTGCGCCCAGATGTTCCTTCGTTAGGTAGTTACATCATCTTATATATAAAAGTGATCTTCATCCTCATTCAAGGTTTTTTTTTCTGTTGTTCCTTTGCGTCTCCTTCTTCACGCCAAATTGATTTTTCCTACACAGAAATCCGGAGCAAAGAGGTGATGGTGGTTGTAACTTCTTCATATGGGATTTATACTCGAAGTGTATTTTATACCTTTAGAGACTTTATGGAAACAAGGCAGAAGGTTTTTTTTTTTTGTTGTTGTCTTGTTTCATTCTTAATATCTTCTTAAGGATTTTTATAATAATCTTTAGCCTATGTTGATTTGTTAAGGCAAGAATGGGTGGCAGCTGCGGGAACAACGTAATCACATAATATTTTCAACCAAGTTGGATAAATCGAAGGCTAAACAATATTTCTGAGGGGTGTAAGGTCGAAGTGCAAATGTTAAAAAAAAAATGGGAAATTGAATTTGTTTTGTATATTTATTCTTTTTGAAAAAAAAAACAATAAAATAAAATAAATTAAGAAAATACAATATGGGTAAAGGGTTTTTCACATTGAAATTTAAAATATAAACAATCAGAATCCTTGAAAATATATATTTAATTATTAAAATTTATAAGATTTGATATAAAGGTAAGGTACTATTTGGGTACTATTTTCTGTAGGCACACTCAGAGAAAAAAGTCAGGTAAATAATTAATCTGGGCCCTGTTAAATTTGCAATTTGCAAGGTGCACAATCCAGAAATTTACCTGATTTTAATAACTTTATATTAAGTATTGAATTAGCCTGATGGCCCATATTACCATATTCAAGTTGATTAAAGATAAACTGTTATTTTAACACTAAATTCTGGCAAACAAGAAATTTTCAGATCATTTTTTTTTTACACTGCTTATTAAGAATTTCTATTTACCACAAATCAGGTTGAAGTAACATTTTATAGGGTTATTTTTACAATGTTTACCTGTTGAATTTAACCCCGCTTCATCTTAAGGAAACACTCTTCCGGTTAATTTCAACGTGCCACCAGTGTTAAAATACACACATACTGGCCATCTGAATAAAATTATTTAAATTTAGCCTGGACGCCTTTTAAAGTAGCCCTCTACCAGTGATGAAACACACTCACAAGCCATGGTTAAAGAAACACTCTGCCAGTTCATTTCAACGTGACACCAGTGTTAAGGCACATACACACACAAGCCATCCAAACAAGGTCAGTTTCAATTTATTGATATTTGGCACAAGTTTTTCATGCAGCGAAGTGGCATGCATACTATGCCCATGTGTGAGAGGTTCCCAGTTCAAAACTAAGTAAGTATTACAAAGTATTTTTAAAATAAAATAATATAGTTACATACGTAGTACTAAATTTCTATACTTTCAGAATAATGCTTAATTAACTGGACGGTAAGCAGCGTTAGAAATGGGGCCTACAAGCATGGAACCAAGACATAATAATTACCGGATACATGGTTGATTTAACATTGGATCATGTTAAATTAACTAGTTCTTCATGCTAAATTTACACGACGTTGATTATTTTATTCATGTTTTTGAACTAGATTTTCATGCGAAGTTAGCTAGATATACAGGTAAAATTAGCAAGATTCTCAGGTAAAATTTATAGCTTAACTTTTTTAAGGCAGTGTGAAATTTACCTGAAACCAACGTTAATTTAACACGACATTAAAATTAGGTATAAGGTTAAGCAGTTAACCTGATCTACCAAGTTGAAAAATAACAACCTGGAAATCAGGTATCATCATCATCATCGGCTCGACAACCGGGGTCCGGTCCTGGCCTCTTTCAACTAGTCTCTCCACCTATCCCGGTCTCGAGCCGACGTCATCCAGTTGCGCACCCCAAGGCTTCGGGCGTCCTGGTCTACGCCATCTCTCCAGCGCAATCATGATCTACCACGCTACCGTCTACCATAGAATGTACCACAAAAGACTTTCCGAGCAGGTTCCTCTTCGCTCATTCGAGCTAGGTGCCCTGCCCACCAAAGTCTACCGAGCTTAATTTTTGTCACTATGTCTGCTTCAAGGTAGATTGCGTACAACTCATGGTTGTACCGTCTCCGGAATCGTCCTTCCTCACATATGGGGCCAACAATTCTCCGTAAGACTTTTCTCTCGAACGCGGCTAAGAGGTCACAGTGCCTTTTGCTAAGCACCCAAGTCTCGGATCCATACATGAGTACTGGCAGGACCATGGTCCTGTACAGCAGCAGTTTTGAAGTTATGGTTAGATTTCTAGATTTGAATAGCTTTGACATACTGTAGTAGGCTCTGTTGGATTTGAGACGCCACCCGCGTATTTCTTCTTCTATATTGTTATCGGCTGCTACTGATGACCCAAGGATTGCACCACTTCAAATTCGTGCTCCGCTACCTTGATTGTTTGACCAACTGTTCTTCTCGCATTCGACGCCACCATGTACTTTGTTTTACCTTCACTAATGTGCAGCCCCAGATTTTGTGCCGCCTGCTCGATCTGGATGAAGGAATCGTGTACAGCTTGTTCGGTTCTTCCGATGATGTCGATGTCGTCTGCGTAAGCCAGTATCTGGCTGGACCTGTTGACGATGGTCCCTCTTGTTGCCGTGCCAGAGTCACGGATTGCTTTCTCCAACGCCAGGTTGAAGAGGAGGCAGGCCAAACCATCCCCTTGTCGGAGTCCATTAAAGATGTTGATTGGTCTGGATAGCAGTCCGGCTATTTTTACTTGGCTTGTTACGTTGGTCATGGTCAACCTACATAGTCGTGTCAATTTATTTGGGAAGCCGAATTCTCTCATGGCTTTGTAAAGTTCTACCCTGGCTATGCTATCAAAGGCGGCCTTAAAGTCTATAAACAGATGGTATGTTGGAATGTTGAATTCAAGACATTTTTCCATCGCCTGTCTAAGGGTAAAGATCTGATCAGTTGTTGATTTGCCTGGAATGAAACCACACTGATATTAGCCGATGATTGTTTTAGCGTATGGGGTTATCCGGTCTTGTAGGATAGAGGAGAGTATCTTATAGGCGGTACTCAACAACGTGATACCTCTATAATTGCTGCACGTTGTGACATCTCCCTTCTTATGTATGGGGCATATGATACCTTTTCGCCAGTCTTCTGGCATTTCTTCATGCTCCCATACAGGTATAATAAACCAGAAATTGGTTGGTTATATCAGTTTTTTTCTCTGAGTGTATACCTCTCATAAAATGTTTGTTTTTTTTTTTTTTGGTTTTCATCATGTCTTTGGATGGTGATATTTCCTTAACAAAGCATTAATGGAGGCAAAATTAAAAAAATTTGCTATTGAAATTTTCTAGAGCTTTTCAAAACATATCGATACCTTCCCGTAAAAATGTATTAAGCGACATTTTGAAAATTTTAAATTAAAATCCTTAAAAATCTCTTAATTATTTGTTCGTGTATTTTGCAGTAATTAACTGATTTTTAAAGGGATTTTAAGTTGAAAATGACTTTCCAATTTTTTTTTATTTCCTTAGATGCCCACATAAAAAAATATTAGATTATTTGTATTTAGCCTGAAAATGCTTTTGGATAGATATATGTCGCCGCCAAGCCATGCAACTGGTTTTGCTTTTCAAATTCTGAATTATCTATTTAAAAACTATCCGTTTCTGAAAAACAATAGCTTCTGCAAATATCTAGTTCATTAGATATTTGCACCCAATGTAATTTTACTGAATTTTACTAAATCTGTTAAATGCAAATATCCAAAGAACCGAGCTTTCAAAACCGTTGCGGCTTTCAGTTCTAATAGTAGGAAACTAACACACCTTTCCAACACACAAATTTTTCATGGATTTTGGAAAAAACCATGGACTAACCCCTTGCCTTTTTTTCAAAAAAAAAAAAAAAAAAAAAAATACAAACTTTTTTCAAAGTTAATGAAATTAATCTTGTTATTGAGAAGGTCTACTCAAACCCTATCGACACATCTAATCCAATTTTGTTTTGTCATCTTATGGTTGAGGAAATATTGGCTCGAAATCAATTTGACTGATTTCCTGTCTCCAAATATCTTCTTTAATGTGTTTGGATGATGATATTTCCAAAACCAATCAGTGAAGAAGGTAGATATCCAAAAATCAAAAGAAATTTTTCAAAACTCAAAACTAGAACCATCTACGATGTCTGGTTCTCAAAATATACGCATCCAAAGCTATTTGCGTGAACTTGCGTAGACTTGCGTAAACTTGCAATTACTAACATAAATTGTGACATACGTTAGTGGAAAGGTCTAGTCAAACCCTAGCGATACATCTACTCCATGTTTTGTTCAAGGTCTGATGGTTGGTAAAATATTCACATCCAAAGTGATATTGCTGATTTTTTTTTTTAAATGGCAATATTTTTGAAACTAAAGGTCCAAATTTAATGCAGTTTTCTGGGCTGAGTAGAAAATTAATCCAACTTTCCATAAATGCCAAAATAATATATAAGATTTAACTCGGACATTTAGTTGTAAAATGAAATATCAAAGAGTTGTCAAATAAAAACAAAAACCAATCCCTTTTTCAAAATGGCGGTTCTTTCTTAAGCCTGAAAATCCTGAAAACTCGTTTTAATAATGAGGAGTCGTACTAAAACAGAAAAAAAAATTTCCATCAAAATATGCGATTTCATGCCCTTTTTTTGACTAATTTGACTGGGCTAATTGGAAGTTATTGTAATTGGACTATTGTATCGGATCGAAAATTTTGACATATCTTCACGTTTCGAGCTCCCTATAGTCGGAATCCATCATTTTTAGAGATATATCTGTGTCTGTCCGTACGTCCCTATGTTCGTAAGTTCATACGTTTGTACGTTTGGACGCTTGAACGTTCATACGTTTGCGTTTGCACGTTTCTTCGCTTTTTTCGGTCACCATGTCTCAAGAACAAATGAAGATATCGACTTCAAATACATTTTATTTTATAGATAATAGTTTCAATACATGCAGAAAAATTCAATAAGTGAATTTCTTACCAGCAATTTAAAACAACCCTTGTTGAGTTTCCTAAGACTCGAATATCTCAAGAACAAATTATGCTAGTGACCTCGAGTTGATTTTATTCTACGCATATTAACGTGATAAAGAATTAGTAAAAATATAAAAACTTATCTTATAATTTATTTTTAATTTAAAAAAAAGTTGTTGAAAATTTTTGAAAAATGTGATTTTTCTCGAATATCTTGAGAATAGACAATGATATCGGCTTCGAAGTTATTTTATTTTTTGCAGTATTTTATAAATAAAATCAATAAAAATTTTAAAGTTTGAATCAACAGTTTTTCTTAAGGCAAAAATAACTGAGTAATTTTATTGATAATTGTTGAAATTTTTTTGTTGCCTCAAATATCTTGAGAACTGACAAAGATATTGGCTCCTGGTTAATTTAATCCTACGTATTAGTAAATAATTGATATTCGATAGGGTTTGAAAAAAAATTCAACAAATAGTATTTTCTTACGAAAAAAACTACAAGCAACTTTACCAATAATTGTTGAAAATTGTTTTTCGTTTCAAATATCTTGAAAACAAACAATGATGTTGGTTTTGGGATAATTTAACATAACAGACTACTATTATAATTATTAATTTATAGGATTTGCAAAAAAATTGACAAATATTTAGAAAATAATAAGAAAAAAAACAAACAAGAAACTGTACCAAAGTCGTTGGAATTTTGTCTCCCAAGTAATTCCTGAGATCACACAGAATGGTATTGGTTTCAGGTTAATTTAATCCTTTACACTTGTTCATAATTGATATTTGATGTTTGATGTTTGTAAAATAATTCTACAAATATTGTTTTTTTTTTAAATGAAAAAAAAAAAAATACCAGAAACTATACCAAAAATTGTTAAACTTCTTTCATCTCAAATATCTTGACAACAACTTATTATATTGGCTTGGGGTTAGATTTATTCTTCTCACTAATCTTCACTTGATTGCATATTCAATATCAAAGAACTATTTCGAAGATATTTAATGGGCCATTTTTTAAAAATAAAATGGCATCAGGCCTCTAGCTTCTGGAGCACCAATGGGAAGTTACCAATGTGGGTAATGCACGCAGCCTCTTTTTTGAAGAGTTATTATCGTAAAACTGTCGAGATTTGAGGTAAAAATGGATTTATATTAGTTTTCTAGCTTCTTGTTTATTTGAACAAACTATTATTAAAATACTTTTGTAGAACACTGTATTTTATTAATTTTTGCATTTTAATATTTTTAGTCTGATATTAAAAATGTCAAACGTCTTTTTTTTAGATCTTTGGATTGGCTACTCATACTATTCAAAAACCTTTGATTGACTATTCCCAGTTATGTTTTTGGAGACATTTTTTGTTCCCTATTTCACAAGATCTCGAGCACATATTTTCGTCAAATAACTTTTTAAGACATTGCTTCTAGAAGGCATTTTGAATTAGGCGCAACACCCTCAGAATTTTTCTTCTATTACTTGCGGAAGTAGCGGATTTTTTGCATCCTTTTTTATCTAAACCAACTTTTTGTTTCTTTCTCAGATAATTATAGATCAACGAAGTGATTCTATTAACTTTTTCCAAAATTTAAATCCCATTAGTCCTTGATAATGAAAGCTATACATTCATGCGTACTCAACCGCTCAAAGAGCTTTTCCTCCACCCATTCTCCATTTTTTTTCTCAATTTTTGTGTGTCTATCACAGAATCCATAATATAAAGCCTAATAATAGCTTTAAAAAGTGAGACCTTCAATTAGTTCAAAGCAAAAGTGATGATAAGCGCGGTGTTCCTATTCAAATGAACAAAAAAAGGGACAATGATTTCGACTTGATTTCAAAGAAATGATAATAAAACGTGTAACGACGGTGGGTCTTAAATTGTGTATTTTCTTATTCTATACTAAATTGGATGATTTCTCTAATGCCATTAACAAAAATTCATTTATTTCACTTAGTTCGAAGTTGAAACGGTTGATCACACTCGAAAATTGTGTGCCTATTCGAATGAACGGCAGTGTATAACCATGGATTCTTCTAGAAGCAAAAAACACAAGTATTTTTTTTTAAACGACGGCAGCCCTTAAAGTAATGTATTAGTACTTTAAATTTTTTGTTCAGACCTTGAAAATAAAACTTTAAAAAATCGTGAAAAAGAGTCTATAGCTGACCAGGCCTTTCAGGTGGTATTAATTTTTTGCAAATTTCCCATAAATGAGGTGCCAAAAATCGATATGACCTTGAAAACTTTTAAAAATTCACTTAAAAAAAAAAAAATCTATGGCTGACCAATTACTGAATCAAGGTGACCTTTTATACAGATCTAGAGGTCTGTCAGATGGTAAACAATTTTTGCAAATTTCCCATAAATGAGGAGCCAAAAATCGCATTGACCTTGATTTTTTTTTTAAATTACTTAAAAATTCATTAAACAAATATGTTAAGTTGACCAATTACTAAAAATAGCTGACCTTGTATGATCATGAAGTTGCCTTTCAAATGGCATACTTAATTTTCTGGAATGACCCAAATTAGGTGCCAAAAGTTTTTGTTTGAGACCTTCAATCATATTATGAAAATTCTTAGAAAAAAACTATGGCTGCCCAATTACTGTAAATAGTTGACCTTTTATCACGATCTAGAGATCTTTCGGTGATATATTTTTTTTTGGAAATTTCCCTTAAATGAGTTGCCAGAAATCGCACGTGACCTTGAGTGACCTTGCGAAATTTGAGCCTTTATTACAAGTTTTCTAAGATTGACCAATTTCTAGGACTAGTTGATTTATTCTAACCAAATAAAAAGAATTCTCAAACATCAAATTTCCCAAATATAAGATGCCAAAGGTCCAGAGCCGGAATTTAAATGTAATAATTTCCCTTGTCAAAATGTATATGGAATTTCTCCAATAGTTTTTGCCTCGTTAGGGCTTACAACCCAACTAACAATTTAACTTGTATAAGGTTCTATACAAGCTATTTTCAGACTGCTATAAAAATAGTAAAAGGCCTTATGCAAGTCATTTTGGCGCATTTACCCAAGCTAAATAACTGCCATAAGACTTTTGTTGACAGGTCTTATAGCAGCAAATTGCTTTTCATGAACTGCCATTTGCTTGGCTGAACAAGCTATAGCTTGCCTTGTATGTTTATATAAGGCCTTATAAAAGTCATTTTGACAGCTATTGCCAATAGCTTGCCTTGGATGTTTAAATAAAGCCTTACCAAAGCCATTTAATGACAGCTGTTGTCAATAGTTTGCTTTGGATGTTCTTGAATATTTATATAAGGCCTTACCCAAATTTATTTTGCATAAGCAATCCATGGAGAGAAACAAATTTTGTTAGCAAAGCTGATTCTGAACTAAAAAAAATATATTTTTTTTTGTCGGTTGTTTATTTTATTTTTCTGATGTTTTATTTTTGATTGCAATTTATTTTATTGTACTTTTTTTCTCCTCAGTTAGCTTCCGAAACCTTTTTTTCTGTATTCTGAAATGAGTCAAATGTTAGCTTAATTATAAAAATGAAAAGTTTTTTTTTTACCTGGTATTTGAAATCGATTCCTTCCTCGTTCAAATCTAACACTCTACCATTATAACAATTTGCTGTTGAGAAAACTATAATCAAAAGTGAATAAGTTGATATCATATACTTCACGTTCACGTAGAGGGAACTGTCAATAGCTGTGCGCAACTAATATCTGCTCTTTGTTCTTCCAAACTTCTTGAATGCTCTCTGGCTGTATTTAGATTTGCTCTCTATTTTTTCTCACTTGTCTTTGGTAGGTTCCAGATCTTTTAAATGTATGCCATGAGTTATACATTTTTAAGTTTTTCTAAAAAGTTCTATGTAACTGTAAGGATAATTCTTTTCGGTTTTACGATGTTCAATGGGCACTTGCCGTTCTTATTTATTTGTATCTGATTTTTTTTATAAGCACAATATTTTATAAGACACACTTGTTGATCTTCACTGACTATTTTTATTTGTTTAAGGCCTTTACAAACAAACCTTATACAAGTTATTTGCAATGATCTGTCGTGGAGAGCCTTATAGCAGCTGTTATATTAAACATTTTCAGTAAACAACTTTGGAAGGCCTTATACAAGCTATTTATAACTTATATTTACAAGCCTTGTATAGAGCTTGTGTAACTCATATTTTAAGGCCTTACAGCAGCTATTTCTTTAAATTTCAGGTGGAAAATTTTTGGCTTGCTCAAGATTGCCTTATACAAGCTCTATACAAGGTATTACTTGCCAAATTCGAAAAATTTTACCTTATACAAGCTTAATTGTTTGTTGGGAAGGCTCCACACAACAGAAAAAAATCGTATAAAATCGTAAAAATTGAAATATTTTGAATAGATATAAGGTTTTTAATTAAAATACTCTTAAGCACGTCCCATGTAACGAAATAAAGGGGATCTACATTCTTATCCCGAATTCAAATATCTACGTGTAAGCTGAGAAGGAAAACTCTTGCAGGACCTGAGATCACTTCCTTACAAAAAGCAGTTCTCTCGACAAAGACATTTTACGTCGAATAGTTTGGTATTTGATCCCAGACCTCCAATGGTGTGATACCCCATTGCTCAAAGCATTACACAATGGGGGTTCTGCTGGAAATGTAAAAATACCTAATGCTTAAAATATTCTTTGTCCGTAATGAAGGAACTTGTATAATCTTTACTTCATAGTTTCAGATAACAGATACAAAAAAATTAGAATTGGTTCAACCACAAAAACTCGGAAGCTTGTATAATTTTTTTTTAAATTTGTATTTGGCTTAAACTTTTGTTGTGCTTCACAACAAAAAAAACTCAATTTGCAGTTACTTAAAAACATATCCTTTCTTTTCTTATTGCAAATTCACATTCTTTCTTCAATCTCTCATATAAGGATTCCTCTCAGACTTTATACTGCGATTAAGAAACAAATTTACTAACCGATGCAAAAAATTTGCTCATATCAAATTTTTTTTAATGAAATAATTAGCCTTTTTGTTGGCAATAATCGTTAAAAACACCTAATAAAAATCACTGCCTAATGAACTTCAATGCTTATGCCAGTGAATAATTTTTAATTCTGAAAATGAAAACAAAAAAGTGTAAAAATTCTTAATCGAAATTCGATATAGAGGAATTCCTCCTTAATATTATCTTCCGCTGGTCGTTGCATGTCGCTGCACTGGTTAAATATTTTATATTTTTTGTTGTTGTTGTCTTTGTTTCGGAAGATAATAAAAATCCATAGACAGACCCTGGTTGTCCATAAATTATATCCAGGACACCCTCTCAGTAGTAACAGGATACCTGTGACGAAATAAAATGACATTTTTTTGATACTGTTTACACACAAGCTACGAATTACTGCATGCGGGTGTCCTTTTATAAATTCATTTGTCTGTTCCTTGTCGTGCTTCCCTTTTCCATTCGATTTTTTGTTGTTGTTGTTGTTGTCCCTTGTTGCTTTGTATGATTAAGGATTTGAAATGACTAACAATGCATAATGATCCAATCTGACAGCGCGCCAATTTTTATTCAATCTTTGGCACACGGTACCATCAGAAACAGAGACCAAACCAGCTGATGTCGAGAATCGTTCGAATCCCCTCTTATTCACCTTCAATGAATGGAACAGAAGTATTAGCAGTAGTTTTGTACTTTATTGTTTATCTTTCGGATCTTGGATGTACGTTGGTACGTTTATATCGACACGGAAGATACATGCGATACTTTGAGTGAGGGTGATCGCATGGATGGGAAGTCCTTTTTTTTTTGTGTGATAATTTGACGAAGCACGTGTCATAAAAAAATGTATATAAATTGGCGCCTTTTTCACTGAAAGAAGAGAGTAAAATATACCAATATAGTATATCACTTTGGAGAGAATATGCTGCGCGTGGGTGATGCACAGACTTTTGTTGCATTTTTTGATTTTATATTCTTACCTCAGCACGTGGTAATGGGCGTGAAATTGAAATGTGATCTAGATTGAAGAAACACACACACACACAAGAGAGAAATAAAATTTGCACAGAAAAAAAAAGAGTTAGCATCCGGTAAGGTGATAGCAGAATCTAAAAACTATACACTCGCCTGATTTTGTTAAAACGAAGAACAATACAAAAATCCGGTTTTGATTTTGGGTGAAATGAGAGTTACTCTTTTTTTATTTTTTGTTCTTTTTTTAACAAAAGAAGGTCTTATGCAAATTATTGAACCATAAAATGAACAATATGAAAGAAAACTAAAATTTGAATGACAAAAAAAAATATTGGGAAGTTGCGTTGTTCATTTGAAGGAAGCAAATGTGTTATTTAGTGCACAACGTAGATTTTACTTGAACCACAAACGAAAATGCGCAGTTTTTGGGTAATGGGTTGATTTTTTTCATGCATTAATTGTTATGTAAAAAACTACTTAGAAGTAATTACTAGGAAACTGTTTTGGGGTAATGTTTTGAATTTTTTCATGCCTTCATTATTATATAAAATAAACTTACAAGAAAATACTAGGAAACTGCTTTTTAGAAAAATATACTTGTTACTTTTGTGGAAAAAAAAAAATAAAACAAAAGAGTTGTTGCTAGAACTTGTTTTGTTGTAAAGTTTTGTTATTTTACTATTTTTGGTATTTTTATTTAAAAACTTAATTTTTCCTCTCAGAACTACTCTTAGGAACAGATAAAATTTTTATTTCATGGTGAATTTTATTTATAAATGATTTTTGCAGTAGGGTTAGAACCGATGTCTATAGTCAATGGTGGTTTCGTTGTTTTGGTGGGTTCTCTCAAATATTTTGTTTATTATTTAGTTTCTGATGTCATATAACTAAAGAAAATTGCATGTTTGAGAAGGCTCCATGAAATTAGTGCTATAGAAATAAGACCCCCCAAAAAATAAGGCCCAAAATTTGGGTAGCTATATCCTAATGAAATAAGGCCCCACCGAAATGAAAAAAATCCCCAAAAATACATAAAATAATTCCCAAAAAATATGAATTAAGTGACCATAATTCAAATCGAAACTTAACCCCAATAAGAAAAGATCCCACTGAAAAGAAAACAGTCTAAACAAAAATAATAAGTTCCAAAGAAGAATAATATGAACCAAGTAAGAGTAATTTTTTTTTTTCAAAAATTTAATATCTTATAATTTTTTTCTTATGTTTAAGCATTTGTTTTTTAAAATAAAATTAAAATAAGCCCCAAAATCCCAACTTACAAAATTGATTCGAATTTCCGACATTAAAGTGTTTTTTGTTTCTATAGCGCTCCATTTAGCCCTCTGACAGAAAGTAAATACCTCATTGGAGCATTTAGCCTAGCAAGCAGATCGAGACAAGATTTATCTCTTTTATAAAATTTTCCAGGAGAAATTTTATCTCGAATTTTTTTCCAAGATATACGCAGCTCCAGCGCAGAATTTGGCAGTTGTTACCGCTATACGTGAAAAGTTAAAAGAAAGTCTTCACTTAATTTTGCACGGAAAAAGAATGCTCGAAGCATTTCCTCCGACAGGCTTGACAGGTGGGAGACAAACTATATTTTGAAGGAAAAAGTTTACTTTGATCCAAATAATTCCAATTTGCCCTGAAATCACCTTTTTTTAGTCAAATATAAGACTAAAAATTTCAGACTTTTAAGAGGTATTTTCAACCATAAATTGTTCTTGCTTTTCAAATGCTTTGAAAAAATCTAATTTCTATATTTAAAATTTTCAGATTTATGTGAATTGAAAGAATTTTAATTATTTTTTTTTTAATTTTTATCTACGCCACTGTTCTTATTTGACTTTAGTTTTTATCTCTACACCTTCAGAATTTGTCAGATAAAATTTTTTGTTTTGCTCGATCTGCGTACTAGACTTTACTGAATCTCTAAATATTTTCTGGTGCAAATTATATCAGCTTGATAGAAGCGATGCACCAATGTTTCCTTAATCTCTCTATAATGCTCTTATGAAATAACCAAGGTATACTTTCGCTTCAATAGTCATCCCGTAAAAATATTATACAATTTTTATGTTAGTCTTTGTTTCTTTATTGCTTGTATTAGTTAGTGTGGCAATACCAAGCTTTAATCGGCCATTTTATTAATTATTATACAATTTAGCATCTGAGCACATAAAACTCCATAAAAATACGATGGGAGTGAAAAAAGGTTGTCTACGGAGCTTTATACAATGCTTATATGCGTAGGTTGAGTGAAAACGAAATGTATCTAATATCTATGGAGGAATATAGAAGCGAAATTTTTAGTTGGGAGCACTTTGCCATTGAAATAAGCAAAAAGAAAACAAAAGTAGGAGTATTTGGGTAGGAAAGTTGGAAGGCAATCTTAAGGATAGGGTATTGGGCTAGCTAAACGAAAGGGGAAGCATATCTGCTATGGATGCGATGGCATGCTTGCTACGCTTGACTTCAATCGAATTATAATCAGACCTCACTTAGACCTCAATGAAAAAAGGAAACATGCCAGCAAAACAAATTACCTATGACACCACTCAACGCAACACACTTTGAGAATGCTGTGGCTGATGGTGCAGAGCGGCCTAGTCCCACACCCAACCTAGAATTCATTTGGCCATGTTCTTGAATTCCCCTAATCTGAAGATAAGAAAACGTTTACCCCCGGGGGGGGGTTACCATTCATTGAGTTTCGTTGAAACTTAGTAATAGACCAGAATTTCATCATCCTTCTACGTGATTTACAATGTTCGTTTATTACTGAAAGTAGGACACCTCAAAAAAATACAATAAAATAGAATCATTAAGGACCTTAAGATAAATATAAATTGACAAATTATTGAAGAATATATTAAAACATAACCTATAAAGAAAATTAAAATATTTAAAAAATAAATGGACAGGAACCTTTTCTCGATGTAATTTGTGCTATAGCCAAAATTAAGGTGAAGGTACTTTTTACTGTAATACAAAAATTAAAAAAATGGCCATTATGATCGGTTAAAAGTAGACGAATTTACTGTAGATACTCCAAAGCCCGTTTTATAGCTTTTCAGCCTATGTGGGGACTAGGTTCCCGTAATTCCATTTCTTTTCTAAATAAAACCTTGCTTGCTTACTAGAAGGCGACTCGTTAACTCACTTATTCCCTACCTACAGAGAGCTATTGCAGGTTACTAAAGGATTCGGGGAGCTGTGAGGAACTTTGGTCCACCACCAAACTAACGGTAACGCTAAAACTAACTTTCCTCCACTAATTTTTTCCAATCTTACTTCCAAAAAATAATATAGGAGTTTAAACTGTCACCTGTCACTGTCACCAAACTCAAAAAATTACAAAAAAAATCACAAGAGACAACTTTGTCTAAAAGGACTTTAACGGGTGTCGTAACAGTTATCTTCTCCTTTTGCTCGGGATAAATTTAAATGTAAAGTTGTCTTCCTCGAATGAGGGTGAATCGTTGCGATAAGACAGAGGTCTGGAGGTTGTCAGCCCGGGACTTCGATGGGCTTTATTTTTTCTCCGGGACGAGTTCACTCGGGAGAATCCTCTATATCTATAGGCTAAACCTTCCTGAATTAACTGGTTTTATTTTACCTTCACCAAGCCGAAAGACTTCAACCTTTTCTCTGCGTCTTTGATCGTCAAATTTCACGCCCAGTAGAATTTGCAGATACGGAATCCAGATTTGTATTCTTGTTTTCCCAAAACTCTAGGTATGTCTTTCACGTAATTCTTCCGCTTCTCCAGCAGATTAATAAAGGGTTTTTCAACAGCAACGCTACAAAAGAAGAACAACAGTGACAGCAAACGACGCCTTTTGATATTTGTCTTCAGTAAAGTTTGCCATTTTATGATGGAAAGATAAACGAGCCAACAACGAGTCGAAATTATTAAAATTTACTCCCGAAATTCGGAGTCAGTGGCCTAAACGTTAAGAGCACTACGTCCAATTTATGGTCGTTATAATCGTCCTAGCAGATCAACAATTGAACGTCTTGTGGAAAAATTTGAATCCACAGGCACAGTACAAAATGTTCCCGTACCAGTGAGACAAAGAAGTGCCCGTAGTGTTGAGAATATTGCTGCCGCTGAGGCTTCAGTTGCAGAAAACCCAAATGTGTCTCTCACACGTCGTTCTCAAGCGTTTCTCACGAAATGGTCCAGTCGCTTGGCCACCTCGGTCGTGAGATTTGATGCCGTTACACTATTTCTTGTGGGACTACGTCAAGTCTATGGTCTATGCCAACAAGCTAGCGACGATTGATGAACTTCGTACGAACGTGAAATTGCAGCAGCATCGGCCGATTTACGCTTGAAAACCGTCGAAAATTGGGTTTAGAGTCTGGACTTCTGGACTTCTTCAAGCGTGCCCGTGGTGGCCATGCAAAAGAAATCGAGTTCCATACATAATGGCATCGAACGTACTTTTACAGAAATAAAGAATTTCATTGATATCCAAAACCGTTTTTGTTTTATTTAAAAAAACTTTTGTAGCGCTTTTATTGAAAAACCCGATATTAGTATCAATTAGCTTAAATCAATTAACTCTAGAACTAAGAAAAAAATGTACTTTTGAGCTCACGAGACCTACTGGCTCTGATCTTAGTTTGCACAGAATTGGGGTCTTATTTCATAAAAATTAAATTAAGTCCTGAAAAAATAGTGAAAGAAAAACTAAAATAAATAAGATAACAACAAAAATTTAAGAAAAAATGTAGGTCTTGTGGTCATATTTTTAATTTTTTCTTTGGAATCTTATACCGTGGGACCTTATTTTCTGGAACCGTAATAAAAATAATAATTTAAAATATATGAAAATGGGTGTGAAGTGGCCACTGAAATCATGTAATTTGACCTAACTAGACTTTATCTCAGATCACATCCACCAAGATTGTACCATTTTGACCTGTTAAACTTTTTTCTTGTTGGGACTTCTGAAATTGTATAGTACTCAAATCTGAATGCTTAATATGCGAAAATTAAGAGGTTAACACTTTCTTAGTATTTATACCCGTACTAAGGGTTGGACTCTACACGAAGGAAAGAACCCAATATACATATAAGCCTAAATAGCCAACGTTGTAACAAATTATTTAATTTAGAAAAAAATTGAAATATGCACTCTATAAAAGACAGCCCAGAATTGACTACGGCCCTAACTTACAAGCTTCTTCAGACAACTCTATGCGGTTCTGGCTACCTAAAAGTTGGTTGAGTTATTTTTTTACATTTCTGTGTCACCAATTTGGGAATTTTTCTCTGCATTAAAATAGTATAAGGCAATCAAACAGTTAAGCCAGCAAGAATTTGAACAGGACATTTACATGGACTTATTGCCCTGGAGCTGAAACAAGTTAGCGCGTCTTCTTTATTGTTTTGTTGCAGATGAGAAACATTACACCAAGGTTCCATTCATTGAGTATACATTCATCCGATAAAATTTTTGAGATGAGTTGGTTCATGCACTTTTCCAAGTCATCAACTGCTGCTGCAAATTTATCCGGACCAGCAGCTTTAGACAATTTAAATTTGAAAATCAAAAACCGCACTTCATCAAAGTTGGTTAAACAAATTATTTGCCATCATCATCGTCCAAGTTGAATGGAATGTTTTTCCTATCAGCAGAATATTGGCTATCTTCACCGTTTATCAATTTAGAAATGTGTTCCTTCCAGATCCTTAGAACTAAATGTGTGTTTCTACTACCATGCTTCCGTTCCCATCTCTTTAGCTTCAACGAATTCCAGTAGTTGCGCTAAAGTTGGACTGCTTCTTGGTGACTGTAGTGATTCTTCGAACATCATTCGGGTGTCCTTATCCATTCTGTCTAGCAACAGATGCACAACAACAGGATCCCATCCGCTGGTATCGTAGCCAAGGTTCTGGATAGCTTGCATAACTTCTTTTGTTGTGTCATGAAGTCTTTTGAGACTTTTAGCATTGTCAACGACTATGGAATTTTGAAAAAGTCTATTCTACTGTGCCGTTAACACAGCCTCTTGTCGTTGAATCTGTCCACTAATGTGTTCCATGCCAGCTCATAATTGCTATCGGTGGCATGAAAATGTTGAATTAACGTATGTGCATCGCCAGTTACATTGGTTTTCAGGAAATATAATTTTTGTGCTGCTGCAATTGGTTGGTTGTGTACCATTTGTTTATACAGGTCAAAGAACTGAGGCCAATTAAGATAGCTTCCATCAAATTTTGGTATCTCAATTTTTGGGAGCTTAATTGTAGTTGCTCCGATTTGATTCATTTGACTTGATTGATTTGGTGTCACTCGGTTTGGTAGCCATGCAATTCTCTCGTCTAATTCTTCTTGGAGCTTAAAATACAGCTCTATGTCGGCTGCAGTTGCATCGTCCCCAAGTCGTTCATATGCGGTTCTTAATTCTTCCCAGTTGCGCATGAGTGTATTTGTTTTTTGTTGGAATTGCTGAGGTATAGCTTCCCGTAAATTCACCGGACAGTTGTTAAGAGATCCTTGGAAAATTTTCCCAAGGAGACGGAACTTGCTTTCACTTGTCAATTTACTGGTTCCCGGAAAGGTATCAATGCTGAATCTTTTACTTGTTTTATCTTCAGCAGTATCTGGTGCGGGTATTATTAAGAGCCCTGCTGGGGGCTTTTCGAGAGGCTTCTTTGGCTGCTCTGATGGCGGCTTGACTGCTGTGGTCTCTTTCGGCCTCTCTTCTTGAGTTCTATCTGCATTATCAGATTTTTGTACTTCCAAAATACGCTTCACGATGTCGTCCTTCATTGTCTCATACACCCCTTTGATCTCTTTGAAATATCCCTTTATATGATATTCATGATCGGTTTCTAGAGGATACTTGGTCTTAATTTCGACGTCCGTGCTATGGAATATTTCCCATAGCTCGTTAAGACTGGACCAACGATGTTGGAGATTCTCCAGGGTTTTTCTTCCAGGTCCATCCTTTCCGTAGTTGCGGGCAAGCTTGCAGATAGCTGTGCCTACCTCCTCCTGATGGTCGGTTAGTTGTTCCAATGTAGAAACCATTTTCACTTTATTTTATATATTAAACGATTTTTGAGTCCAAATAAACACGCACACTTTTTCAAAACTTATTATTTATCTTTTTAGTATAATTTTTCTTGTTTGGATTTATTTAATTTACAGGCCACTAAACTTTTTTAGTAAAGTCCTGTCACGGTCGCCAATTTGTTCGCACAAATAGTAAAAATTATAAAAGATAAAACTAAGATATAAATTTTTAATTTTTTCAAATTTTTATTTGTTAAGTAAAACACAATGAACATGTAGGTGTGATGACTAAAATGCAACTAAAAACTATGATATTAATCTGCCAAAAGGTTTGCTTAAGGCAAAGCCAAAAAACGGTATTAAATGTAATGAATTCTCAGCGCGTGAGGCAAGACCTTGAATTTTAGTTATATTTAGATCATATTTCGTCTGGTCTCACGCTGCTGAGGGAGTTGGATGGAAATTGAATTGTAGGAAAGGTATGAAAATGGAAATTGGAGTAATTAAATTGACAAAAAATAATAAAAGTATATTTGGTGCCTTTGTGGGAAGTGATAGGAAATCATTTCCCACCGCGTCAGCTTTTAATTCAAAGCCGTGTGACAAAACATTGGTCAGGTTAAATTTTTCTTACATTTAATTTTATTCTATTTTTAACACCTTGTATAACTTGCGAACATAACTCCTGCCGGTATAAACATCAATAGACTCGTGCTCTCTCTTTTTCTTCCTGAGAAGTTGGTGCTACTCACTAATTTTATGTCATTAGAGCTCCCAGCCGAGACTGCTCTCTAGTTCTCGTCTGCCTCACTCGTGGCTACATGAGACATTGAGTATTCTTCATCAAAATATCATTTTCACTGTGGTCGCATGGTAAAACCCAGCACATCAACGGTGGTACTTCTTTGATGGCTTATCAACAGTATCTGTACTTTATGCTTGTAGAATCTGATAAAAGTAAAATAAGTTCTGGCAGACTCTCTTGATTTAAGCTTTTTGATATCAATTCTTCACATAGGATCTGCTCGGCTTGGTGATGTCATGGATATCTGCAAACGTATACTTGATATACTCATATTGCCAAGTAGTGATTCGATTCTATATTTGCCTCTTGTAACATTCTGATATCCAGGATATTAGAAGCATAGGATTGGCGTCTATCGCAATGTGATTGATTTAGTTGACGGGTGCTATTTATATCAATTTTATTTGACATGGAAGGAAAGTTACCTCGGTGGACAACACCAATTCTGGAGAACCACAGTAGATAGTCAGAAATAAACCACTTCCTATAGGCCTAGACACTAAGCTTCCAATAGCTAGAGAAGCCTATATAAGATGTTCAAGCAAGTAGTTCAACTTTACTGGAACTGTAGATGCCATCGTTGAATCCATCTTGAGAACTTTCTCTGAAATAACTTGTATGCAATAGGTATTGACTCGAAATAATTATAAGTCTGGACTTGTTTTTATAGAATTTGGATTAGGAAAAAATCAACTTTCTTTGAAGCCTCTCAAAATTCTCAGAACAATTTTTGAAAGAGAAGAAAAAACGTTTCCTTTATCTTCAGTTAAAATTATTAATCAATCAATAGCTGGTTATTTTCGAATGATATCCATGACGACTACTGTTGGTTTTAGACACGCAATCCTCTGAAAATTCCCGTTATTCTATCAACTAATCCGTAACTCAGAAGCTTATCAAAAAACGAACAAAAAAAATCTAAAATCTTCTTTCATTCTCTAACGCACCAAAGCCCAAGTCCAATAGCCACAACAACAAAAAAAAGTAAAGAAAAAGAAAAATACCTTTCTCGAATGAATAACTTTCCCTCACACTTACACCACCACCACCACCACCACCATCGCACCGTTCACTGCCGCCACATACCCAAAGCTGAAGGACAATTAAATTTGCATTTAGATAAATGCCTAGCGAAAAAGATTTATCACTGCACAAAGGCCTGCGGCCAAACAAGCAGGCGGTAGAATAAATTGAACTACAAAATGAAGAACGCAAAAACTTACACCCGAAAGGCTTTTTTGTATGCACATCAACAATGGCAATGTAGCAATGGCAATGGCAAAGGCAATGTGATGCGATGCGATGGCATCCCGTTTTGCTTAAAGCCCGCGACTATAAGGACAACCGCCAGGACCAGGATACCACGATTAACTGAAATTACGTTATTTGCGAACGCGAGGTGTAATGATGGGCTCTTGCTAAACGAATGCGATTAAAGTTAATGACATAACCACAGAGGGCGAGCAATCGAATAAATGGACTTGGCTATTCATGAAATTGATGTCTCTCTGTTTTTGTGTGTGGTGCAAGAAATGGTTTATGTTTTGCTGCTGCTGCTTCTGATGCTGCTGGTTGTGTCTACCTCTATGCTCGTCAAGGACGAGATCTTTTGAAGTTGTATGACAGAGACAGTCAGAGTGATGGTTAAAGTTTTTTTTTTTTGTTTTTGCTTTATGTTGAGTTATTAGTTTGATTAAGATGCACATTAATTAAACAGAAATGTAGATAAGAAAAGTATTTAAGACAATAAAACAAAAGAGCTGAACAGCAAACCTTAAAATGATAAATCCTCGCTGTGTTCTTGGAATTTTGTCTTTTTTATCGCTGCATTTTGAATGTTTGTTTTATTTTTATCATTCAGATTGGAATTCAACATAATCTTCTTGACAGATCTCCCTTCATATATATGGCTATTGAATCACAGTCAACCCAGCAGCTGTTTCATAGAGAAACAGACAAAACAAAAAAAGAAGAAGAGAAGTCACCCTCGCCGAATAACGACTACAGAAGGAAAATCAAAAATTTGTTGCGCCTAATTGTTGTTACTTCTGTCAGTATATGCTGTTCTGGTATTCTGATGCCAAAGGGCAATGAACGAGGAATGCATTGTCCTTGCAGCAAGATGTTGCCTTCCGTATTTGGATGAAACTGATGGAGAAGTATAGAGGTAGGTAGCTAAATCGTGTTCGTTTGCTCGTTCCATCAATGGCAAGGTGCGGTAGGTAGGTACACAAAATGGGATTTCTAATGGCAGATTGTTTAATGGGATGTAACCGATTGTAGGTTTGTTACAGTAAATAACCGTAATATTGCGGTTTTTACTTTTACTTTTGAGCATATGTTTCTATTGTTCCACTGATTTATATTTTTATCCTACTTTTTTAATTCAGCTTAAGAGTTCGTCTACCTTTGGGTGATTTCATCAATAAGTTGGTTGCAAAAAAAAATAGTTTTAGATGAATTTCTTGAGTTTACTGATGATTATATTTCCAACATACTCAAACAAAGAACAAGAAAAAAGGGAATTAATTAATTCCTCCATTTAAACACACGAGGTACACACAGGAAACGACAATTTAAAGTAGCACCAACTCCAAACCAGTCAAGAACATTTCCGCAAACTAACATCAAAGCTTGCCCCACTGCGAGTTGGTATTTGTTATGCCCAATGGCATCACATAAATTCCCACGATTTCAGGGAGCCAATCTGATAAAACCATGGACAGCATTTAATGAACACGTCAGGTTAATGGCTCGAATCTGATCTAAAAAAAAAAACTTAAAAAAAAAAGAACGTGGCTTCCTGTCTGCCAGATCGAGATGGTGGCGGTGGTGGTGGTGGTGGTTGTGGAGTTGGCGACTAATTTCCAAGTTCAATAAAAACATCAGAGTGGAATCGAGTATAAACCATCTCACTAATGGAGCCCGCAATGTCTTAATCTGGTGTCTTCAGAACATTATCAGAATATTCATCAATGAAAAATCAAACCCAATCGATGTTAATCTTGTTTTTTGTTTGTGTATATATTTAGCCTATTCCAGATGACTGTAACTTAAAAAGAAGTGCACAACTCTCACCACTTTGAATACTTTTGAATTAAAACCTTCGCAGTAAAGAGAATATAAGTAGAGAACGCATAATCTACAGAGTCTTAGTCTCAACTTGATCCCATCAGTCTTAGTTTTTCATAAACTTTGCCGAGTTATGTTTTCCCACACTATTTTGGGAGTCTGGAGTTTTTTTTTTTTTTTTTTTTGTAGAACTTCTGGTACCTACAAGATTAAGGGAGATTTCTATCTAAAAAGCTAATTTGTGGTTAATTGAAAATGTTTGGCTTCTAACAAACATGTAAACCTACCTACAACATTTATCGATTTTTTGTTTCTATTTAATCTTGATTTAGAATTTGTGTTTTTGTTTTTTTTTTCTTTGTTGTTATTGTTTCTTCATTTATCTTTATTTTGATTTTTCTTGTGTGTGTGTGTTTTTTTTTTGTATAACAGTTATTGAGAAAGTGGGAGTCTCTTTTTTATTGTTTCACTTAGATGTTGTTTAGCTGCTGGTGCATTTTAATGTCTGGGAAAGTGACAGGCCTTAATGGAAACAAAATAAAATCTAATTTACATATAAATTCGGTTTAGATTATCAATTAAAATACAATTTGTATGATAGTGTTTTGGAAGAATGATAGCTGAAATTCAATTAGAGGGTGGTGGAGCATTTTTAAATAAGAATATGAACATTGACTTGATTATCGGTTTATTAAATGGAAAGGATAGGAGGATTTTGTACATTAAATGTTATCTGTTATTGGTTAGAAATTGGTTGTTTTTTTTTTTCAAAAAATAATAATAAAAATTTTAAATTCTAATTTTTAACCCTTTTTTTAATTTTAAAAATAAGGTGCATGACTGGGTCGCACGCTGTCGTACTTGCTTTTATGTTTAAAACGCTGTGGTTTAAAGAAAATTGCATGAAAAGACATAACAATTATGAGTAAAACAATGTTAAAAAATCATGAAATATGATATTAATATAAACTAAACAAAATTCTTGAATGAAAATGATTTTATGAAAATTTTTTTTAACGGTTGGCGTTGGAGCGGTTTTTTTTTAATGATTGCTTATATATAAAATTTTTGATACATTTTTTAACAAAACTTTTGCTATACATCTCTTAAGTTTCTATAAAAACACAATTTAAAAATGTTTTTGAGATATTAAATAGTTTTTACAGTTACAGTTTTTTTGCTAAGTGGACCAAAGTTTAAAAATTTCACTACCGTGGCAAGAAAACCCATGCCATTACCGTGGCATTTCATTATTTTTATAGTTTTAATCTTGTGTAAGAAAAATATAAAAGTGAATCCACTTTCAGCATTAACAGTTGTTAATGATAACAATCATTATGGCATCAAAACAGTTTAAAAATATGTTTGTTGTAAATTTTGCGGAAAATCGTCCACATACAAAAATTAATCTGAATCTGTTCCACCGATAATGAGAAAATCAAAAATTAAAAAAAAAAAATCCTTATACAAGAGGTATATTTAATAGTGGCCATTGGTTATTTTTTAAAAATTGTTGGTATACTACCAACCCACTAGTGTGAGGTGGTACAAGAGTTTAATAAAAATCTTAGGAGCCGTTTTTAAGAAAAGAATATTTTTGCTATCGATTTTTTAGCATTTGTAATGAAGGCGTACCATTATTTTTTTTATAAAAGTAATTTCTTCTTAAAGTATTTTAAGGATGGTGAGAAGAATTATTTGTAGTGTTAAGAAGCTTCTGTATAAGAACTTTTGAAATTATAAAATTGAAAAAAATTGGAAATAAAAAATATGTTTCTTTGGAAGGAACAGTTAATATCCAGTTTTTGAAAAATTATTTCCCATTCCAAGATAGAAGTTACTAAAAGAAATTCAATGCACTTGGTTAAGAAAAATTGTGGATCTGTTTTTGGGTAAAAATTGGTTTTGTAAAATTGTTGAAAGAAATTTTATGTTAATTTCACGTACTTGCTCTTTTGTTCAAGACACTGATGGTTTAAGAACATTATATGTAAGGACATGAAAATTATAAGAGCAAAATATTTGAAACCCTGAAATACGATACTTATATAAGATAAATAAAAGAAATTATTTTAAATAACTTGAAAGCACTAATTTTAATTTTAATTTCTTTGAAAAACACGTTAGAAATCTCCACTATCAAATCAATTTAAATTAGCTAATATAACTTTTTTGAGTATAAAACAAAAAAAATATTTAAAATCGTTGGAACGGTTTTCTTAAAAAAAAATTTATATAAAAACATTTTTAAGCGACATTTTTGGTATCCAAATTATAAGTATTTACTTATGTGCATATAGAGCTACTAAAATTTCAAAGAAAATAGTCAACCCGTTCTTGAGATATCAAATTTTCAAAAAAAAAAATTTTAACTTTTTTTATATTCAAAAACTTTTTTTTTTAAATTTTGACATGCACTTTTTTTAATCTTATTTGAAATTTTTCATATACAAAATAATCTAAGTCTGTTAGGTAAGCCGATAATGAGAAAACTAAAAATTAAAAAAAAGGTTCTATATAGAAGTAGTCAGGGCCGTGGCTAGGTGTGGGGCAATGGGGCAAATGCCCCAGGTGCTTTGCCGTGAAAAGTGCCGTTCCGTACCACGAATGGATCACCTCGTTTCATAAATGGCACCACCTTATCGTAAAGGTTGACACGAAGCGAGCTTCCGCAGTAAAAATGGAGAAATTATTATTGCAATTACATATATTGACCAACAACTGAAATAGATTCGGGTACGATATAACAATAAGGTCGATTTCTATAAAATCGTCAGCAAAAATTTTTAGTGGTAAAAAGAATGACTGAACAAAAAATAGACAGAGTTTCATCAAAATCTCGACTGAATCGAGATTTCAAAAATCGATATTTAAAAGTCGATATTTTGAAAGTTATGGGCGGTTATTAATGCATCATCCATCTCAAAAATGAGTTTGCAGATTATTCTTAAACGCAAACTGCAACAGTCTTCTGTTCGAAAACGCAAAATACAAATATTACCGCGTTAGCATTGTATTCAATTATCAAGTTTGCTAAAGTCACATGTTTGAATTCAGTATCTACGGTGCAACTGAGCGGTACAAAAATCGTGTTGATGAATATTGAAAAGCAAGAGAGAGGTTGTAAACGTCAAATGCGTCAAGTAAATTGACTGGATTTGATCAAAAAAATTTTCTGCAAAGAGGATGGTTACATACTACTTGTCATGACACAATATCTACGTCAAAAAACGACCATCATTTGACGACCAAACCCGTTTTCGAAAACGGCCGATATTGTGATCAGTTCATAGTTTAGGAAATGATGTTTAAAAGGGCCCTTAACTTGCTTTAGATTGTCACCAATCGAATAAGGCGATCGGAAGAAAATGTATTTCAAACATAATATAAAATTCTCCAAAGGATCAAATAACTGTAAAATACGTGTTAAAAAAATAAGAACAGTTGTTGATACCGGGGAAACATTCCAAGCAGAGTGAACTATTTTAAGTTATGTACGTTGAGTTAGAATAAAATGAATGACAGAAAAAAAATCGAATTGTTAAAATGTCGACAGGATAAAAAGTCAATGTCACAAGGCAGCTGACTTTTTGTCTAAGTTAAAAGGTAAAAATCTTATGAATTAGTAACCAAAATAGGTATTCTTACTTGCAAGAAAGTATAAAGATATAAACAAAATTTCAATTGGTTAAATCGCCTTTTTTTCAGGTTGTACGGAACCTATTCTGAAATATATTGGTTTGGTACAGGTTTTGAGTTGGTATAGGGAAGGTGGAAGTACTCGTTTTATAATATTCGATTGTTTATAAATTCTGTTTTAAAGTTTTCGCAGCAAAAAAGGCGGCTTCTTTGAGCTTTCCCCAGGTGTTCTAAGCGTTAGGAATAACCCTGGAAGTACTAGTAGTAGTTGCTATTTGTAAATTTTTTAATTGTTGGTAATATATCGTACAAATTTCATCAAAATCGTAACAGCCGTTTTTAAGATAAAAAACATTTTCCTTAACGTGTTTTAACATTTGTATGAAAGCTACCATTATTTTTTCATTAAAGTATAATATTTTCAATACTTCAAAAATTTTAAATATCTTTTTTTATAAGATTCGACCATGAAATTTTCAAAATATTTGATTTTCAAGAAAAAATTTCTTATTATTTTTTAAAAATGAATCGGTCATTTCAAAAACCTCATATAGGTTCAGTTACACAATTAGAATTTTTGGCAATAAAAACTGTTTTTTTAAAAAATAATTAAGTTTTAAAGTACCTTTTGGACCCAAGAATTATACCTATTTGAGTTTTAAAAAATTGAAATTCACAGTCTAACAATATTTATAAAATTGATTTGATATTGGAGATTTTCAACGTGTTTTTTCATGAAATAAATAAAAGAAATTATTTTGAATAGCTTTAAAACACTTTTTTTAATTATTTATTTACTTGAATGCATTTCGGAAGTAATGCTTCTACCGTCAGTAAGTTTTTTTTCCCTAAATGCATTTAAGTAAATAAATAAAAAATAAATAAAAATAAATAATTAAAAAAAGTGTTTTTAAGCTATTCAAAATAATTTCTTTTATTTAATATTTATAGTTAAAAAAAAAACCTGAAAAACTGTGATTCATAAAGTTTTTTAAATGATCGATACAATGAGTAGGTTTTTACCTATGCTTTTTTTAATTTTGAATTTTCAATTCATTCTCTTATTTTTTGGCCCACTATTACTCTTTTTTTAAAGCATATTTTTAAAGACATACTATCTTTTCTGTGGAATTACGTGTCCATAAATACAAAATTTTTTAATTAAAGTAACAAATTTACAAATTTACAAATTATATTCACTTTTAAATTGAAGATTTGAATATTAGTAATTAATATTCAATATCCAATATACTCATCTTTGTTTAAGGAAGGAAAAATGTGACTTAGGTATGTGATTTTTGAAATCCAAAAAAAATTAGTTTGAAAATTTTGGAAAGAAAACCTATTTGTAACGCTTAAGCTTCTTTATATAAAAATATGAAAAAACTGAATTGTCAGACCCATTTTTTTCATCTTCCCTATCATTGTAATGACACGTTTTCAATTTTACGAATGCATAACTTGCCATATTGTACCCATTTATCTTAAGTAAATCCAGCTCAAGACTTAAGTATGGCTTGTTTGAAAAGTAATTCTCATACAAAACTAAAGCAGATATACCCCAATTAAACTTTAACAATTTCTTACAAGTTTTAGACCGAAAGCCTCTCTTTTTTAGTACTACATGGCAAATTTCACTTTAGTTAACATATTTAAACTTAAGATTTTGATCAAATATGGCATAACAATGATAGAGAAGTTAAGTTTTCAAGTTGTTTAACAATCATTGCAGACCTACAGACTGATTAATTGGGTGGGCTAAAATGTAAAATTTAATACTAGGTGCGAGGAACGCGAGGAATGAATGAAGAATCATCATGAAATGGTAAATTTTAATGGCTACTGCCATTAATCTATTTCGTTTAAAAAATTTTTGAGCCTATTTTTTGCTCCGAAAAAGTGCTATCAAAAATATGAAGTCTCTGATTTTTGGATTTTGGTTAGTTTTTGTTAACTTTACCTGCTAAAATGATTTTATAAAACTTATTATAATAATCCATTTTTATATGAAATTAAATTTTTAACAAAAACTTTCAAGTGTTAAATTGTCAAATTTGGCTAGATTAAACATATGCATTGAAAAACGTCCAGCATGACCATTCACTCAGAGGCGCAAGGGTGAATTTATTAATACGAGTATTTTAGGTGTTAGGCAAGACTATGCCTCAGAAAAATACATATATTCAGTATTTTAATCCTTGGACGTAGTAGTTCTTTTATTCCTCTCATTTTTCGGTACTTACATATTTAATATAATAATAAAAAAAATTAAAAAACATTTCATTTTATTTTGTTGGCTTTTTTTTGAAAATTTTAAATTAAAATCAAAATACAAAAAAATCCAAGTTATAAGTCTCAAATTCAAGGTTATGATGAAAAAACTAAACTGAGGCATCTAAAAGGCCACGAAATCGTCATGAAAGCCATATAAATATCTTTGTTTATAATTTCCTCAAATCTGAGCATCTTTACTGGGACCTTGAAAAAAACCAATATAGTATACAAAAATCCCATTACTGATCAATAATTGAAACTTCTTGAGCTTATAATACGATAAAAGTGGCTCCTTCGCATTTCAATTTGTTAAAACTTATAAACTTTAAAATGATAATATCTTCTTCATTTAAAATACATTTCTAGAAAAAAAACAGCAGGATCACATATTAAATGAACTATTATACTATTGGCTTTATTATTTTTTTAATTTGCATTTCAACAACACACCTTATTTAAACATGTAGGAATAAAAAATGCATTTTAAATAAACATCATGCCCAGTGGTCTGTCGAAAAAGCGCGTTCAATAAATAACTCCAATTAAAAAATGATAAATAAGCTAGCTGGTATATGAAATCATATCTGAGGCAAGCATTGTGTTCTGCCCATTACCATAACCGACATCGTGACCCAGCGAACAAATCATCACCTAGCCTATACTACTAGCACACCTTGCAAAAAGCCAAAAGCTAGTTCGTGCCTCAGCTCTTTTGTTTCAACAAAAATGTATACTCATCATCGCTTTGGTAGAGGTAGGTACATTCTCAGTATTCATTGCAGAAAACGAATCGCATACTTTTAATAATTTCACCACCATATTTATGAGTATAAATAATGACAACAGATTAATATTAAGTCTGGAGCACTTATATTGCAACAACAACAACGATATGTTGATATTACATTAAAGCTGCCCTTACACTCCCATGCAATGTGCAATTTATTTAAATTCGATCAGCACCTGTTTCATTCACATGGATGGCATCAATTATGTAGATGTTTTTTTTTTTCTCTTTGTTGCCATTATTTTATGATCTTCATGCCAATTAAGACGATCACATGCAAATTTCACTCCCCGCCATCAACCCCAGAGTGCGCTTATCGCATTTAACATGGTGTCAGTCGATAAATTTTATTAGGCTACTGAAATTCAGTAACCAATGGCCCCACAGCTTTTAACGGCCCCAACAACAAATGAGTATTTAAATGCATTATAAATTTTGACACTAACAAGGGGAATACTCTCTAAATACTCTCAGATGTGTTCTGCGGATGTGTACAGTTAATTTTGTTTAGTTGTTGTTGTTGTTATTTGCCGTGTTTTTTGTTTCTCATGCTCTAGATATAAAATTGCGGATGCGGATAAAATTGAATGAATATATAGAAAACTTTTAAATGCTGAAGTAGATATAAATTGTTGAAAGCGGAAGTAAACATTCTGTGAGGAGATTTAAACTAGAACAAGCTAAACTCTCCTAACTAGAGGCAAACTGTATGTGAATCCATTTTTAACCTATCGTCGTTGGTTGATCGGTTTGCCTGATGCCAACAACGCGGACGTGCAAATTAAATCAGCAATTGATTAACAAAGGAAATTAATGGCGCAATGATTTGTATTATTTCACAACTACATATATAGTTTTTTTATGACAAAAGGCAGTGGGAAGTTTCTTTTAAGTACAATAAAAAAAATTGCAAATGAAGCCAGAAAAAAAATTGAGATTAAAATGGAACTTAATTGTGCAAAAATAGAACAGTAAAAAGTATTAAAGTTTATTAGAAAAAAAGTATAATTACGTTTAAATAATTAAAGAGAATAAATTAAGTCACTAAAAGTGTCAATAAATTCGACATACAAATGGTATGCATTGAGTAAGCACCGCACATAGCAAATTTAGAGTACCTGTTGTCTTTATAAAATGATTAGTTCCAAATAAATTGTATAAGAAAAAGCTATGTGTTGTAAGTATGCACTAATTTTTTTTCCAAATTTTCTTAAAGCAGCAGTAAAATAAGATATTTTTGATAACAGAAGACTTTAAATTCTGATTTTATTTGTTGCCATAACGATGATTATTTAAAATCTTAAGAAAGAGTCTTAATAAATACTTCATACATATGTATGTAGATGATTGGAAGCTAACTTAACCGTTTATCTATAACTGCCTGTTTTATTAACTACCTCAATATCTTAAATTACTCATTTATACCTACTCAAAACTTTCCAATTTTGATCATTATCTTTAGTGCAAGCGCATCAATCTATATAACAAGTTAAAGATTTTACAAATTGTCTTAAGAAGATATTGATACATTTCTTTTTCTATCAACATTTTATCTTCAAAATCTTTTTCAAAATGTGTAGGAGTCATCAAAACAAAATGTCTATTTTATAAAACTTAAGAAAAAAATCTTCATCTTCTAGAAACATACAAACATAAATCAATATTATATCCTCATAAATATAGATATTAATCGAAACAGGTAGTACAGGTGGCATTTGCTGTGGGCCCCCTCGCACAAACTCCCCATTTTCTTTCGATTGTGAATCACTTAAACTAAACATAATAAATCTGAGCTCAAAATGAACAGCCTTCGATATTTTTTTTATTTTTTTTTTTTTTTTTATTTTTGTATCTCATCTCATACAGAAGCACAGTTACATAATTAAACAGCCAGACAGGGGATATCAAATAAAAAAAAAATAACTTCTTAAATGAATCGATATTATGGTAAAATCTTCTAGAAATTGGAACTAAAAAATAAAAAATAAAAAAACAAAACTATCTTCTGCGATCGCAACAAGTGCTGAACGGGGAGATTCCTGGCGTGATAACAGTGGGGCAAAATTATATGAAAAATTGGGTACAATTCAATATTTGTGGATACATTCTCTAAAGCTAAATTCTACAAAAATAAATCCCTAAAAGAATATCCCTAACCATTAATCCCAAGTTATCAAATTAAAAAAACTTTCCAAAAACAAAAATCAGAAATTTCAAACCCCGAATTTTAAACAAACCATATTCCCCATATTTCGACTATGTCTTAAAATCATATGCCACGGCCATGACACTGACTCCAGGAATTTTGACAATTTTTAAATCTGAACAATAAAAATCGAAATAAATTGTTTTTTTTTTTTTTTTTAAGGTGTACTCATAAAGGGAAGTGAAGTAAAGGCCACGAGAAGGAAAAAGCAAATCCAATATGTCTCTCAACATGTTTGTAATTTTTACTTGCAATATTCAAGGGTACCTGTAGTGGGGCAAGTAATGGAAATTGGGATGAGAAAGTCTGTAAAGGAGAAAAAACTGATTTATTTTTGTGCCTTACAGTTTAAAAAAAAACAATAAGATTCAAAATTCCTTTTTCAATGTTTGTAATGTTTACTTGCAACATAGTACCTAACTCCTAAAGGGCAGGTTAAGTACTCTTTATTATCAAATGGGGTAAATTAGGGAGAAGTATCTAGGAAGGGAAATAATCCAGTTTTTTGTTTTTGCTTTACAATTTTAGGAATAATGGAATCTACAGTTTGGTGACTTTTACAGTGTTTGTAGTTTTTACTAACGATACATTTAAAAGTAAAGTAGATTCCTCCTAATATACAGTTACTTGCTGTTTTTGAATGGAAGAATCAAGGGGCCCAAAGATCTGAGAGGAGCAATAAAAAACCAGTTTTTTGCCTTACACTTTGATGACTAGTAGAATCCTTAGTTCCGCCCCTGTTACGGTGTTTGTAAGGCTTACTTGCAACATAGGTAAGTGGTAGGGGACAAATTTAAGGCACTTTGTTTCAAAATGGTTAGACTTGAGGATTTAAGGCCTCAGGAGGAGACTTAACCGATTTATGTTGGTACCTAATTTTTTGAGGAACAAGAAAATTTAAAATTCAGTTTCTCTAACAATGTTTGTAATGTTTACTTGCGAAATAGATTACTACTAAGGAGTTAGTTTAAAAATGTTTGTTTTTAAATAGGGAAATTTTCGGGTAGCAGGTCTGTTAAGGGGAATACATCAATTTATACCTTACACTTTCAGGAATTATGAAATCCACAATTTTTCTCCTCTTACAATGTTTGTAGTGTTTACTTACTATTTGAGTACCTACTATTCAGCAAGCTGAGGATTCCTTATTTCAAAATGGAAGAATATAGTGGACTGAATTTCTAAAAAAGGTGAATGAATTAATTTTTTTAGCTTGACTTATACTTTGGGGAACAATCAAATCAAAAGTTCACAGTTATTTTATAATGTTTGTAATTTTTACTTGCGACATAAGTAGGTATAGGTAAGTAGGTACTATATGGCTGGTTTAAAACTTCTTTGCATATCAAATGGGGTGAATAGGAGAGGGTTAAGGACTGGAAAGAAGAATAATTAATTAATTTTTAAAATAAAAAGGAAAACTCACAACTGGGTCGCACATCCTTGCTGTTGTGTTAAAGAAGCAGATGTTTAAAAAAGTTGTATATAAGGAAAAATATGAAAATTATGAGAGAAAAATGTTTGAAAGCATGGACAAAAAATTTTAAACCGTTGGAGCGGGTTTTTAAGACAAATAAATTTTAATAAATTAAACTGTAATTTACTTATGTGCAACTAACAATAGAATTTTAAAAAAATTATCAACTTGTTTTTAAGATATCGAGTTTTCAAAAAAATAAAAAAAAATAACTTTTTTTAAAAATTAAAAAAAAAATTAATCCGTTCAGACAGTAACTAGAAACTTCAGAATAAAAAACTTTTATGGGAGGTAAATTTTTATAGATTTTAGTAGTCGATTGGTTTTGGAAATTTTTTTATAAGAATCGTAGGAGCCATTTTTAAGAAAACAAATATTTTCCTTATATGAAAGGTACCGTTATTTTTGATATAAAAAAATGTTGTTCTTAGTCTAGACCCTAGAGAGTAATACAAATCCCTTAAAAACATCGATTTCGAAATTTGATAAGAAATGTATTTTTTTTAAAAATCCAAAAAATATTTCTTTGAAATTTTTGTGAACAAAAATTTTTATTTATAATTTTTTAGAAGCATCTTCATGAAAAACCTAATGAAATTAGAATTTCCGTTTTGAAGAAAATAAAATAAAAAATTGTTGTTTAGGAGGAACCATAGATAACCATTTTTTGAGAAATGTTGTTTTCCAATTTCCTTTCCAAAAAGAAGTTTATAGATTTTTTTTTTTTTAAAGTTTGTGAGATCATTTTTTTTAAATTGTTTCAAAAAAAAAACTTTGTGGAGAGAATCACCAAAAAGCACTTTGAACCAAGTTTTAAGAAAATCGATGCAGTCCTTTAGGCTGTAGCTGAACAGACAGACAGATAGAATTATGAGACACATTTTTTTTTCGTCTTCCCCATCATCGTAATAAGAAATCTGTTCAGAATTTCTGGTTCTTTTTTTTTAAGAATGCATAATTTGCCATAAATGTATGCATGTATGCAATATGCACAAAATACATTTATGTAGGCACCAATAGGAATAGGTATCACAAGAAACAAATATTTGTTGGATTAAAAAAAAAAAAAAAACACTCAGTCTTTTGAATTTATTCCAACATTTCAGTGTATACTGTCCCACTATACTGTTTGATTTGAGCGGGCGGTGGTAATGATGCCTTGTTAAGATATCCGTCTTATCTCTCACAAATCAATTTTAATTTTGGATTTTAGTTTTTTTTTTGTTTTATAAATGTGAGAGATTCTCACAAGAAAAAAAATTCTATTCACCCGCAGTTGTCCATCGTTTTTGACGCATTGGCATTAGAATAATTAAAAATTTACGATCAACTTCCTGCAGAGCAAACACATCTCTCCAAACATATATATAGTCGATTGTCAATCAAAGAAAACAAACAAAAAAAAGTTAAAGAATAAAAATAAAAGAAAAAGAAACAATCAAAAAGTAAAATAAAATAAAACTATCAAAGAATCAAATTACTATTTTTGTTTTGTCATCGATTCTCTATCATTTCATTTGGGATGATATTTTTTTTTTTTTTTTTAATTTTAGATTGTCAAGATGACAATAATATTCAAAACGGGATGGGAAAATATACATACATATAGGTACCTAATCAAATAAAAGATAGGAGAACCTTTATTGTTCTTAACGAATATGCAAAGACAGTAGCATATTATAAGCGCCATCATAGCTAACAAAAGGCATTCAATTAATGATGGCACCTTCGAAGTGAAATCAATTTAACATTCAACAGGAATATTGATAGTGATCGCAGCATCATGATCTGCAGCATTATCATTAAAATGAACGTGGCTATTATAAGGAAGGATAGAGGAAAGGTTCCACAGTGGAGTCTGGAGCCTGCACATAACACAGTTAAATGGTAATATTATACCTGCGGTAAATTTTTTAAAACGTGTTTTAAAAACAAACAAGAATAGCTAGAATGATGATTTTAAAGATTATAAACAAATTGGTTTTGATTTTCAACTAAGTATTCCAAAAAAAATGATAACAACAACAACAACTGTTTCATATATCATTGTGGTTCATCTTAATAGTTAAAAAAAGTATTAAATAAGGCTCGCGGGAATAGCCACGAAAAATTGAGACTGGAATAGGTTTATGAAACCATACGAGTACCTAGAACACCTTTAAACAATATCAAGAATGAATCGCATGATGTCCGTTTATTTTGTTGTGCAAGTGAACAAGGCCTCAAACAGACAGAACGATGTGACTAATTTTAATTATTTTTTCTATGCAGTAGTTAAAAAAAAAAAAAATTGAATAGTTTTGTCTTCCAAAATTTTGCAAAAAAAGTTCTTTTTTGGATTATAAATTAAAAAAAATATATTGTTAAACATTTTAATGAAATATAATTTTTTTTTTGAAAAATCAATATGCCGATAAACGACCGGGTAGTTGTTTTTAAGCTTGATGGGTAAGTATTTAACAGTTCCTAGCACTTTTTTTCTAAATATTTCACTTTTATGCAAAATAAACGATATCTTCCATATAAATTTTAAAGAAAACATTTAAGAAAATATTATTTTTCTCAAAAACGACTCCTGTGATTTTGTATAAAATGTTTTTAAAATTTTTTCTCTGTACATAAATTTAAACGGCCAACTATAAAATCGTTATCCTTAACCACCCATTGATTCATTAATTTACCCTAAATTAATAAACTATAGACCTAAAAATGGAAAATAATTATTTCTGGATACAAAAATCATTTGCATGCAAATATATTTTAGGTGAATATATTTTTTTTCTGGAAAGTGTAAACCGACCATCCAATAAAATATTTTATTCACTACAATTTTTGTTTGCTTGCAAAACAATTGCCAGTCCATTGTTTTGCATGACATTTCATGACAGCAATGTTTTTTTTGGATGAAACTGTAAACCAATCCTGCAGACAATTAATTCTTTATTCACCTCAATTATTTTTGACATGCGCGGATATTTGCATAGATTTTTTTTGCGAACGTGAACTTAACTAGGCTTAAAGGAATAAAAAGATTTCGAAAGTAAACTTAAAACTTAAAATCGATGTTTAATACTACAAAATACTCAAATAAATAATTGGTTTAATTTAAAGTTTTTGAAATGTTACTTCAAGCCTAGTTTACAGTTTCCATGCAAAAAAAAAAAAAACAAATCAAAATTTTCAAAACTATTCTCCACCTATTTCGTGCACCAAATTGTATAATATTCAAGGCAAAAAATGTTTACCTTGGCCTAAGCCAAGTTGGGTCATTAATTTACCTTAAATTAATAAACTTTAAGCCTTAAAATGGAAAATAATTATTTTTGGATACAAAAATAATTTGCATGCAAATAATGCCTTGAGGTGAATATATTTTAAATTTTTTGGGGAAGTGTAAGCCGACCATTAAGAAAAAAATAGTTTACTCACCACATTTTTTCACATGCAAAACAATTGTCGGTCCATAGTTTTGCATGACATTTCATGACAGTAATTTGGGAACCGTAAACTAGGCTTAATATATTCATACGGGAAGGTATCGATAATGTTTGTATGGAAAAAGCAAATATACAAGAGTATTTTTTATTTTAATGTGTTCACTTTCCTGTGCATGGTTTCGCTCCTGAAAAGTTTAGTTTTCTTGAAATGTTAACGTTAAGCTCCAAGAATAACAGTGGGTAGGTAAGTATAAGTAGGTATATGTACTTCTCATACAACTGTTAAAGAAATTCTTTTTATTTCTCAAAAATGGCTCAAACGATTTTGATATAAAATAATCTATACAAAATTATTGTAGTTGTGGTGTATTTTATTTGTTGTGATGTTTTAGTTGTTTAGATTTAAGTGTTTTCCTACTAGTCCAATAAAATTTAATAAAATAATTAGAAATATCTACAAAAAATATTGCGTCGATTTTTTTTTATTTCGTTAAAAGTACCTCTTGGAGAGTTTAAATCCACAAAGTTTGAACAAAAAATGTATACGCGTTGTCCGCCATTTTGAAAAAAAAGCTTTGAAAGACTTAAATGCAATTTACTCGGCTTTTTCTCAACGTAGCGCAATATTTTTTGTTTGGCTTTGAAGGTAAGAGTATTTAATAGACTTTTTGCGTACAATTTTTTTTGACACCCCCTCATATGAAAAGTCATTGTCAAAATTTTTGAGTGATAAATGGTTTTTAGAGTTTATCTTGCCCCTTGTTTATCTGAGCGAAAAATTACTTCAAGAATTTTTTTGTAGAACACGTAATTTCCTGCTTTTTTGTAAATTTAGACTTTATGTTTTTAGTAAAAAAATGTCTTAAATGCATCTTATTTGCTGAATATAGGCAACTTTGTAATACTGTGTTTAAGACATTTTTAGTTATACGGGTGATTCTACAAACGATGCAATTTTTGACGGCTCCGCTGATATTTAATACCTGTACAAGTATTCTATCTGTTTTTTTTTTTTTAACTACAAATCTAATTGATGTCTACATGGCCAAAAAAAATTATTAAGATCCGATAAATTTTCATTGCTCAAAAAATTCTTCAAAGGGACTAATTCTCAGTCCCCTGAGATGTCCCCTAACCGGTTTTGAAGGAACAAATTCTGACAGTTCTCTTATTCAAGTTCCAAAACCAAAATTAGCTTTCAAATATTGATGTTGAATAATATATCTTTTTACGATATAAATGAATATTTAGTACCAATACATTTTATTACAACAAAAAAACTTTGAATTTTGGCCATCGAATTTCTAATCAGTCCTTTAACAGATTGAAATAGTCAAAAATATCCCAAAATTTGAAAACTATCATAGTTTCAGATCTATCAGCGTGAAGCATTAAGTCTGGTGACAATAAAATTATTTTTCTATCTGACGTTCGTTTGTTATTTTATTTGTTAAGAAGCCATTTGTGCAAGAGGTCATGGATTGTCCGTTCAGTTTCTCAGTTCCCTGATCAGTATTTACGGAAAAAAAAACTATATGTAAGCATGTATATATTTAAGCATTTTAATATAGGCTTAGTAAATCCTTAATTATGCAAAATTTTTTTAGTTTTTTCGTTCAATTTGTTAATCATGTTTTAGTTTTTTTTGGCAAAAACTATGAAAATAATCAGTCTTCTGGCTTCAGTCCCCTGATCTTTTATTACTGATTTTATCTTTTAAGGCCTAAAAAATGCTCTCTAAATGCAGATTTTCTTCAACAATAGTTGTAAAATAAAAAGCACGACTAGGTCACAGGAACCTACTCTTATTTTCAGGTGGTTTAGAAATATAATAATAATTTACATAGGGGGTTCCGAATAGGGCACAGGTTTAGTCTAAATAAGAAAAAAATTGTGTGGGAGGGGGTGTATGTCTCCACAATAAGACAAAGTTATCTACTCGTATTTTCTAAAACATAAACTAAAAATAAAAACAATTTACAAAATTTTCAGTTCCATGGAGCACCTATTTTCAAAAAAGACCATTAAATCGTTGTTCTTAAATTTTTTGACTAGCCGTTTTCAACTATGTAAAAGGACGTTCCAAAGTTCATATATAGATAGTAAGTTTGTGAGACTTTTTGCTTCAAAAAATGTTATGTCGAAATTATCATCATTTTATTCCACTTTTTGTAGAATCACCCATACAAAAAATCTAAGTATACAAAAATGTAGATAATAACGTGCTCTACAAAAAATTTCGTAGGTGATTTGTCGCTGAGATGAGAAAGAGGCGAGATAAACTTAAAAAACCATTTTATACTAAAAAATTTCGACAGTTTTTCGACAACATTTTTTCATCTGCAAGAGATATCAAAAATATTTCCAAGCAAAAAATCTATTAAATACTAATATCTTCAAGGTCAATTAACAAATATTGATCTACCTTTAATAGGAGCCGAGTAAATTGCATTTAGGTCTTTCAAAGCTTTTTTTCAAAATGGCAAACAACGCATATAAATTTTTTGTTCGAACTTTGATAATTTAAACTCTCCAGGAGGTACTCGTTTTACGAAATAAAAACAAATTCGAAGCAGTTTTTTTGTAGACATAAAATATAAATTTGACTGGACTATAAATAAATAATAAAATCAAGAAATAAAAGGGGAATTGAAGTTATTTATTTTTTAAAAATGAGTTTTTAAAAAATAAAGAAAATTAAAAAGAAAACTTACCTATTCATTTCAGTGTAAAATGTGACGTTATTTTTTTTTTAAGAAAACTAGCTATTTGTCGATTTTTTTTTGCAAATCCTATAATTATAAACAAGTCTGTAAAATTAAATTAACCCTAAGCCTATAACATTGTTTGTTCTCAAGATATTTGAGACGAAAAACAATTTTCAACAATTATTGGTAAAATTACTTGCAGTTTTTCTTCGTCTAAAAAAAAACTGTTCATTCTATATTTTTAAAAATTTTACCAATTTTTATAAGTAAACTAGTGCCTAAATACAATTACCTTATTTGTTTTATCAAGATATTTGAGAAAAACCACTTTTTTCAAAAATTTAAGGCATATTTTTTTTATAAAAAAAAAAATAAAACTTGATATGTTTTTGTATTTCTACCAATTCTTTATTACGTTAACATGCGTCGAACAAAATCATTTCGTTCGTGAGATATACGAGACTAAAGAAACTTAACAAGGGTTTTTTAAATTATTATAATGAACAACCAATCATTTAATTTATTTGAAAGTTCTTTCTGAACGTATTAAGACTTGTTTCAAGAAAATAAAATTTATTTGAAGTCGATATCTTCATTTGTTCTTGAGATATGGTGAACGAAAAAAAGCAAAGGACGAACGTATGAACGTACGAACGTATACAAACGTACATACAGACACAGATATACCTCTGAAAATGATGGATTCCAATTATAGGGAGCCCGAAACGTGAAGATATGCCAAAATTTTCGATTCGAGTTATTAAAAAATTACGCACAAATTTTATGGAGGCTTAAGAAGATTTGGAGGCCCGCTCATATTTTCGGTAAGAGCAAGGTTAAGAAAGATACGGGGAGTAGAAATTTTAAACATTTAAAAAACTATCTTATTTTCTTATATAATTCATGTTTTTTTTTTTAATTTACAAACAAATACTGTAGAATGTAAGTACATACTGATTCATGGATTCATGATCATTCCAGTTTCCAGTGACGCCATGACAGCAAGTTGGAGTGTAAAAAAGGTGGTTTTGTATAAAATGTGCTTTTTAATTTTTTTTTTATATGAGATATACTTTTTTTTACAAGTTATTGGCTAAATACTTTTTGAAATAATATGTACTTTCTCTAAAAAAAAATATTTAAGAGGGGAGGTGTTTTTCCCCCGTTTTTATAAAGGAGGGATAACTTCCTAAAACACTAATTTTAAGTAGCTAAATAGATATTTAAAAACAACGCTACAAAGCCTTAAATACTGCTATAACTTATTTAAAAGCTTAAAACAGAGTCTTTTATTGCAAAGCCAAATTGTGTAAACAATTTTAAAAAAAGCTCGTTAAAAAAATTAAAAAAAAAAAATTGTAGTGATTTTTATTTTTTATTTTTCGTTATAAAGTTATGAATTGTCGTTCATTATTTAATGTTGTTACTAGCCTTAAGTCGAAGGTTGAAAACCGGATGATTTGAAAGGTATATAGTTTTTGAGAAAATTGAAAGTTTTGAAAAATACTTTTTTGATTATGAAAAATATAAAACTCTTAATACGCCCCTGCTCCCAACTAAGAATTTTACATCGGTAAGGTTAAATTTTTCAATTTTATAAAGACATTATCTCAACAAGGCCTGTATTGAGGTTATGCATCAAAGTTTAGAATCTTCGAGGCTGTATTTTTGTCGACAACTTCATTGAAGGTGTACTTCCAAATTGTTTACAGTCTTGTATGTTTGTAGCTTCATTTTTATTTCAAAAGGCCTTCTCCAAACTAATTGGTATAGAAGCAAGGGAAACTAAGAAGCTCCATCAAAGAGTCTGTTGTTTGCTGAGGCCTGCTAGCAAAAGCCTGAACAAGTTGTTACTCTTTCGAGAAGCATTTACTTCGATGCGACTGTCTCAGCAAAGTGTGCGTGCAACCAAGGTATGTATAAACTCTTAGAAAGCGATTGGTCGCACTGTTCTTTCTTTAAGAAGGCATCAGGATTAATTTCAAAATATAAAAAAGAAGCTTGCTCCTGCTGCAAATAATATAAAATTATAAAACTGCCTACACTACGATTGCATCCCTAGTTGTCTAGCGCCATGCCAGCTTCAACATTGAGCAATGAATAAAAAGTATTTAACATTTTTAATTGAATTAACATCGATGCGCAATAATCGTTAAAGCAGTGATGATGATATGGTGCGGATGCTTGATATGCTACCATCACAGTGCTGCGCTATCATACCAACACCAACCACCTTCTTGACTGCGTTTTCTTTCTTTAATCCAGAACGCAGACAAAACTATAAAATCAACAATTCGAATGCAAATGAATGAACTAAATTGTCATAAAGGTGAATCAAATCAAAACCAATTCTTATACTTCGATTTGTTCTGCGCAGAGTGGAGCAGCGTGGTTGCCGTGGCGGTGGTGGTATAAAGAAGCTATAATACGCTTCCTCTATATACTTTCAACGAATTTATCTCAAGCTATCTGCACACAGTACACAGTGCACATGCGCTACATTGCAGCTATGATGTCATGTCTGTTTGTTGCTCCACACGTAAATCGTTTGTGTACATAAGGTATGGGGCTTGTTGCATCCTCGGCGCTCAGCTCAGTGATGGTCTAAGTAACAATCTTTGTTTGCATTCAAAATTAAATCGTTGTCGTCGCAGTTGTCTTTGGTAGTTGGCTACACTGATAGAAAAACCAATATTTGAAAATATTTTTCAATCATGTAACCCAAGAACTTACTATTTAAAGGCCATATTGCCAAACACCAGCCCCTCTCCACCCTCTATACACCTTAAGTGTTATAAATTATTGCTTATAACCTTTTCCATGACTTAACTGACGCCTGTGTTAAATTTCAATTAAATCCATTTAGCTGTTGAAACGTGATTGAGGGACAAAAACCCAACAAAATTACTTTTGAAACGTACTGTATAATAAAACAGGAATGAAGTAAACTTTTCACCTCCATAAATCCTTAGCCGTAGACTTAACAAAAATAGGTGAAACAAAACAACGAGCTAATTAAATTAACTATGGAAATGTTAAAACAAACTATTTTCTCAAATAAGTCGTTCTCGAGATAAACAAAATCAAAATGATGATCAAAATGTATTAAAAATTCCTTAATTTCATTTTCAAAAATTTTCTATCAGTGTACAATATGCTTAGCCTCATCCTGCCGGGTTGTCCTGCGCGGAAGCAAAATCAACTATACGACCAAGACAACGACGACGAAGACCGACGCGATGCAACGCAACCGACACGACACGACGACGGAAAGCGGCGTTAATTGCCAATTATAATTTTAGCAAATTAAAAGGGAAATTAACCAAAAAGTTATGAGTTTATAAGAAGGTTGCACGAGCCTGCGTTCGAAGGCCCACATCCGCACACAAAAACAAAATATACAAATGTTGGCCATCAGGATTTTGAAACTTCTAAGCCGCTCCTGCGCCACCATCGCATCTTGGTCGTAATATTGTGTCGTCTCCTGGGCCACCGACCGTCTCCATCTCCAGCCGGGTTTTTGCTGGTTTTTGTATCTGGAATATCAAGCGACCCCGCCGCGATGAAGGCCAACTTTGTTAAATGTCTTATGAATGCAACATCGCGTCGCGTTGGTGGCAGTTGAGTGTGGGGGGAGGAGTGTTCGGGAGGATTTTATGTGTGGCGATTATAATTGTTGCACGAATTTATGGTAATGTAGTTGTGCGCATGAATTCTCAAACCAACAGGTGCAACCGTATAGTGATGGTCTGATGGTCTGATGGTCGGTCGGTAGCGAGTGTAAATCACATTTATGGGGTGGTAGTTAATTTTCGTTCTTGTTGTTGTAGTTGTAACTTAAAGTTCTTTTGGATGCTGCTGGCATATGACTACTGATGGGGAATGTGCTCTGAAAGATCCTCACTTAAAGGAAAAAGGTGGTTCTCATATATATGAAAGTGGAACGAAAATATTTTTGTTAATCAGGAAGATATTCAGGAATTTTGTAAAAAATATTGGTTTGAGAGATTGAGACCTAAAAATAAATTTTTATAACGTTAATTTGTTATGTAATAAAGGGAAAAGGTTTTCAGAATCGATGATAAATTATAAACAATTTGAATCGAGTTCTGATGTTGATTTCGAGGGCGCAGATGGCAATTTCATTTGTCCAAACTTTTATAAAGGATTATACCAAAGATCACTCACAATCAGTTAAGCAGGGATTTGGATATAAGAAAGTTGTGGTAGTTGTTATTCAATTAATTGTGAAGGAGAGCTGTCAATTAAGTATGAGGTAGAATTAAGACATAGGTACCTAAGGTTAAGATCTTTTATGAGGCAAAAGAGATCTTTATTTTCGTGGAATAAACTGTTCAAAGATAAGCCAACTTTTGTCTTATGAAAGGAAAGTGTGCTGTTTTGTGCTCAGTTTGTGCTGCCATATGCGCTGAAGAGAAAAATTTCGCATGGTTGTGATTTTTACGACCAAAAATAAACTTTGCGTAACACTAAGATGTGAAGGTACCACCATCATTTATTATTTACAAAGCAAAAAATAAGCTGTATTGTTCTTAATTTGTACTACCTTGTGCGAAAAGATTTTAAAAAATTGTTTATTTGCTTATTTCGAACACGAATTTTTTAAATGTCTTAAACATGAAAGATGTGCTGTTTTGTGCTCAGTTTGTGCAGTGGATAAAAGTCAAAAGTGGCGGTAGTGCTAACTTCAAAATTCGCAAAATTGTTTGTGTCCGTAAAAGTTTGCAAGCATTAATTTTTTTCTGGTATCTCTTCGGCATATATGGCAGCACAAAATGAAAGCAAAAAAAGGCAACTTACATTTTTAAGAAATTGCTAAATTTTCATCGACAGAATTTTATTTTTTTATATTTTTTCTTTAATATTTGTGACACAAGGCGTCACAAAAGGTACAGCGCATGTTCGCAAAATTTGTTTTTTTTTTTTCTGTAAAAGTTGCAAATATTCGAATTTTTTGTGTCTCTTCGGCATATGGCTCCACACAATGAACACAAAAAGGATAGCCTTCCATTTTCAAGAAATTGCTAAATTTCAATTTGCCTTCACAAAATTTTAAAGTTTTTCATTTTTTGTTTTATATTTGCGACATCATAGCAGCCAACAGGTACAGCACAACTTTTTTTTTGGAAAATCGACTTTTTCATGCCTCGCAAAAATGTTTTTTGTCCTCAAAAGTAGCAAATATTTAAATTATTTTTGTATCTATTCGGCACTTGGCAGCACAAACTGAGCACAAAATACCACAACTTCTCTATTGATGAAATTGAAAAATTGCAAAAATGTTCATACAACAAATTTGCGATTTTTTGTAGATGCTTACAGCCAGCTTCAACTGGCAGCACTAGTTGCGCACAATATAGCACAACTTTATTTTGCAAATAGTAAATGACGGTGCTGACCTTACGTTTCCCAAAATTGTTTTTTCGCTGTAAAAGTTGCAAATATGTAATTTTTTATCTTTTCGGTATATTTATAGGAGATCAAATTCCCTGTTATTAGAAATGTTAAAATTGCAAAACAGAAATCATCTGCAAAATTAACAAATTTTCGTTTTTTTTTAATATTAATGGCAGTTGAGCACAATACAGCTCAACTTTTTTTTTTGAAAATCAAAAATGTTTGTGCTTCGCAAATTTTTGTCTGTACACAAAAACTGCAAATAAATAATTTTGTATCTCTTCGGCACATGGCAGCAAAAAGCAACACAACTTCCATTTTTATAAATGTTCATAAATTTTTCATCCGCAAAATTTTCAAGTTTGCGATTTTTTTTTTTAATATTAACGGCACATGGCAGCAGAAGTTGAGCACAATACAACAACACATTGTTTTGTTGCACGCTTGGCAAAACTGTGTTTTGTCTGTAAAAATTGCAAATATGTACTTTTTTTTAATGTCTTCAGCACTAGGCAGTACAAACATTTGTATAAATGTTTACGCCACAAATCTGCACAAATTGGACATAATATAGCAAAAATTGAAAAGTGAAAATTGGGTTTACGCTTTGGAAAATTGTTTGTTTGACCGTAAAAGTGGCAACTATTGGATTTTTTAAATATCTTCAGCACATAGCAGCACAAACTGGGCGCAAAACGCACAACTTTCATTTTTATGAAATTGCGAAATTTCTTTTTAAAAAAAATGTCAGTCGTAATGTTTGAAAGTGCGGGATATGTTTTAAATATTTACGGAATTTGAGCACAATGCAGCTTTTTGTTGCACTTTTGCTTTGATAATCGAAATTTTCAGTGCTAAATTCACGTTTCGCAAAATTGTGTTTTGGCCGTAAAAGTAGCATTTTTTCATTATTTTTATCTCTTCAGCACATGATAGCACAAAGCGTGCACAAAATTTCACAACTTGTGTTTTGTTCATCCATAATATTTGCAAATTTGTGATTTTTTTTAGGTATTTACCGCACAAAGCTCAAGTTTGGCAAAATATTGCATAACTTTTTTTTTAAAAAAAAACAACCCTTCGCAAAATTGTTTTTTGGCCGTAAAAGTTGCAAACATATGCAAAATATATTTTATCTCTTGGCCATATTGCTCCTTAAAACTGAGCACAGAATAGCACAACTTCCATTTTTATGAAATTTCACGATTTCAAAAAAAATTTCATACGAAAAATTTGCAAGCTATCGATTTTTTTTTATAGATATTTACGGTACAAAGCAGCAGAAGTCCATGAAGGACAATTAATACAGCGAAACTTTTTTTTTTAAAGCGTAAATGAAAGAGCTAACTTCACACTAAGCTAATTGGTTTTAGACCATAAAAGTTGCAGTTATATGCAATTTTCTTATCTCTTTCGGCATGTGGCAGCACAAACTGAGCACAAAATAGCACAACTTTCATTTTTATGAAATTGCGAAATTAAAAAAAATAATGACACCCGAAACACATCTTTAAATTTGGTGTTTTTGAATATTTGGGGCACAATACAGTTCACTTTTGTTTTGAAATCGAAAATTTCGGTGTCAACTTCACGTTTCGCAAAATTATATGATTTGATCGTAAAAGTTGCAAATTTTCATTTCTTTTAATCTCTTCGGCACAAGGCAGCACAAACTTTGCACAACTTTCATTTTTGAAAAATTTAAAGATTTTCAAAAAGATTTTACTCGAAAAATTTGCAAATTTGCGATTTTTTTTATATTTACTGCACACATAAGTTTCGCAACTTATATTTTTGAACGTCAAGGTTGCAAATATGCGAATTCTTATCGTTTCGGCACAACACTAAGGACTGTAATTTTTAAGAAGTATCAACATTAAAAAAATCATACCCTTAATTTGCAAATTTGCGAATTTATTTTTAAATCTTACGGCAGTACTTCCTTTTGCGAAAATTAAAAATGCTAGTGCTTACTTCACGCACATGCTTTCAAATCATAAATTATTTCGATTGTTAAAGATGTCTATCTTGTAAATTAAATTTTAAGGCTAAGGTTTACTTACCAATGTGGTAACTTTTTCTAAGAAGCAGCTGTATTCATCAATTGCGAATTGTTGAAAGCGTGGGAGAATTTTATTCTCAAGAAATCTACTAACAAAGCGATGTCTTCAAATAAAACCCTATATATCCACCCTTGACTTAACTCTATAGACCTATCGCATCTACCCACTCTCAACCCCCAGCTTGCAGCTGCATATTATGCGATCCTACCAATGCATCATCAGAGCATCGCTATTTTGTACCTTTAACAACGCACATCATTAAAAATCTTAACACTCAACCCTAAGATGCAAAAATCTTTTCCCACACTTCTCAAAGGACAAATGACACATCTAAGGTAGGTCGAAGGTATACTTAGGTACCTTTAATAAGAGGGTGAAAATCGCCTCCACTGATGATTGCATTGTTAAAGGCGTCCAAAAAGACTCTTATTATCCTTGATTCTAGTGTGTCATTACGAGTGGTCTTTTTCGACAAACAAAAAAAGACGCGTAAAAGTTCAGTTTAGTTTTTTTTTTTTTTTCTTCCTGAAGGGGTGGGCAACAAATGAATTATTTTATCAACTTCCCATCTACGAATAAATAAAAAAGAAAAAATCACCCATCAAAATCCCTTCTATATGCGTGAATAAGTATTGCAACGAAATAAATCCTTAAGGATCATCGAAATTATTATAAAGTTGATGGAAATTCCGCAACACACACAGCAGGATCGTTGTCAAACTCGAAACTTTGTTAGTAAACCTTACCATACACCCGGCTTTATTCTTTTCAACTGACAAGGACGAAGTAAGGACTCCTTCAAATGAGGAACGCATAACAAGAAGGGTGGAATTTATTCGTGGGTATAGTCGTATAGCAACATATAGAAATCACATTTGCCTTGTCTCACCCTCCGGCCACGCAAACAATAGGCACTGTTGATCATGTCCCGAAGAAATAAATATCAGCAGGATTTTCTTTAAGAAAAATAATAAGGACTTACTTACCTACGTTCCTGCCAACAATAACCAGAAGTAAGTAATCGAAAGGAAGAAAGGAAGGAAGTATATCCATAGGTATTTCTAATGGAGGAAATGCACATATAATAATAATATGTGTACAAAATTCACGTGGGGTAGACGCAGTTAGCGCGTTATTGTCCTGGCTATTGTTCGCAATTCCTACTACCACCCGATCAGGATTTTCGGTAGGTACTTCGTCCTTATTTTGACGTCCTATATTCAGTGAAGAAAACAGAATACAAAAAAGGTAGGTAAATTAAATCAGTTATTTGGCTGCGAGTTATTGTTATGCGTGAAGTTTGATTTGTGTTACCATCCCTCTGCCTCCCATAACAAAACAGCTTATTTTCTTGTGTGCCGCTATATAATTTTTGTTGTTGGTTCAAATCCAAATCATTCCCGCCAAAATCTAGGGGGTTGAGATTCTTTTGTTCGCGTTGGGTCGACTCACCGGGTTTTTCATCAAGAAGAGGGTAACGATGAATGTGCGGTATGTACTTTGAAACCGTGGGAAGATTTTTAAACACCACATTCAAGATTTCGGGAGTTGTTTTCAAAATGGAATTTCGATGCTTTAGAAAATAACCATAATGCGCATTTGATTTTGTGATTATTTTTTTTGGCAGTTCTAAGATCATGGCGTAGGTATAATATGCGTTGGAATGCATCTGCGTTTAATTGTCAGCATCATCAGGCAGTAGCAGGGATGCAATGAAATGCAGTTATGGATTAAATAACCAGAATCAGCTAGAAAAATGTTCGTGTCTAGATTACTGGAATTGTTTTTGTACTGGTAACATTTCAATATTATCGTTGCTGTTTATTAAAACCGGCACAACTAAAAATACTCGATTTTTGTTGATGTGGAAGTTCATTTTTGGTTAAATGGCTTCTTCAATTAGCAAACCTGCGCTGCATTTGAAGTGTAAATAATTCTCAAACTACTTATTGTTGAGGCAGCAGTTTGGTACGCTTTATAGGCTGGTGAAATCATTGGTCCATCTTTTAAATCGATACCAGTCAGATGATATTGTCAATGGAGACCATTATAGAGCGTTGAACAATGACTCCAAGATCGTGGAATTCAACACAGGTAGACTATTTTTGTGGATGTAAGTGAAGTTGCTAGTCCGAACCGATAAGCCAGAGATAATTGACAACTTGAAAAACAACATTTGTTCAATCAAGGTTAGACTAGGTACATCCAATCCCGCCATGGTGATGAGTGTCAAGTTAGCAAATCAACTTTTGACGAATCGATGATGAAAAGGTGGATAATTTTCCTTAATTAGCTTTTAATTAATTGTGACAATTAAGAATTTGTTGTTCAATATTTTCTATGTTTTTTTTGGGGCTTTGCTAATTCGCTAATTTTTTGTGACATTTTCGAATTTTTCATTCTATGTTTTCTATGTGTTTTTTTTTCTATTGTTACCACCTTTCAACATTTAAAATTTCAATATTTTATTGCTTAATAATCTGTCAATAATTAATCGTTACTTAATTGTTAAATATTCAATTTTGTCAGGCGATGTTTTCTATATATTTTTTTTCTACGAGTGTCAAGTTAGCAAAGCAACTTTCAAGAATCGACAAATGGGTAGGTCGATAATTTACCATTAATTAGTCATTAGTTAGTTGTGAATAGTTTGAATTTGTCGTTCAATATTTTCTATGTTTTTTTGGGTGCTTTGCTGGCTTGATACAGCTCGAAAAGCATGAAAAACTTGTTTTAGATACCAAATATTTTATAGCTTTATAATTTGCCGTCAGTTAGACAGTAATTAGTTGTGAAAAATTGAATTTAATCGTGCAATTTTGTCTATGTTTTTTTTTAGTTTTTCCTTAGCATTGCCTCAAAAAGTGGTGAAAAGTGCTTAAACCAAATAGTTTATGGCTTAGTTAATTTGCCGTCAACTAGTCTTCAACTAGTTGTTACAATTTTGAATTTTTCGTGCAATGTTTTCTGTACTCTTCACTAATTTGACATAAAGTTTGGAAATGTATCACCTGAAAATGAGGTAAAAAATGTTTAAACCAGATGGCTAATGGCTTACTAATTTACCATTAATAGGCCGTTGATTAGTTGTGATAACTTCGAATTTGTCATTCTATGTTTTTTTTCGAAAAGTATTAAAAGCTTCCAAAACTTAATGCATTATTTCTTGATGATAGTCGTTAATTAGTTATGAAAAAAATTTAATTTTGTCATGCAATGATTCTTATGTATTTTTGAGTGATTTATTTTCTATGGTCATCAAGTTACCAAATAAACTTTCAATAAAATTTTGTGGCACAACAGCTCGTGGAGAACCAAGGTCTAGTGACTTACAACACTCAACAATTCCTGTGTGCGTATTTTTGGCAGGAATGGAGAGGACCTACAATTTTTTGCCGAACACGAACGGCTAGATGAGAAAGCACTTACAAGTGACAATTATACTCTTGGAGGATTTGTCAGTTCCTCGCAAGAGGCAGTACCTCGGAAAAAATATTTCTGTTTTAATGTGGCAGCGGCTGGGAATCGAACCCAGACCTTTGGCATGACAGTCCTAAGCACCATGCCACGAGGTACTAAAGGCAATTCGAACATGTTTGCCTCATGAATTCAGTTGAAATAAACTTTCTAACATCGAAAAATAGGTAGGTGGACAATTTGCAGTTAGTTAGTCCTTCATTAGTTGTGGCAATTTCGAATTTGTTGTTCAATGTTTTCTATTTTTGTGTGTGCTTTTCTAACTTGACACAGCTCAAAAAGCGTGAAAACTCACGTAGAATTTTAAACCTTCTTAAATAACAAAAACTATTTTTTTTTTTACAATTTGACACCCCGGACTTTCATTTGTTGTTTAAATTCTTTATAATACTCAATTTCTACTTTAAAAGTAGTAAAGAAGGTACTCATATTGTTATTTTGAATGCTTTGCAAAAAAATAAGAACATTGAAAACTTAAAACAAAAATTGTTCGCTACATCTGTTTTTTCTCAAAAATTCAAGTTTATCAATTATTTTTTCAAAAACTACTGATATTTACAATAAATTATAAAATAATAATAATACTATTAGTTACGTTTTAATTCTTCATTCTATATTAACAATAGATATCTAAGCATTTATAAATAAAAAAAAGCTAATAAAATGAATTTTGGTAATATCTCAAAAACGCTTCTTTGGAAAAGAAATTTTTTTCACTTTCGATTACTCCAAATACTCGTAAAATTAAGAATTTCTTTTTTCGGGCAATGTGCACATGGAAACAGTGATTTTATTTTATTTTAATACGGTTCGGACTTTAGGATAACTTAAAAATATTGAATGGAACGTGTGCTTCATAGCGCATAATATTTTTTACTTGAAGTTGATTTATAGTATACCTATGCTTATATATTATCCTACTAGGGGAGGGGACTAACATCATCAGTCCATATCATTGTGGAATTGGGCAGCTCTTGTTTAACAACCTTACTTGCATTTAGGTTAGTTACAACACAAAATTGAGCAAAAGTACCTCCTACTTATTTCTCAGTTTAAAAACAAATCCAAAAACTGTGCAAATTTTATCAAAAATGAACAACGATATAGAGTCATTCCATATGAAATCGTCTAATAGAAAACGCTAAACTATTTTAGACTTTCTTCAAACTTCGTGAGAATATTCCTTATGGTTCAAAGGACCATAATTTTCACATGCCTCATTCTCTTTATGTCCCCATTGAAAAATTTGAAAATCGCAATTTTAGTGTACTTTAAGTATTTTCGCATTAAATTTAAAAATTAAAATTTTAAATTTTAAATTTTTCTATTAAAGATATCAAATATCAGCACGGCATATTAAAGCTTAAAAAGAGTATATTACGTGCATTTGAAAATAAACTTAAGTATGGACTCCTGGCTTTTAAAAAATGTTACCCCCTATCATGGGTTTTTTGTTTCTTGTCTACTTTCAACCTACATTTTACGTCAACCAATAAACTGATTATTTCGCGATGTATTGCCGCGAACCGAACCATTATTTTTATAATAAATTTGCATGATTTGCAATCGTTGTTCGGTAGTAAGTCTATTCATTATGAAATGGCGAACCAAAATTGAACATAAATCATATGACAGCTTTCAAAAAGACCAACTTCGAAAAAGTATTTCCAGATTGAAAACCACACTTCTAAAAAAACACAAGAACCTAGAAACAGAGTGGATCTACAATTTTTCCAAACGGGGCAAAAACTTTATTTTGGCTCCCGTGCAGTTTTTGAGAAAATGAATATCGACAGTGAATATTCAGCAACTTTGAGATTTACATTAGGCTATTTTTTTTGGCCTTTTAAATGTGAACATAAAGACACGTCACACATTCAACCATAGAGTAACTTAAGTTCATTAAAAAATGGGTCTTAATGTGAAGTATGTCCTAATGTTCTCATTAAGGAGGTCAATAATCACGCCTTACATAAGAAAAAAGATAATGCCTAACAAAGGTTTGTGAAACGATAAAATATGATTCGTTATCTCGTGAAAAAATAAAAAGCCAATATTATTTTCCATTCGATCACGAATCTCATTTTGTATATCCTAATAAAATTTGTTTTCAAGATCCAATTAAATCTGCTGAGGATGGTTCGTTCCCGAATTTTATCATGCAGGAACTATTGAAGATCCACTCACGAACCATTCAAATATGAAAGAAAAATTTAGTTTTAGGGAACGAGAAAATTTCGAAAGCCAAAGTTACGAAGTATCGAAGGACAAAGTTTCGAAACAATATTTTGTTTGATTTTGAAGATTAAAATATCTTTAAAATTTTTGCTTAATATTTTCGACTCTCTTTTCAATGAAAATGTTTGTCGGAAAACTGTAAAAATGGATTTTGGCATTTATCTCACTTCTTATTCATCTGAATCTAAAAATTATTTCAGTTTTTTTAGAGCACCTTGTTTCATATATTTTTGTGTGAGTATTTTTATTTTTTCTGAATCCAATCGATTTATATTTGCTGTCAACATTTTTTGAAAACTTTTTTAAATGTGTTATAAAAACAACTACTAAGGGTTGATGGAGAAATACAATTTTATATTCCATTGTTGCAGCTCAATTAATTTCACTAAGCGTTGCAATTATCAATTTTTGTAGGCACATGCATTTGGTACCCTATAAGCTGCCGCCCGGGGTAGAGACCCTGATTTGTCCCCCATAGATCCGTGGCTAACTAGAGCCCGTTGACTTTTTCTTCAAATATAAATAAAGGTTTTTCTATGGCCGTTTTTCAATCTCTCTTACCTATATGGTTTAAACATTTTTGTTTTCTTTCCCATAGGTAGGTATAACCGCGAACCGCCAAAAATTTTGGTTTAACGTCTGTAAAATTTCTGCTTCTTACCTTATTCGTTCCAGTGTATGTGAGAGTTCTACATACCTAGGTAAGTAGGTACCTTCCTAATGCAATGGAAATTAATTACATGCATATCCTATTCTTAGATACCTGCCTACAACCCACAGTACACATATAGAAGGTATTATATTGCGCAGGTTGTCTAAAATGAGAACTGTCAGAAGGAATTAAAGATGGCCGTTCTCGTGATATTTTTGCCGTATTACAACAACAACAAACACAACAAACACGAAAGAAATTATTTGAAGAACACTTAAAACCAATTTTCTTTTTGTCAAAGTAATAAAATAATAATTATAATCATTAAATATGTCGAAACAATTTTATTTTCTAATCAAGTAACAAAGGAATACACACATAACATACAATAATTTTCAGTCAAATAACACGGGATCCACCATTTTGAAATATGCGCAGAACTGAACAAAAATGAAAACGCTAATGATATTACCTTCAATATGTGTATCGTGCCTACAACCTACCTTTGCACATATAGCTAGGTTACTCAAAACAATTAAAACAACTGTCAAATCTATTAATTCAAAAACCTAGGAATATTTGTGTCAGATCAGAATTTCCATGCTTTTTGCAGCCCTCAACAATTACTTATTGTCTGCACTCAAGGCTCCATTTCTGCTTTTTTTATTTACATAACAATTTTAACGGCGCGGCGTCAAAACAACCATAGACATATGCCCTCATTAACAGTACCTATTATTAAGTATAGTTGTTTTAATTCCCATTAATTAATTCTAATCGAACAAAAAATTGAATTAAATCCAACAAAAAGTGTCCTCTATCCAATAAAAATAACCTCCTTCATTATTCTTTTACCCCTCTACCATTGTTAAAATACAATTCAACTACTGAAAAACAACAACAATAACAAAAACAAACAACATTATAAACTACTACTTGCTCTAGTCCTTCTCACATAATCTAGTTGCATCTCATTCTATGGAGCCCTCTCTCATTTTATGCGCCCACTCCATGGCTCGGCTCAAATCTCAAACAAATGCAAAAAGCAACAGTTTGTTCCCACCTCCACATGCCTACACCATTTTTCTTTTTTTTGTTGTTGTTTTAATTTTTACCGTTTTGCTTTGGTTCCCTGTGTTTGGTGTTGTTGTTTTGTTTGCACTTCTATTCGCCCACTTCTGTGTTGAAATTTCATAGCACGGCGATTTCATTGGAACATGGTTGGGTTTATTTTTTTTTTTTTTAACTTTTTTCCTTTTTATACTTTTTTGTTGTTTTCTTTTGTTTTCATTCTACCCTGCCCACTGACACATACACTCATGCAATAGTGATGTTTTCTTCTATTCTAACGGTTGAGAGAGAGAATAACAAAAATGTAAACAATCGCATACAAACAAATGTATAAAATAAATGTTTGACTACGGAAGTATGCGTGAAGTTTTGCAGTGATTCAGAGAGAGAGAGACAGTTTAGATTTTTTTTTGAGAGAATATCTTTGCAGCGGGATTTTCTCTGATTTCGGATAAAATTTTTATCCGAAGTACCACGGCAGCCGGCTTTTTTTAAAATTCGAATTCAATTGTCAATACTTCAATTCGGTCTTCTGTGATTTTGTAAAAAAAAAGAGATGACATGAGATACAGTTAATCGTCTGTGGCTAGTTATTTCGGGTGGATATTTTCTTATATGTCTGATTGGATTATTATTTTTATGTCTTTCAAAAGAAATTAGCAAAGTTGTAAAAGTGAAAAGCAGATCAAATTTGAAAGTGGGCTTTTGTGCAAACGTGATTATCCTTGAATGACTGTTGGTAACGTAGAAAGGTGTACCTACATATGTACCTACCTACCCAATATAAAGTTTAGGCAAGGCGTTAAGTGTAAGTTGGATTGAATCCCTTTAAGTAATGATAGAAAATTCTAAACAAAAAATTAGGCATGTTAGGGAGATAGGTGCCTATCATTTGAATCTAAACTTAAATCTTAATCAAGTCATAGGTATAAAGTAAGTAGTGCAGTTATATTGGGTTTTTTGCAATTCAAATTGTGAAGTAGTATTGATTTTATTCTTGCTTTATCTTTTCGGGGGTGCTGTATCCGAATCTGAGGTTGGAGACGTGACGCAAGATGCTCAAAAAATTAGTTTAGTTAAAAGCTCCTATGGCCGCAAACAACTTAACCCTCGCTGACGTGGTGTCTGACAGACAATACAAAATCTAAAAACTAGTTTTGCGTCGTTATTTTTCAAATTTTGACTCTCGCGTTCTCAGTACCTTTATGTCGTGAGCTAAGGCGTGCATTAGCGTAACGCAAGCGGCAGTGGCGTGCGCATACATCATTTTGTGCGAAGGATGGTGTCTACGAGTCAACCGCGTCAGTGTTTAGGTATGGGCCTGATAGACAACCACCTCAGTAAGATAGTTAAAATATAATAGTGTCTCCCAAACCACAATGTCAGTAAAATTGTTTTTTTTTTTTTTGGTACAATTTCGAGGTAAAAATCTTCCCCATCCACCGTCAAGTATTTTGACCATTCCACCAAAAGGAAAAATGCTACGCCTTCGCTATTTGTCCCAAAGATGTAAAACGTAAATATATATGTTATTGTTGTGATGATTTGAAGCCAATTTGTCCTCAACGCTATATGCCACTGTGTAAAAGCTGCAAAAAATCGGTTCTGATTTTGAAGTTACATATCTTTTAATTTTTTACTTTTTCTATAGGTGTAAATTTTGGCAGAAGATTAATGTCATATCAATTAATAATAAATTTTTTAATATTATTAGCTTAAAATTAGAATACATAGTCCTATCCTCAAAAAGTCCTTATTAAATTTCAGAATTAAAAATGAGTTTCCAAAGTATAAGCTTAACAAATTGGTGTCTGGTAGACACCACGTTAGTAGAATTGTGAAAATTAGGGCACGTAAGTCCAAGAGGGTTAAAAAAGCACATGAAAACTAGTCAGAAGAACTATTGATATCTTTTGACACTTGCGCTGACATCACCCTTAAGACCATGTTAATATTTCAGGGTGGGGCAAATCATAGACTCCTAGATAAAAATACAAGAATTTGTCATAAGTCCATAATAAAAATTTAAAATAAATTGGCAACGTGGTATTTTCCAGAACCAAGGCGATAAGTGTGCTCCCCCACTTCTGGGCACCTATAGTCCACATTTCTCTTACTCACATATTGTCAAGATACCGGAATATATATTTCCAATCTATAAAACATCTTTTATTTTTATGTCAATTTTTAGATCTCAATTGTGACGAGTGCCTGGTATAATATTGCTTATTCAGGTCGAACTATTGTTTGTTTGTTTGTTTGTTTGTTAAAATATAACCTTAAAATTGTGAAGACATGTTATTATCACATATTGCCATTAAAGTTTCACCAACACCAAGACTGTTTTATTTAAAATATTGAAGATTTGTAGTAATTGCAACGAGATCAGATCGGAGTTTAGTGTTCTGGTTACATATTAAATTATCAACAGGCCAAAATTAGGAAACAGGTCTAAGAAATACATAACAATCTCTTACAATGAAATGTATATCTTGGGCTTAGAGTGTAAAGCAGCTAACTCACATTTTGCATTTATTACAAATAAATATTTTAAACAAAGTGTTCGCAATATTTGAATAAAACCAAAATTACATTCAATATTTTTTAACACTCGTTATTGCCAAATTCAGTGAAATTGAAAAGATTTGATAGATTTTTGGATTTTTTAAAAATGGTAAAAAAAATGTGGAGTTAGGTGCTTTACACTCTAAGCCGACGATATGTAATAATTATAAAATAAATATTAAAATTCCAACACACCATCAAAAGAAAAATATACTTATCACACTTATGTAATGATAACAAGAAACATATTTTAAGGTAATCAAATATATACTAAGTACTACACATTTTGCTTAATTAAACAGTGTTGCCACAGCATGTTTCAATATTTCTTAACAATTTTCAACTCATTCATATATTTTTCTTGCACCAGAATTCTATATCGTAAATTTACCCAGTGATTGCTTACTTATATTTCTTACTTATCGAATTGATTGTTATAGACGTACCATCAAACATAGCTATAATTGAATTTATTTTCCTTCCTTGACTTTGTAAAACACCAAGCTATCAAAATATTTTTAATTTTTTCCTATGAACTTTTGACAAATACAACAATACCAGTGTTACTATTTGTCATCAATTTTTGCCCAATTTCTATCTAAAACCTTTGGAGCGAAGTTATTATTTTTATCAATGAATATCAAATGGGCAAGAGTATTGTCGTAGGGGAACTTGGCTTAAAATAGCACACCAGGGTAAAATGACAGACTGGGTAAAAACATATAAGCGAGCAGAATTAAGGTAATTTGTGATAACAGCCCTCTATTTTTTCTGGCAACACTAATCAAAACGAAATTTTGAATGCATCGAGCTGTAAAATTTTAATCAAGGTGTCAGTTTATTTTGAACAACCACTGCCAGAGGTGTACAAAAGTAAAGTTAGAGTTTCAAAAAAAAAAATTACATGTTAATAGTTGATTAATCTACTACGTGAGTTGGGCGCATGGAAGAAAAAAGTACTTATTTCTATTTATAAGTATCCAAGATTCCCTAAATCTATGAAATTTAACTCAATAAATAAAATGGCTATGAAAGGGCTAAATGGCATTCACTATTTTTGGTCAAAATGGCACAGTGTGCACAGTCTCCCATTTTAGACATGCACAAACATTGAAATTTAATTTCCAGACAAAAATGGTTGTTCAGTACCACTGACACTCAGAGCGGCAGTCTGATGGAAGAATCATTTCGGAACACCCTAAAGGCTTTGCAAAATATAGAAATGGTTGAACAAATATGCTTTCAAATAATTAATTTTAAATTCCTTGTATTGATATAATGAAAACTCCTTTTATATTTAAGTGTAATTTTTTTTATAAAATGTTTATTTTAAGTTCGTTTTTGTTATATAAAAAGTTTATATTAATATAAGAACAGTTTTTGCTTTACTTTGGTAAGATGGCATGCTGGTGTGCCATTTTACCCCAGCAGTTTTTGAACGTTTCATTGAAGGTCCTCTAGAAAAAAATAAAAAATCAAACACTTAATGGCTATTTTTTAACCAGGAAACTTCAAAAACATAAGCATACCTAATTGTTTTTTCTATGAATAAAAAAAAAATATACTTAAGGTTTTTATAACTTTGTATCTGAGATATGGACCATTTTCCTTAGGTATGCCATTTTAGTCCAGGTTCCCCTACAACGAAATTTTGGTTAAATGCTTTTGGTTTTAAATGCAAATATGAATTTTTACGTAAAGTCCAAAGTTCTCAAAACGCTTGGAGGAATGGACATAGGTAGGGATGGGGTCTTTAAATAGGTTTCTCTTGTTTCAGCTTAAGTTGAGACGTTCTTTTCATTCTTAGAGACACTTCTCAGATACAATTATAGAAAGATGTTATATGAAAACTTAAAAAAGCTGTTGGCAGTTGAATGCTACTACACTTTTTCTAATTAGTCAATAAAATCCTTTCTCTGCGTTTGAATGTTTTATACCAAAAAAAAAAAAACAATAAAAAAAATCTATTTTGCTGTTTTTATTTTCATTTAAAATGCAAAATGATCGAAGAAAAAGCTGAGTATCTGGGTAACTTGAGTTCTTTGTGTGATTCTTTGCAACAAGAACCTAAATTCGATTCGAGTTTTTGTTTTAGAGAGTAGTTCTGTTTTAGCAACAAGTTGTTCGCGAAGTAAGAAATGTCACATAATCAGTTAATCTTTTTCTATCATCCTTCATACTTCGTATTGGCCTTCTAAATTATTTATGTTTCCCGCATCCCGTTTCGTTAAAGTGACCATGACCTTTCGCCCCACATAACGTGAGATAAGAAGTCCCACATTTGCAAGAAACTTTCTCCCTTATCGAATATTGTCTCACAAACGTCCCACCAAATTTAAAGATGTCCCAAAAAATCCCACAAAATCTGCTGCAGTATAACCTGCTGCCTGACCAGAATAGAGTGCTGCAAATGGAGTTGGAGTTGCAACTGGAATAGCTGTCAAAAAATGCTGTACGTGATTTTTTTTACTCGCCCACAATGTGCTGTACAACTTTCTGACATTTTTGGCATTTCAAGTCAGCTGTGCGAACTTAATTCAACACAAAAATAAAAATTTTAACAAAAATTTGCATGAATAATGATGAAATGGAAACTAAAATTACTTTACGTCCTTATCAGAGATTAAAAAGAGTTTGAAACTCTCTTTAACCCCCATGTAAACACTTGGTTGCGCTCACAATATTGAAACGTCAAAAAAGCTACATGCAAAAGTTAAAAGCTGATCAAGTTACCCAGCTGCGTCTGCAGCTGCATCGTGTTCTGTTCGTATCATTGGATTTGGGTTTTTTGACAGCTATTCCAGTTGCAGGTCCGTCTCCATTTTGTTCCGGCAGTAAGAGTTAAAAATTTTTCAACTCTTGCAGCTGCAGCATTTTTGACAACTTATGTTCATGGAGTAGAAAATGCGCATTTTAAAAATCAGCCTGTTTTTATTGCATTTATCATAAATCTGCAAATTTGTTCTTAACGTTTTGGCATGGTGAATTTCTTTACTTTGTCCCACATTTTGGTTTTTGGGATTTGTTCACTTGAGGTTTCGTGCTTCAACTGAAAAAAATAATAATAAAAAAAAAATTTCCTCCCAGGTTCCATTTTTATTTTTTGATTTGATCGCACAGTACAATCGAGATACAAAAGCAGCTATCATCTATCCATACGCACATGTATCTACGAGTTTTTATATAACGAATAGTCGCAGAAAAATATATCTCAATACAAAAAAATCTCCTACTCATTTTATTCGGCCCCCGTCTGCGTCAATCAAAATGTCATTTTCCAAACATTTAAATCTCAATCTCCCAGATCATGCAATAATCTATAATAAATTTAAATTCGCCTGCAACAAACCAAACAACAACTGCAAACAAATACAAAATATAATTATTACAACTTATTGCATCTGCATCTGCATTCTGCACAACCAGCCGCACTGCACACCCGACGCACGATGAAAGAAAAACACGTTTTTTCTAAAATCTTCACACCAACACTACACCATATCAACCCAAAATGACCACCCCAAACAAAAAACACAGAGTGAGAGGCGTTTGTGTATATAAAATACAAATACACTAAACAAACTCTGGCGCCTCTCTCTCTCTCTATCTCTCACCGCATTTATTACAAACAAAACACAAACATGAAGTATAGAAAAAAAAATGAAAGAAAAATTCCTCCACACAAAATACCATCAAACATTATCCATGTGCCATTTGATGTTATTACTCTTCTAACAAGCGAATTAAAACGAGACAGTTATAGATGATTTTTGAGCTCAGCTTCAGCTCTGTTGCATGGAAAGACAAGAATTCGCTGCCAGTATCTCGTAGGGTAGTGTCGGTTCAACGTCAGAGCCGATCGGGTCAGTGAAACGAAATTTTTAAACAAAAATAAGAAAAGAAAGAAGAAAAATAATAATATTTTTTTTTATTTGCACATTTTAACAGTGTTGTTCTGTGTTTTGTAAGCCTTCTAATGAATGTGATTGTAACTGGATACTTTGATAATGATATCAACTCGGTTTTGTTGTTTATAGGTAAATGTTTGTTTATTTTTTTGACAATCACGCACCATCACCACCTACGCTTGATATAACAACAAATTTTTCAATATCAAAACAAAAGTGTGTGAAATTGATAACGTTTGTGTAAGTCTATCTACATTATAGGTACTTACTCTGTGTTTTTTTTTTCTCTCCAAAAAGTGAATCAATGTGAAAGGATTATTTTCGTAAACCACAAGTCACGACAACACTAAAAAGATACTCGAGATCATCTCTTATACTCTTACGACAAAGAAATTATTTCGTTTTGTCTCAAACCGTCGGTCGTCGCGACAACACGTCATTTTATTGTTTTATCATCGAGGATAATTATATTAATACCAACAACTATTTCCTAATGCAACAAGAAACTAAAATTAAATAAATCCAAGATTTAATATTTAATTTTCTTCTTCTCTTCTTATAACAACAATCAATCTGCCTTCGGCTTTTTCTCTTCAAATATAAGAATTTATTACCAAACAAATTATACCTACCACTTACCAATTTTTAACAATCGCTTTGTGCTGAATTTTATATAAAAAAAAAAATCTCTGCTCTCCAATTTCTTCTTAAACAAAAACAAAAATCAACTTAATAACATTTTTTTTTCTACAAAAGTGTACCTTTTTATATAATAAAAAATAAAATAAACTTTTAAAACTACTTCAACTTAAAGAAAAAACTAAACAATTATTAACAAAACGTATTTTTATACATAAATATTACAAAACGACTTACAAACTTAAATAAGCAATAAATTCTAATACTTTTCATAAATTTACATAAATAAATAATTAACTAATTTACCAATTATAAACGCCTACAACAACAAAAATAAAAAATAAATAAAAGTGAATGCCGCAATTAAAGTGTCTTAATCGATAAATTATTAATATTATTACTAATTAATAAAATCGCTTGCCAATTTTTGTATTGTTTTTCTTAAATAAATTCTCTATATAATAAATTAAGTAAATAAGTGAGCTAATAACTAAAAATACAAACAAAACAAATATAGATAACTAGATAGCCAATTTATTATTATAAAAATAAAACTTATGCCTAACTCTATTTGAATGTAAAATATTTTTTTTTTTTTTACTAAACTCAATCGAATATTTAAAAGAAAAAGTTTTAAACAAAATAAATTAAATAGTGTGATATTTTTTATACCGCAAATGGATTATATTAACTAAAAATAAATAAAAGTTTTGTGAAATCCGTCGAATCAACGCCAGAAGATCAAAAGAAAAGAAAAAACTTCTTGTGAAAAAGTATTTAGTTTTTATTTTAAACTTTTTGTGTTTAAAGAAAAAAGTAATTAAACTTGTAAGTGTCTACTGTGAATTTGTGTGGTCAAGTTTTGTGAAATTAAAAAAATCAATAAGTGAACATATTTAATTATGTTCTTGACTTATAAGGCGATAACTCAAATTTGGATAATTGCATTGAACACCGAAGATTATTAGGTAAGTTAATTTAAAAATTAAATTTTGTACATTTTCCTTTGAGACTTAAATTGAAGTAATATTGAATAAGAAGAAGATTATAAAGAGTAGGTTATTCTTCTGTTTAGGTGGAGCTACTGAATGTATTATTTAATTAAATTTTATATATGAGTTGGTACACATTTATCAATTTTCCCGTTTGAAGAATTTAACAGCATCCAACTGAAAGCCCAATTGTTGTATGTGGTCCAAACGAATTTTAGAGTAGGTAAAGCTTTTTTGAACGTTTATTTGAGTTAAGTTTCAGATTTTAAGAAATTGTTTTTTTTTTTAAAAGAAAATTCAAATTTCAGTAGATCCTTTGGTAGATGTAATTAGAGTACCCGATATAGGAAAGGTAGGATCTCTTTCTTTAAATGGTTAGATCTATGGATTGTATTGTACCTTTCTATCAGTAGGCATTTTTCTTATTTTGTTTACAGTCCGAGTCTGAGCTGTCGAGGAAAAAATTGTTTTTCTTTTTTAGTCTCTGAGCGTTGTGAACTAAAAATTTGTGTTTCCTTTTCCTTTCCGAGCATGTTCTGAGTTTGTTCAGAATGCGCGTTATAGCCTCAAGAAAAGCATTTTGACAGCTAGCGTTAAGGTGTGTTTTGAAAATAATTTAGAGCACTCATAACACGCTTGGTTCGGAGTAGGTTCAAAACACGCTCGACATGCTCGATCTCTGTTCAGAGCTTTATTCTGAACTAAAGCTGAAAAACACCTTTGGCACATTACATCAGTGATAAATGGATCACTAGTAAAGGTGCTTGTTGCTACATAAGATTTGCAAGTTCTTCCAGAATACTTCCGATGATTAAAAGCTATGAATTGTCAGCTAAGTAAGGTCATAGTTGGCATAGAAATGTCAAGGATAATTAAAAAGAGAAAATGGTGGAAAAGACGTATGTTAACTTACAGTGAAAAAATATCCGAAATATTTTTAACTCATTTCTGCTCATCTATAGTGATGCTGAGAAGGTACACGTCGATTTGTAAAAATAATTTTTATTATTTGATGATTTCACGATACTTATAGAAGCTTCCACACTTAGCGGTTCTTACCTAGTTCATGTGTGGCTAATTGTTGATATTTACAATAAGTTTGTTAGCATCAAATAGAGAAAATAGTGGCTTTTTCATTAGTCACGTCACTCCATTCTGAAAAAAAAAATATTCAAAATGGTGTTGGCAAACAAAAAACTTCCACATTTAACTCGTGCAAAATCTCATATTGGACAATACTTTCGCAAGTAATTTTCAAGATTAAGTGAAGCTCACAGCTCAGATCAAGGATGCTATGATGTATATTTTTCGGTAACCAAATAGGAATTTTGTAGACAGAAACTTTGCTATTTTGTTAAAAAAAAAAAAACAAAGAAAAATACCTGTGGGAAGATTTTCGAAAAAAAAACGATATCATGAAAAGCGGGAACGTTTTATTCTGCCCTCCTAAGCGAAAAATTCTCACCTAGGTCCATATTTCTTTTTTAATTTTTGTGATTTCTCTTACCTACTGCATTAAGTTGGTACCTAAGCTACCAGATATTATATTAAAGTATGAAAATAGTTTGTTACTTAAAAAGTAGTAAACATTTATTGAAAAAATAAGTAGGCAGGTAGTATTTCATAAAACCATTGAAAATTGTTCTACGCAAAAGTCTTACTTACTTTTTTTAAGAAAGATAAGTAGGTACCACTTTTTTGCCCATAGAAGAGCAGTATTGTTGAAGTCTTGATCGTGATGTTCCACAAGCAAGAAATACGAATACAGCAGAAAAACGTATGATTTCTCTGTTAATTTTTAGCAAGAAAATCAAAATCGAGATTTTTCAAAAACTAAAACTAATTTTGAAGTGTTTTTATTGTTTCCGTGTTTCATATATGAAAATAAATAAGAAAAGTTATACTTTATATCCAGAATACTTTTTCCAAGTCATAATTTGTAAAACAGAGATTTTCAGTTTATATTTTTAACTATTCGATAAACTTATAAGAACTCAATAGTGCTGTAAAGAGTTTTCCAGAACGTCATTCAAAATTCAATTTCAAGGTATTCGTAAATACTTAATCTACTGCAAATGTCAACTGTTCGAAAATACAAAAATATCCAAAAGCATTAACTATTTTTGGTAAATTCAGAAATTTTCGAAACCTCATTTGCAGGCCAACAACGCTGTAAAAAAAACCGATGAAAATATTAAAATGACGGAGAGTTTTTTCGTAAACGTTAAGTGCATTTGCAAGAAATTTGAATAATGTTAAATAGATTTTATGCATCAGCAAGCAGGACGATTATAAATTTGACAATAGCAATATTAGTATCAAATTGGTCCTACAAATTGACGTTATCAAAAACGTTCATCATTCTGAAAGAATCAATCTTGGATGTTCCTTTCACTAATTAGTAAGGCATTTTTGTCATTTCAATAAGCATTTTCTATTTCTTTTTAAGTAAATCTTAGGGATTTTTTTAAATAAATAATTTTTTTTTTTTTAAATAAGTTAAGGCTTTTTATTTTTGTCAAACTTGTCCTACACTGTTATTTAAAAAAGAAAATCGAAAGAAAATAATCCTTAAAGCAAACACACAGACATTTGAGAAAAACGTTCTATGTTCAAATAAAAATATTGAGTGAGCTCTACTCCACTTAAAAAGAAAAAAATTTTTTTTTTTAAATTTATGTTCGAATTCAAATTCAAAATTAAATGAAGACGTAGGTACTTAATGTACAAGTTCAAATTAGAATAAACAAATTGACTTAATTGGACTACGGGTTATTGAGAAAATTGGTATTGAATTATGGAGTGCTGGTCTGCAAAGAAAACTGCCTCTTAATCAAACTATAGCTTGGTACTTTTCTCAAAAATTTTTGCATGCTAATGTTTTTAAAATATTTCATTTTAAACATGCCAAAGACCTGATTTTTGAGTACATTTGACGTCGCATTTCCTCACCACAGAATATATTTTTGCCACAATGCTATTGAGATCTCAGAGAAATATATATTATCTTCCTAAGTCTGAATCTGTACTAAATTCATTTTCTTTTTAGAACAGAAATGTTTCGAAAACCCGCACTCGGGTAAACAAATGTACAAACTTATGTTCGCAAAAATTGCCACTTTGTATCTTTTGAAGGTCTAGTCAAAAAGTTAGACCTATGGCAACTCTTGTTCAAAATTGTAAGCTTAGAATTTGTATTCGAAAAAAAATTTTACAGGCCAGTACCTATAACTATAAATCCGTTAGGCTGGATCAGTATTTTTTTTTAATTATATACGACCTTTAAAAATTTTAATGCAACAATGTGAGTTAGTATTTCACTCCCCAGTTAATAGAAATGACCTAAGCTTTGGAGACAAGCAAAGCAAGAGCCTGCTTCCATAAGCAAAAAGAAATTTTATTTCCAATAAAACGAAGTAGCTATAAATAAACTGACATCGTTTGCGAACTTTTCAAAATTCATTTAAGAAATTCGAGTAAGAAAAAAAGATCGATTGTATTTTGATACAGTCTGATGCCTTTGGCAGGAATATTTATCTCTGGATATCCGGATCCGCATATTTTAATTTTAAACAAATTCTCCCATCAGCAACATTATGTTATATGCAAAAAGTCAAGATATAAGTACCAAAACATGTTCTAATTTAAGCATCTAAAGAGTGTTAGTGCGTAGGATTGTCATGCCATGTTTTTTTCCGAGGTACTGCCTCTTGCGAGGGACTGACAAATCCTCCAAGAGTATACTGTCATGAATAAGTGCTTCTCATTAGCCGTTCGGACTCGGCAAAAAATTGTAAATCCCCTCCATTCCTGCCAACAACACGCACACAGGAATGGTTGAGAGTTGTAAGTCACTAGGCCTTGGTTCTTCACGAGCTGTTGTGCCACCAAATTTATTTTTTTTAAGCATCTAAAGATTATTAGTTAAGATAAATACGTTTTGTAGTTATTGTTTTCGAAAAAGTAATGGTCCCATAATAGAACCTTCTGGAACGTTTATGTAAATATTCATAATAGGAATATTGTCGAGACACTTATCTCCCAAAAAACCTGCTTGTCTCTCTTCATAAATAAGATAAGTCAATATTAATTCCACTACTTTAAATTTTTACCAGTCAAGATATCTTTGAGTAATCGAGGAGTTTTTATAAGAATGTTACTTTGTCACTATTAAACGCTTGCTTTCTGTATACGGTGGCTCAATTATGTTTAAACAAGGCATTTGTATGTAGTACCTACTTAATTTTTAATAATTTTATTCACCAATCAAGAAACTTTATAAAATGTTGAAATATTTTACTAAAAATACAACAAAATACTGCTTAAAATCATGGCCCAAAAAATTTAAAACACAAGAAGCTACCACCAAATTCTTAAGAAAACAAATTTCGAAAAACAGTACCTATCTATTGACGACTTGGAGTGAAAATTGACAACCTAACTTAAAATTTGTTTTGATCATAAGAGATCACTTTAAAAAAAGCAGGGTTGAGAATTAATTATAAAATATAAGTTCAATTTCAATTACGTAGGCACCTACTTGTAATTGAAATTTTCGAAAACTTTTTTGATCACTTTTAAATGTAGTTGAAGAAATTCAATTACTAATTACATGTAATTGAAAAGTTTCAACTGCTTTTAATTCAATAGGTTCATTGATTTAATTGAAAAAAAAGTAATTAATCATAAAAAAAATCTGTATTTATTACTTTTTTCAGTAATCATTAAACAAAATGCAATTAAATTATGGTTCTTGGCAATTACCTAATTTTTTCGTGATACTGCACAAACTGTTCCCTGCATAGTGTTAAATCTCTGTAGGTATGTATGTTGTTTTAAACTAATTATATATATTTCATGCATTTTCTTAAGGTTTTTAATTTACTCTCGCCTTTAAAATAATCCCTTCTTTAAAATAATAAAATTATTAATAGTAAAATTGCAAATTTCTCACTGCGGTTTTGTCTATTTGTATAAGCAGTTAGAATACCTACCTTCTCTTAACTTTTATTATTATTTTTTAATGTGTATTTAATAATAACATGTAATGAATTACAATCCTATAGTAATCAACTAACTTAAATGTAATTAACACAGTACTCTCATTCAATTACTTCCAACAACCCATTACTATTTTCAATTACAAGTAATCTAGAAATAAATGTTTTCAATTACAGTCATAAGTAATGGAAATGTATGTTTTTTTTTTCAATTACAATTATGTGTAATATTGCAATAGATGAAAGTTCAATCACTAATTACATGTAATTGGAATAGAAGTTGAAATAAATTACAAAAAGTAATCAACTTTGAAAATTAAAACCTAACAAAAATACCAAAAATCTATTAAAATTATATCGATTCAATTTAGAATAATTTCAGAATCTAGGTAGTAATTTATTTAGCTTTGATTTATTTGAAATATGTAATATCTACGAATACTTTTTCGCTTCCACTTTTTTTTAAGAAATGCTAAATAGAAAATGGATGTATTTTACTCAAAGGCCTAGTTTATACATCCATGCGAAGGAAAGTTTTCATATAAAAAATTAATTTTTCCCTAGGCGTGAAAAACTGTCAAAAACTAAATGCAATTATTTTGGCTACAAGGAGGAACAAATTTGCCTCGAAACATATGCAACTCAATGGCTTTTCCCAAACCAGATTTTATAACGAAAACTATGTTTTTGAAAACCCTTTGGGTGCATAAATTATTGATGTTTCATTTCAAATTTAACTTTATTCGGCTTTGAAGTAGAAGGAGACAAAACTTTTTCAATCCAACTCTATTTTCTTTTTAATAATGTTGTTATGTTCAGAATTTCAGTATCAAATATGTACCTACCTACACCGTCTCTTTTTGCATCCTTCCCTATTTACCTACCTTTCGTTTGAAATGTGTAATTTTAACGATCAGAGCTCCTTGATTGAGGGCCCACTAAAATAAGAACAATTCTTAATTGTCTTTCTCTTAGTTTTAACTCCACTTATTTTTTTTTCTCAAAACTTATCATCGGGACTGCTCACAGTTAGAACAGTTAGATTTGTAAAAGAGTTTGGAAATAATTGCTTTTGACATATTCAAAAAACTTTCTTAATTATTTTCAAATTTGATTGAAGAAATTTAATTATGTAATAACTACGAGTACCTACATAGGTGTAGGTGTGATAAGTGTCACTTAATTACTGTTCAATAATTAGTTTGAACTAATTGAAAACAAAAGCAATTATCTGAAAAGCAGTAATTAATTTTTTTAAAGTAATCATTAGACAAAATTTGTTTGCTTATGTCTATTAAATTTTACTTGAATTTAATTTATGAAAACACATTTATGAATTACAGTCCAAGAAATTAACTACGTACTTTAATTATAATTAGCACTTCAGTGATTTTTTAAAATTATTTTCAAAAGCCCATTACTTTTTCTTTCATCTTTAATATAATGTTAAAAGTAATTTATTTCAATTACAATTACAAGGAGTAGAAATATATGGTTTTTTGAATTTCAATTATGCATGTGTAATTTTAATGAAAAAAGTTCAAATGAAATGAAAGTTGAAATAAATTTTAAAAAGTAATTATTATTTTTCAGTTATGATTTTAACTCCAAAAACTTGTTAGAGAACCTTAAAATTATTCAAAATTTATTTTGAATCATTCCAATTCTTCACAAAAAATATCTTTGTTAGGTAGTTATTTTTCAATAATTATAATTTATCCAAAAATTGATTGATTTCCCATACATGCGGAAATAAATTGTCATTTTTTTTTTAATTAATTAAAATTGATTTGCTTAATTTTTTTTTTTCTGAATAGGTAACTATTTTTTATTAGAAAAATCAAAAATAAAGATATCACCCACTTTTTATCTTTTAAACAAAAATTATTCAATGACAAACAAAAACAATCAAATATAATCAAATCAAGAAGCAAATAAAGACAAAAAATAAAAAAAAAACAAACACTCATCGAAATACATCAAGAGCAACCTTGGTACTTGGTATAGTAAATCAGCAAAGATTTTTATATATATTTCAAGCACATAAATGTCCATCTGTAGGTACTTACCTACTGACTAATTATTATCATTTGCAAAATCTAACCTTGTATAATTAGACAAAAAAAAAAAAAAAAAAAAAAATAGAAGTAAAAAATAATAATAATAAACTGACGTCACAATGCAGAAATAACAATGTTGATTTTGTATGTTATAGGTTTTTCGAGGTCTTTTATGAAAAAAATTCACTGCAGTAGCTATTAAAATATTTAATATATTTTTTTTAGTGTTCATAATTAGAGCCCCCGCTTGAAAATACTTTTATTTGATTTAAATTTTGAGAGTGTTGTTAATGAGTATAATTCGTGAATAAAATGCATATCAGTCTAGTCTAGATGAAAATTTAAATTTTTTAACTGATTCAATACAAATGTAATGACACATACATCAGTGCTGTCATTTTACTAACTCGCAAAAGGTAGTAAAGTACTTTTAGAACTAAATTGAATCCGACTTAATTTTTTATAATAAATAGACTAAATCCTTAACAACGTTTGCAATTCCTGCAAATTTACTACCAAAAATCAATTATCAATTTATTGAAGAAAACTTTAGGTGAGTGTATTATTTCGCGTCATGGGCCTGTGGCGTGGCTTCCAAGATCGTGCGATTTAACGCCGCTGGACTATTTTGTATGGGGTTTATGTGAAATCGCTTGTCTACGCAAATAAGTCCGAGACTATTGACACCTTGGAAGATAATATTCGGCGCGTTATCGCTGACAAACGGCCCCAATTGCTGCAAAAAGTTGTGACATATCAGGTGACGATACAATCCCTTATTTATAACGAGTTCAGAAAAGATAATTATGTCCATGAATTTAAATGAAAGTTTTAGTTTGATACTACATTTTTTATCCAGCTCATGTTTGTAGCCTGTGTTTTACATATTTTTTTTTTAACAAAAATTAACAAAATACTACTAATTTAATAGCTGCGACAGCACTGCTCAAATAAACATACTTTTGCCGAATTTACACTAAAATCAAGTTTTAATTTTTTTTTTTTCAATAATCATTTTATTGATATAAAATATGAAAATAAAATAAGAAAACAATGATCCTGAAGACTTTTAAAAACTCCTCTCTCCCGGTTTTGGGAATTACTTCGCTACCAACGTGTTTTTAATTTCTGAACTAATAATATTAGTTTTTTTCTGATGGAGCCCTATAACACGATAATTCTTTGGTGAAAGGTGAAATCAGATGTTTCTTCTCCTTCGCACTCATGAAAATTCGAAAAGAGTCTGACGCAAAGAATTATGGTATAATAGGGGTCATGGAGTCGATGATTTGCCTCCTCTCCCCTTGAAAAAATTCTACGGACGCCTATGTCATGTGCCCTATCCAAGCTTTTATAGGCTGGAGTCATAGCTTTTTCACTTAGAAGTCCACTAAGTATTAATTTTAAATTGAAAATTTGTGGCTGGGATTTGAACCTAGACAAAAGGTAACAACGCATGACTTTACTGGCGCTCATAACACTAACCAAAGGCGTAGGTACATAGAATTTCGATAGGGATGGGGGGAAGGACTCATTCAAAAATTAGTATAAGTACAAAAATGTTGCTTTGGTGCGTTCAAGGGTAGAAAAATTTAATAAAATGTATGAAATATGCATATCTTGATAAGGGGGGCAAGGGACCCTCTTGCGTATGCCTTTAATACCACCCCGAATAGAGGCTTTATAGTTGCATTAAACAGTCACTGAAATTCCTCTTAGATAAAACATTTTTTTCGAAACTTATTAACTGAACGCAATCGTGATGATATATCCAAATTGCGCGGGGGTGCATATCTGTATGTTCGTAAAGTAGGGTACAAATAAAATTGCCTTATCAATGGCGTTCAGAAATCACCAGATATTAGGTACGATACAGCACTTGAGTGGGTATATCTTCAACGTTGTGGTGGTCGTCGAATATCAAACCCCATTGTTATCACTTATCACAAAATCAATTGTTGTTTTTATTTTTACTTTGTTTTAGGTAAGTCAAACAATAAAAATAATTAATATTTGTTAAACAAAAAACAATTTTCTTCGTTAATGTCCAAATTCAAAGCAAACAAAAAACCAATATTTTTATCGGTTTTGTGATATCGCTTGGTTATTGTGTGTTCCGATTAAAATTGTTCAAAACACAACATATAAGAAATAAGCACACAAACACACAAAAGTCTAGTACTGGTTGCCACCACGACCACCACCGTTCTCGTCGTCGGTCGTCGCCGTCGTCGTCATGTGTCATTATCTTTTGACCGATTCAAGTGGTTTTTATTATTTTTAACTTAACCACCCACTGCAATGGGAACAAAAAAAAAATTCTATATGAGAAAAAAAGGCTCGCATAAGACCACAATATTTTTACAAGCTTCGAGGGTGAGAAGGTCAAGTCCGTATCGCACACATGGACTGATAAGATTTTATTTTATTTTTATAGAGTCGGTTTAGTTCGACACACACACAATCGTGCCTTATATTTTTGTTTATAGCTGCAATAAGTTGCGATCCAAAAAGCCGATTAGGCATGCGATAGAAAGTGATCTATAATCGTTCTAACTTTGACGTACCTAGTTGTCGAAAGCTTCAGAATATAAAGAGAGAGAGATATAGATAAGGAATAATCCATTGGGGGGTTTGTCTCAAAATAATTAATTTTTGTATTTCTATTTCTATTTGTTTTTTTTTTTTTTGTATTTTTTTTAGTTTATTTGTTTAAAGTTTATTAATTTTATTATTTTTGTTGTTAAGATTAAGAATTTAGAGACCTCTGGTGATCCCAATTAAATCTATAGACGTAGATGCCTACTTTTAGCCTTTTTTATAAGGTATAGTTGGGGATGGAGTGACGGTGTAGGTTTGAGATGTTATGTTGTCCACCCTCAACCGTATCAGTGCTTACGTACTTAACAAATACCACCATATACCTTCTTCCTTAACAATTCAAGTAGGTATTCCTTATCGGCGATACTCATGTCAGTTTATAGTTTTGATGAGGAAGCTAGCTAATAAGGGGTTTTGATATTGCGATTGCTATAAATTATTATATTAAAGTTCGATCCCCCTTCAGCCACCTACAACGACAGCAAGCGACGACGCGACGCGCCGACACGACTTTTTGTTTTTGCTGATTTTTTTTTTGTTGTGTTTTAATTTCATTTCTCGCTGCGAATGTTTTCTGCTCTTTTCATATCGTCGTCGTTGATCGTTCGTCAATCGTATGTTTATAATTATAACATTGATCGTGTTTTGTTTTTGTTTTTTGTTACTGTTTGGTGTGTGCGTCAGTTTTGGTGTCATTGCGGTGATTGACGTCAAACTTAACAATCATCCGAGTGGGAGAACTAAGTAAACATCATATTTTTGTCAGGCCAGGCTTTGTTTAAATTTATATAGAAAAGAAATGAAGAGCGTAGGTGCTTCAAACTTTATAAATTCCGATTTTGATAAGGAAAAGACGCGTAGATAGAAGTGGCAGTGGCATGCCAGCGGCGCCAAGAAGAATTATTGTTGTTGTTGGAGCTAGAAATATGTTCTTGGGATATTTTTGATATGAAAGGAGATAAAATTTTGTTGGAAAATCTTTGAAAAGTGAAATTTCCGTTGTTCCGGCGCCAGTTTGATTTTGATAGTGAAAAGACATAAAAGGTTGATATCCAATCCATATAGTGTCCCACATTGATTTCAACAGATTTTGGACAACTGAGAGATAAAGTAAATCCTCATCAGAAAAAATTGTTTTTGAGTTAACTCGGAGTTAATTTATTTTCACGACAAGCTTCCTCTGATAAAACTTAGAGTCAACTCTACACTGCAAAACTGGGCATAAGAGTACCAAATTGGAGACGCAGAAAGCTGATAACAGAAGAAGCTTGTTGGAAGAGACCCCTTATTAACGTTAGACTGGAGAATCAACTTCGTGAGTCAAATAAGGTCTGACTTGTGGGGCCATCTGTTGGTTTTTCTTTGAATCAAATGTAATTTGACACTGATCTGACAGCTCTCATGCCCTCTAAAGTTCAATGAATATTGACGCTTTTGTCAAAAATGTCCTAAGTCTGGGAACTTAAACTTTTCAAAGATCTTAGCAACAAAAATAAACTTAAAGAAAATTTTCTCACATTACTTGCTTACAAGATCCAGTTGAATCACATTTTTTCGCTTCACTGTTTGGGCTTCAAACAGCTCAAAATTGATGCTACTCGTAACTTCGCTCAAGAAATTATCTTTTTAGATGAAATGTATTTCCATATTGGCTTATGCGACAGTATTTGGAGCTCAAAAATCTACTTGTTGCCTTGGAGAGTTCACTGTTTAAGTATCCTGAAAAAGAAATGAAAATTTGACAACATATTGGTGTAGTTTTTATGTGCGTGAAGTTGATAAGTACCGCAATTTCCGATTTTCGAAAAAAATGTTACGAGTTGTATTGTGCTCAACCTGTGCAGCCTTGTACCGTAAATATTTAAAAAACTAGGTAAATTCTAAGAATGAAATCTAGCATTTTTTAAAAATTAAAGTTGTGCAAAACTAATTTGCGAAGCCTGAAGTTTACTACCCCTTTGGTTCGGATTTTATGTGCGTGGAGTTAACACTGCAATTTTCGAGAAAAAAAACTGTCCCCTATTGTGCTCAACCTGTGTGGCCTTGTATGTTGTAAATATTAGAAAAAGAATTCGCAAATTTGCAAGTTTTACAAATTAAATATAGCAATTTCTCAAAAACGAAAATTATACTATTTTGTACTCAGTTTGTACTGCGATTCATCGAAAAGATAAGGAAATTCGCATACATATTTGCAATTTTTAGGACCAAAAAACTAGTTTGCGAAGCTTGAAGTTTACTACCCAATTCGTTTGGATTTTCTGTGCGTGGAGTTAACACTGCATTTTTCTAAAAATAAAAAAATTAAATTGTCCTCTATTGTGCTCAACTTATGTGTCCTTGTGCCTTAAATTTTAGAAAAAGAATTCGCAAATTTGCAAATTTTACAAATGAAATATGTATAGCAATTTCTTAAAAACGAAAATTTTGCTATTTTGTGCTCAGTTTGTACTGACATGCAAAATATCGAAAATATAGAAAATATCGTATATTTGCAATTATTAAGGCCAAAAAACAATGTTAGCGAAGCTTCAAGCTTACTACCCAATTGGTTCGGATTTTATGTGCGAGGTGTTAACACCGCTTTTTTATTTTCAAATACAAAATTTCCCTATATTGTACTCAGCTCCTGTGGGGCCTTGGGCCGTAAATATTAGGTAAATATTAGAAAACAAAAATTCGCAGTTTATCAAATTTTAAGAACGAAATTTAGCAATTTCTTAAAAATTTAAGTTTAATGCTGCCATGCCCCCAGAAGATAAGAAAAATCGCGCATTTGCAATTTTTTCGGCCCAAAAATATTTTTGCGAAGTTCATTCCATCACCAGCCTTCTTGAAAAAAGGGCAATAATGCCTCCACTCCAATAACCACATGTGCATGTGCATTGTGCATCGCCATTTTTGATTTAAACAAAAAACAGTTGTGCTGTATTGCCTTCAACTTATGATGCCTTGAGCCGTAAATATTAAAACAAAATTCGCAAATCATTTTTTTTTATTGAAATTTTGCAGCTTTTTTGAAATGGAAAATTTTCTGTTTTGTGTGCAGTTTGTGCTACCATAGATTTGCTGAAGGGATACAAAATTTACATATTTGGAACTTTTACGACCGCAAAAACAATTATGCGAAGCTACCATTTTCGATTTTCGAAAAAAAAGTTTTGCAGTATTGTGCTCAGTTTGTGCTTTCGTGCAAGGACAAGATTAATATGTAATAAAATTGCATATTTTACCTTCAAAAACAATTTTGCGAACAGTGAAGTTGGCGCTACAAGTTGCGCAGAATACCTACAGCATAACTTTTTTCTTTGAAAATCCAAAATGACGATGCTAACTTCATGCTACAGTCTTTCGCAAAGTTTATTTTTGGCCATAAAAGTTGAATTATTGGAATGCTTTTTAATCTCTTTGGCGCTAAGCAGTTCAGTAAAGAGTCAACAAAAAAAAAAAAATAGTCCCCATTAAGTCTCAATCTTGTTGAAAACTTATGCATTTTTTCTAAACTGTCCTTGAATTTCGTGATTTCTTTACTTGCTGAGGTATACCCAAGTGATCAAAGACAACATCTTTTATTAATCAGATATCTCATGCAAAAAAAAAAATTGTACAGCATCAAAAAAAGCTAAATAAACAAGCTTAACCGAGCAATACATTTAAATTCCTCAAAAAAAAAAAAAAAAATATCAATTAAAAATACACTCATCAAAAAAAAAAAAAAAAAATATATAGAAAATTAGTTTTATAACTCCGACTTAAAAAATAAATATTTATAGGCAGGCAAACAAATTAAAAAAAAAAAGAAAACATGAATCTTGCATTTCAATCTCAATACGACTAGCTCACAGAAATATAGTTCTACAAAAAAAAACACTAACAAAAAAAAAAAAGTAAATCAAATCAAGTTCCCTCATTTTTTTTTTACTAGTGTATATTCGAAAATAAATAGCTTTAACATCATTTTGAAAGGGGGAAAAAAATTACCTTCAGCTTTGGTGCTACCTACATTTTATCATCACTTTCATTTTCTTGAAAGATCTACATTTTTTTTGCATAACAAAATAACATCTATTAAGACCACCAAAATCATATCTCCAACTTAAAGAAATCACATTTCTTGGCGCCACTTAAATAAATAGATTGTTTTTTTTTTTTTTTTTGAGGTCATGTTATCTAAATTTGAGTAAATAATCAACTTCACAAATTTATTCTAAAATATATAAATATGCGAGTGCAATTAAAATTCAATTTCGTGTTTAAAAAAAAAAAAAATTAATTAAATAAAACTTTGCACCTATCAGAGGCATAACGCGTCGTCGTCGTGTCGTTCGTAGAGAGAGGAAACATAACTCCACACGTTCCTGTAATGTGATCTTTGCGCCGGATTATTCGATCCCACTTTCGAAGTGTCGGGAGGTCATTCAAGGCAACCACCACCGTTGGTGATAATGTATGAATGTCTAAAATATATGAAATACCTATATGGTGACCATATTCAAACTGTTTTAAATAAACAAATAAATCTTGAAAGTTATATAAAAAGTGTCATCAATTACATATTTTGTGGGGACTTATTTCATCATGATATTATTTCCTAATTTAAAAATAAAAAAAGTCTCCAAAAAGCCAGGAGATAAATCCTCGATTTAAGGGAGTTCCTTTACTTGAAAAAAAATTCCAATTTTCATACAAATTTTGGGGAGCTATTTCACTTTTAGTTTGTGGAGTTATTTTATGGGAGACTTATTTCACTGAGCTCTTAACACTATTTTAGATAAGAAAGTAATAATGAAGGTAGCAGAAAGGCACCTCGAAAATCGTACTTTTACCAAAAAGGGTTAACAACTTTAAGGTTAAGTCTGCTTTGAAATTTTTGAAGATTTTTTAAAGACCTCTTTTTCGATTGTCAATTATCAAATTGATAGTTGATAAATCTTAAAATTTCGGGTTTTTAAATTCAATTTATAAAAAAACATGATCAGTTATTCTTTAATATTTTCATTTATCAGTTGGGTCTTTAAATACAGAATTTCAAACTTATCACTTATCAATCATCAATTTGATGATAGAAAAAGGCGGTCTTAAAAAGTAGAGGTAGAAAATGCCTGTTTAAACAGTAAGTTCAAAACAAGGCGATTTTCTTATATAATGTTTAACCTTAAGAAATATGGTCACCATAAATTGATGAGTTACGATTACCTACGACTTTGCAGGTAGATGGTGTTAGTATATTTTTGTATATTATTTCTATTGTGCGGGGCGATATTAGATACTTTGCTCAAATTTTTCGCTGATATTGTGATATGAACTTTGAAATACTTCCCGCAAATACACCCCCTGTGAGTCGTCGTTTTTTTTTTTTACTTATTTTTATTACTATTCACCTGATATCGGAGAATGCGAAAGAAATATCAAAAAACAGTCTTCAGAAAAAATTAATGAAGAACAAAAAAAAAAAAAAAAACAGAAAATAATAAACTATTATATGAATTGCATTACACACAATTCTGAACGCGCGAAATGACCCAATTTATATTTTTTTTTCTGATCGCGTCGTCGATACGATTGCAATATTATTTCTTTTTTTTTTTTTATTTTGTGTGTATCAATTTTATACTTCAGTTTTTTTTTTTATTTTTATTTTCATTTATTTTATTATGCTTACTTCTTGTTTCGTGTTTTCTTTTTATTGGCGATTTAATCTTATTTCGCACATTTTTGTTTTTGTTTTTTTTATTTTTTTATTTTTTTTATTGTTTGATGGTTTGGTGTAAAATGTTCTGGCAACGCGCGTTCCATTCCTTGCGTTATTTTGTTTTTTTTTGTGTTGTTTCAAAAAAAAAAGTGGATAAAACAATATTGGTGTTAAATAAAAATAAAAAAAAAAAATATAATAATAATTAAGAGGAGACTGCTTGCTGGCTGTGTTATCTTGCTGTCCAATTACAATGCCAATTATACTTATATTGCCAATTTATATATACTTCAATAATAATGCGAAGACAGTTTTGCAGTGTGAATGTTGATGTCGATGTTGTATATATTGATGATGCTGATGGGAACAGGAATTTATTTTTTGTTTCCTTTTTTTTTGGGAGGGAAATTAAATTGCTAGATGATGGGTTTTATATTGACAATTATTTGGGTGATTTCATTTTTGCATATGGTTAAAGGGATAATTTATGACAATTGGAAATTAAAGATATCACATTCCAGGTGCTCATTCAATATGCACACACATACATATACATATATGCAAGTACCTTTTAGAGTGGGTGTATTTAGTGGGATAGAGACCTATAATTCTTTATCACATTATGTCGATAGGAATTGGGGTATCATATAAAAAGACATGGGTTTGGGGATTTCTGTGATATACTCTCCTTTACTTGTGATATAATCTCCTTTACTGAGACATCCTTTACTGAATCATGAAATAACGGTATTTTTAAGCTTCTCCCAATGTTAGGATCTTAAAAGAAATTTGAAAAATGGTACACCCATTAATTCATGTTTGTGATACCTTATTACAGGTATTTTGGCTTTATAATCAATTGGGCAAGTGTTATTTTCATCCGAAAATGCCAATTTTAAATAAGCATTACTTTGTGAGCTTCTTCTATTTAACATAGACATGAACTTACCTTGAAGTTTACTTGAATTTAAAAAGTAGGTAATGAGAATTAAGGTAATTCTTTCATTTTTTTTTTCTGTTGCAAAGCTTACGCACTATTATGTTAAATGTAAATTTAACATAAATTCGACATTTTTTTACCCTAACTAAGCAGGTTAATAGTACAAGAAAAAAAAAATAATAAAATTAAGGTCATCATATTTTAACACATGTAAATTCACGCAACAATATTTTTGATTGTTGTTTTTTTTTTTTTTTTTGTTAAAAGTTGTTTTCTTTCCTACGCAAAATTTGCTAACTTTGAAGATTGTAGGGCGTGTGCTGCGGTGTTGGTGCGGAAATAATTTTAAGTAAAAGTGTAAAATACAATGTTAGCTTGTTGTTTTATTATTTCATCAGGAACAACATGTTGAAATATTTAAAAAAAAAGTACTGTTATTTTTTTTTTAAACAAAAGAAGACCTAGTAAAAAATCATATGAGAACATTTATGTAGGTATGCATCAACCTTACGTTTTTTTTCAAACAAAAACTAAAGAATTTGTGTTATTTAAGTTAATTTGAAAAATAAACTTTTTATTTTATTTTAAGTCATAAAAATATGTAGGTAACCAATGGAAATCTGTAAAAAAGTTGATTGGAATTATTGTTGTTTTTATTTTCATTTTCGCAATACTTAAAAACAACACAAAAACGCAGAGCATTCAACGAATATTTTCCAAAAAAAAACAAAAATGATTACCTTAAAGGCTGGTTTTTAAGTACTTAAGAAAGGTGAAGGCTTAACAAAAATGTCTACAATGAATCTTGAAGAAAATTCATTCAAATTTTCAAAACTATACTTGGGCTTCGGCACCTCATGCATGAGAAATTTGATATTTGAGAATGATATCTAATTGGGCAGTAATTGGTCAAAAAAAGTCAACTAGTCCTAGAAATAAGTCAGCCCCAGATAACATTTAGTAAAGGCTTAATGTTTCTCAAGGACACTCAAGGTCACGTACGATCTTGGCACCTCATTTAAGGGATATTTACAAAAAAGTATACCATCTGAAAGATCTCTATATCATGATAAAAGGTCAACTATTTACAGTAATTTGTCAGTAACAGATTTTTTTCTATGAATTTTCAAAATTCGTTTTAAGGTCACAAAAAAAAACTTTTGGCACCTCATTTGGGTCATTCCAAAAAATTAAGTATTCCATTTGCAAGGCAATTTTATGGTCCTAAAAAGTCAGCTATTTTCAGTAATTGGTCAACCATACATATTTTTTAAATGAATTTTAAATGAATTTTTAAAAAAATTCAAGGTCATTGTGATTTTTGGCACCTCATTTATGGAAAATGTGCAAAAATTGTTTAACATCAGAAAGATCTCTAGATTTTTATAAAGGATTTAGTAATTGGTCAGCCGTAGATTTTTTTTTTAAATGAATTTTCAAGTTTCTGTTCAAAGTCATTGCGATTTTTGGTACCCCATTTATTGTATTCAATACCACCTGAAAAGCCTTAAGATCCATATAATAGGTCAGCTAGTTTCATTAATTGATTAGTGTTAAATTTGATTGCTTATTTCTTAAAACTCTTATTAATTTAACAATATTATAAAAATAAAATAAATAAAAATCATTTACTCGTGGTCGTAGAGTTCAAGTATCTGAGTAAAGTCGTAATTCTTATCACTTTTTTTCAAAAATGAGGCCAATATTTTTTTCTGGATAGTCTTAAGGCCAACTTTACCCGATTGCAAGGTTATCCATTATTTACAGGACACCCTGTCGTCTATGTAGCTCTTCAAAAAAAGATCTTAAAAAATTGAAAAAATCTTGTTCCGTAAATTTTTTTGACTAGTTTAATTTACCTATTTTGTAAAATACCTATTTCTGAAATGATGCCAAAATTATTTCTTAAAATTTTTATATTTTTTATTTAACTGATAAGAGTTTATCTTAAATCAGTATTTGGAATATTTTTTTTTATTTTTCTAAAATAATGTTACAAGAATTCTGAAATGATGCTAATATCATTATAAAAAATGTTTCTAAGCTTCTAAATTTCAATTGAAATTCTGAAATACTATTACACCAAATGTTTCTGTTCATTCTTAAAAATGTTCCTGAATCTTGTTTGTATGTATCTCAAATGATAAAGATTTTTTCAAAACTATTTATTTAATATTTCTAAGATAAAAAGTAAATGTTAAAATATTGCTTAAGTATTTAAAAAAAAACTTCCACTTTTCAAATATTTTAAATAATTCTCTGATACACTAAAACGTTCTTAAAATGTTTTCAAAAAATGCTCCTGAAACCTCTGTTGAAACTGAGATATTTTTTTTTATTTTTCAAAAATAATGTTTTAATCTTCTTAAAATATTTTCAAATGTTTCTCTGAGTTAATTGTTTTTAAATCATCTGAATCTAATTTTGTATATTTTTCTCTATGTTTTTAAAAATATTCCTTAATTTTTTAAATATTTTTGTTTTTTTATTTATAAAATATTTTTCTTGTTTTTGAAACATTTTAAAGATATGTTTATTGTTTTTTTTTTTCCTTTTTAAGTATTCCTTAAGTACTCTTACTTATATTTTTCTCTGACTTGCTACATTATCTAGGTACAATTTTTTAATTGCAAGAAACTAAACTACAAACTCATACACGCACCTGACTCACCACCATAAAATATAAAGGGTGTTTTTTTTTGAAGGTTACTTTAATTTGGCAACACTATTTTAACTGGCCTCCATTTTGTGAACTGTCGAGTGATTTATTCTTTGCTTGGTTTGGAATTTTAACGTGAACAGTTACAGGATCCCCTTGCAAGGTGCAGATTCGGTTAATGGGCCAAAAACAAAACTGCCTATGATTCCAATTTTTAGCGGTAAAGCCCATTTTGGGTTGAATCGATACGTCAATAAATAAAGCTGCAGTATTTAGAGTGATGATAATTCCCAAGTGTATGACACCGTTACATCCACAAAACCTGACTGTTTGGTGTGCTTTAAAAAAAAAAGGAATAATTTGTCGGTACTTCCTTAAAAACGTAAATGGTTACCGCTGTAGAGCCATGATTACTGACTCTTTTATTCATCAATTAAACAACCATGATGTGCAGGAGCTGTGGTTTCAACAAGACAGCACGTGCCACAAATGATTTATTGATGGAAACGTTTGGTAACCGCATAGTTTCACGTTACTGACTGACCAAGATCGTGCGATTTAACGCCGTTTCACTATTATCTGTGGGGATATGTAAGTAGCTAGCCTATGCCGATAAGCTCGAAACGATTGACCACTTGGAGGACAGCAATCGCCGCGTTATTGCCGATATAGGGCTACAAATGTTGGAAAAAGTCATCGAAAATTTGACCCATAAATTAGGCTACGTCCGAGCTAGCTGTGGCGATCATATGTCAGATCTATAATGCAGGAAGATTATAAAGTAAATTTCATGTCAGTTTAAAGAAAATCATCTTTGTTTTATTCCATTTCAAAGTTCGATACCTCTAAGAAAAACACCCTTTACATCAACATTAATTTATTATATTTTTTTTATCTTAAAAATGTTCATTCGGATATCATATCGAGTTATTTATTATTTTATTGATTTTGTATCGAACAAAATTGTTTATTAATTCGATGAAAACTGTTATCATTGGTTTTATGTTTTTTTTTTTTAAGTTTTGTAATTCAAAACCTTTCAAAACAATAAAAAATTAAGTTTAGGGGAAACTTCATCATCGTTGGTATTATAACAGTGTTTCAACGAGAATCCATTGTGTATACAAAAATTATGAAATAAAGAATAGTAGAGAGAGAGAGACTCTTATCTTTTAGAATATAAAAAATCAAGTAGAAACATTTAGGGACAACAGAAAACAAAAGTATAAATAAATGTTTGCTTAGAACTATGAAAAATTATTATTCTTCCTGGAATATTGTCATCAGATACTTACTTAAAGTAGTGAAAGAATCTTCTTTTCGTCAATACCTATACCTACTGTGAGCTAAAAGATACTTTTACATCTTTTTTCTTCAAGTTTATAGGAATACAAAATATATCTCAAACTATATGCATAATATATCTGATCGAAGACGAATTACTTTTTTTTCTATTTTTTCTAAGACGAATAAAAAAAAAACAATAAAAAAAAATATACTTCTTCATATCACAATCACACACATATCATATCACTATCATTGTGGAGTGTATATATCTTTTTATACTATTATGATTTATGATTATTTAAGAATTTCAAAGATTTTATATCTTCATTGTTGAGTGAGTGAGTATTATAAAAATGTGGTATATGGTTGTTGAATAGATGGATGGCTATTTAATAGGACTCTCACTCACTCATGTGGTGCGGTGTATATATATATGTGTATAATATGAAGTGGACATAAACTAGATTTTTTATCGTTTATAATTCTTTTTTTTTTTCTTATTTTATTCTTGTTTGTGACATAAATTTATCAACAAGAAAACAAAATTATCACAAAATTGTAAATGATATAGGCTTTTGAGTGGGTGAGAAATTGATATTTTTTTGTTGTTGTTGTTGTTATTTTTGGTTGAGATAGTAGATAGGTACCTTAACTATAGTTATCTTGAATTTATTTTAATTGGCAACATTTTACAATAAATATATTTCTGACGGTTTTGGTATACCGAAATAGTTTTTGTTGAGATTAAGATTCAGAGATAGTTGATTAGGTACTTGTTACTTAATTTTTTTTTCCCTAAAATGTATCTAACTACCTACATTTTACCTAAAGATACATATATAGTACCAAAAAATGTTTATTTTAATTAAATATGAAAACATTTCCGTGGATTATATGGTGAAATTTGATGAGATAAATGGTTGATCTTTCTTTATCAGTTATAAAAATTAAGGCCTTTTGGACTATTAAGTGCTTAGTAACAAAAAATTTACAATTATGGTAAATACATGTAGAAGGTGACAGCAAATATGCTGTTAGAACATTTTAAAGATGCATGTCCATTTAAGATAAAAAAAAATACTGTGAATATCCAAGTCTTCTAGTAGTTCTAGAGAAAAAACTCATAAGAGGAAACACTCTTGAGAGCATGATTGTAAAAGAATGCAATCTCCTATGAATGCAATCATATTGTTAATGATATTGAATTCAATTGAAAGATTTCATTCCATGACTAGTTGACTAGAGTTTGAGACTGTGACTTCAAATTCTGCAATCACCATTCATTTCACCTTAAAATTATTGCAATTATTTTCTCCTACATTCATCGTCCATCAATCAATTGAATGCAATCATTTGAGAATTTATGCATTCTTTTGCATTCTTTTACATTCTTTTGCATTCCCTTGCATTTTTTTGCATTCTTTTGCATTCGTTTACTTTTTTTGCATTCTTGTTACAGTCTTTGCATTCTTTACATTAATTTTCAGTCATGGCATTGAATTATACAATCTTTGCATTCATTTCCTATCAAATTTATGTTAAGACTGCAAATGCAAAACATTAAAAGATTTTAATATGAATGCATAAATGTTGCAAGAGAATTCAAATAAATGACAAATATGCAAATGACTGCAAAGAGTGCAAATAAATGCAAAAAATGCCAAATAATGTAAAAATTGTAAAATGAATGCAAAGAATGCAAAAAATGAACGCATTCTCATATGATTGTATTCACTTGATTGTTGTTAGATGAATGGAGGAAAAATGATTGCAATCATCATGAGTTAAAAACTCAAATGAATAGTGCTTGCAAAATTTGAAGTCGCAGTCTTCAAGTGAAGTTAATCTTTTTATAACCAAATTCATAAAAGATTGCATTCACAAAATATTATACATTCTTCTACAATCCTGCGTGAGAGTATCTGGCGGGGAATTGAATTTTTATGCTCGAAATTTAAATTATTGGAGCCTTACTCACAAGTGGATACTTAAAGCTATGTCGAAAATGGGTCTGAGTATCCTTTTTAATAAAGTGGATCCCTTTTTGAATAAAGTGGATCCCACGGATATGTTCGACTTCACTAAATATCAAACGCGGCCAAATTTTAAGAATTGTTAAGCACCTTTACTTAGAAGCTCTATCTTAAGAGCAGGCTAAACCAAGGGCGTACGCAGGATTTTGGTCAGGCAGGGCAAAATCATTCAGCATTTTATTTCATTCATCCTCATTCAAAATATTATTTTGGTAAAGAAATCTTGTTTTACAATGCTTTCAAAAAATATAAATTGCCTAATGTATGAAATATATATTGTGATTAGAGGAGAGCAAGCAAGCTACCTGGCCTCTCTTGTGTACGCTCTTTGGCCCCGGTCTGAATCGTCAAAGACAGTCTATTCGTGGTTAAACCCATTAGAGATAGTACAAATATTTTAAGAATAAAACCATTGCTTGTAAGACTATATTTCACTTTTACTGCTTCTAACCGAAAACGAGCACAATGGACACGGTTATAGTTAATTAATCATGAAACTAAATTCAAACAGGTCAAACTCAATATAAAATCTCAAAAATATTACTCTCAAATATGCAGCTACCCGAGAGTAACTCTCGAGAATTTATAAGCGAAAGTACTTGGGGTTAAATGTCAGTCAAACCAAAACCAAAAATAATACAGATTTTATAATAAAAAAAAAATTAAAAAATAAATTTGGTGGCACAACAGCTCGTGAAGAACCAAGGCCTAGTGATAGAAGCAGTACCTCGCGAAAAAATATTTCTGTTTTTAGATGGCAGCGGCTGGGAATCGAACCCAGACCTTTGGCATGACAATCCTACGCACTAACCATCATGCCACGAGGTACTACAAGAGATTTTATAATACAAAAAATAAAATGGCAGGTGACATTCATTCACCCTCAATATACAAGAAGTATGTTACGTCTTTTTGAAATCTTTTTTTGTTAGTCAAATATTGGAGTAGGATATTTGTATGTTTCAAGAGTTAAAATGCTGAAAAGGAAGGTTATGTCTTTTGTATCTTTTTTTTTTTTTAATATTAGGAACCATTAAAAATTGATTAACTCCTTTTCGAACGCTGGGAATTAGACCATTAGTCCTTATTTGCCTCAAAACTGAATTTCGATGATAAGGTCTTCTTGTAAAAACCCCAGTCTCTGTAAGATCGAACGAGTGGTAAAAGTCAAAGTTGTAAAAGAATGGAATCTTTTGCGAATGAAATCATTAAAAATCATTTATTGAATTCAATCAAAAGATTTTGTTATTATTGACATAAGTTAGAGACTGCGTCTTCAAATTCTGCAAATCACCATTCATTTGACATTGAAATTATGGCAATCATTTGTTCCCCATTCATTATAAACAACTCAATTGAATGCAATCTTTTGAGACTACCTATATGCACTCTTTGCATTCTTTTGCATTATTTTCTATTCTCTTGCATTATTTTGTATTCTTTCGCATTTTTTTGAATACTTTGCATTCTTTTATATTTGTTCGAATTATTTTGAATCTTTTCAGTTAGATCAGACTATTTTTCTCATTCACTAAATGTCTCAGAGTCTAGATTAAAATTGACTCAAAATCCTACATATTTCAGGAGTTAACTCGTGTTTTACCTTAAAAACTGTTACTAAAATAACTGGGCATAAATATTCAAAATGAAAAACAAAATCGAACAAAATATACCTTTAACAATTATTTTCTTTAAATTTAATTTGCCGTCAACATTCCATTTTATTCAATTTTCTATCTGAAATTAAAACCATAAAACTAAAAATTTGTTTGTTGTTGTTGGAATACATAAAACCCACTGCATTCTATCTTTATATCCATCGAGAGGTAGAAAAACAATAGTAAAAGTTTGCATGTGATTTAAACACACAAAAAAATAAAACAAAAATAAAAATCAAAAACAAATTAGTGTCAAGGGGCGCTAAGAGGTTTAATATTTTGACATTTTACTTCTCTCATTTAATATTCAAAATTATAATCCGCCAACCCAAAAGATAAAACTAAAAAAAAAAAAAAATAAAACAGGTCGCTCTTAATACATACACCTATATGAATATTTATATAAATGCCATCTAAAATTATTTTATTATTTTTTTTTTATTAAAAATAAAATGACAAAATTTATTAAACATCTTGTAATTAAATATGAATTTTCAAAAGAAACACAATAAATAAACATTTCGTATCTAATTAAAATAATTTCACTAACAAAAAATATAAACGAAAACGTCCTCCTTTATCTTCCTTTTGCTCTTAGATATGCCAAAATACCAATTAAACCATACATCACCCCCAAGTAGGTAATTTTTTGTTGTTGGCAAAACCTTCTTATTATTTAAAAAAAAAGAACTTTTTAATCTAATTAACATTTAATTGTTTAAAAGCAACAAAATTTAATATCTCGCACGATACATGCATTTTATAATATGCATGTCAATTAAGTACAAATGTTTATTCATTTTTTTCGTTAGTTTTTTTTTTTTTAATTTTTTAAAGTCGAAATTTTGCCAGAAGACTTTTTGACAAAATAAAAAAATATATATATTTTATATAATTATGCAACAAATTCGAATAAAGTGAAAATACAACAAAAACATGATGATGATGATAACCTTCAATCACACACGACTTAACCACCTCCTGCAGAGTGTATATCTTCTTATTTTTATTTTCTAGGTTTATCTTTTGATGGATCAAATAGTAGACAAAAAAAAAAAATTATAAAAAATAACAAATGCTCACATAATATCGAAAATCATATTTATTTATATTTTTGCATATCTTATAGAAATCAATTAAGAAAATAGATATTTAAATACTATTATGAATGTATCTTTTTTCACATCAAAAAAAAAATAAAATTTAACATTTTTTGGCATCAAACATGAGTTCGTTCACATTTTAACATAGCTACGAAGAATTAAAAAAAAAAATTGATTTTAAAACGAAACATGTAGATTAGTGTTGAGATACACACAATCAGTATCTCTAGAGATTCACATTGTTTTTTTTTTTTTTTTATTGACAGCATCAGTATTGGAGATAAAGAGATTTTTCTAAATCAAAAGATTTACAGCAGGATTATGCGCGGAATATGGAAATCAAAAAAAGATAAAAATGTATCGTAAAAACTGATGACAAATGAGAAATTAAGAAAAAAAAAAATACTTGAATATAATATGTGATGTGGTCGCCTTTAAAAGTGTGTTGTTTACTTATCACAAAAAAATTAAAGGTTTTGATAAGAAGTGTTAAAGTATAGGTATGCTGATGTTGCTGCTCTCCACAATGCAGCTGGTAAGCTTGTTTTGTTTGTTATTTTAATTAACTATTTTTGTTGTTTTTTTTTTTTTTTTTAGGAATACGTTGATATTCAAAAATGCGTAATATATTTATTTTAAGCACGTGACAGATTTTTTAAGATTGAACTGTTAAGGAGCTTTTAAGAAGACAAATTTTTTAATTAAACTTTACAAAAGTATTCATAATAGGTCAACTCATTCAAAAACTAAATGCATCTAATTATTATCTATTTATCTTATCTTGTTTTTTTAATTATTCATTTTACATCAAATCTATATACAAAAATAACATGTAAGTTTTGTTTCGGTTAAAAAATTTAAATGAGTATCGACATAAAAATTCGATTTTTTGATAGTCAAATTTAAATGATAGTAACTTTTTAGTTTGAAAATAAATCTTTATTGATGGTTTTAATGTTGTATATTACTGTGAATAAATTAAGTGAGTACATGCTCAATATTTAATTGCTTGAATTTAATTAAGATATCAATTGTTTGAATACTTGCTTATTTCTACTAAAATATACTAAAAACTCTTGAGGTTATACTTCATTCTTACGGTCATAAGCTTTAACTTTTATGAGTACTTGCTTAATATTACACAAGAAAATGTGCTTTTTGAGTAAATACTTGATTTAACCATTCATTACGTTTCAAAGATTTCTAGTTAGTAGGCATCGATTTTGTGAGTTTTTGCTCGATATGGCCCAAAATGTTTTTTTTTTTGTATGGGTACATACTCGGTTTTCTTTATGCTAAGGCAAAGTATTGTATCAAGTTTTGAGTACTTGCTCAATATTTATTTTAAAAAAATACTTAAATTTGTTCATGATATGCATAGTTATGTTTAGGTTTTATGTATTATTAATAAATACTTACTTTTAGAGTACTTACTTAGTACTTACATGCTCTTTTATATTAATACTAGGTATTAAATATTTTAAAGAGTAGGTACCTACTACTTATTAATAAAAGCTTTGTGAGTCTTACTTGATATGACTCAAATAAGTAGTTACTTACATGTTCGATTTCTTGTTGCTTAAGGTTAGTATCCATAGAATCATGTTTTTAAGAACTTACTTAATTTTTATTAAAAATATTTAAATTTGTTTAAGACATAGTTTTTCTAAGGCTTTGCATATTATTGATATCTATATAAACTTATTGAGTATTTGTTTATTATAAGAAATGTCTTCTTACCCTCACTCACATTACTCACATAAAATTGTCATTAACTTAATGTTACAATTTAAAGAGTAGGTAATCATTTGTACTAGTTTTGTGATTTTAAGAAAATTTGTTCTTAAATAAGTACATGCTCCATTTTTCTATTGCCTTAGTACCATAACGTTTTGAGTACATGCTTGATATTTTTTAAAATGTATGAAAATTTATTCACGATTAATAATTGCAATTAATTAGTATTTGCTTTTTGAGTTGGTAGTATTTACTTGCTTGGTACTAAACAAAAATTGCTTCAAAAGTAAGTAAATGCTTAGTTAATCTAATAGGTACTCGTACTTAAATTTTATGGAGTATTAAACAATTTCAGCTTTGTAAGTTTTTGCTTGAAATGGTCCGAAAATGTTTCATTAAATGCGTATATGCTTGATTTTTCTATTTCTTAAGCTTAGTATGGTACCCGAATTTTGAATACCTTGATATTGCAAGAAAATATTAAAATTTTCTCACTGTCTACTTAATGTTTTTATCAACTTTTTGAGTTCTTCCTTTATACTAAACAAAAATGACTTCTTAGGAGAGTAAATGCTTGGTTAATCTGATAATCGTCAAGAGTATATACTAATAAACATCAGATTTGTAATAACTCACAACATGATTTGCCTCAAAAATGTCTTCTTAAATGAGTATACATCCTCAATTAACTTAAGGTTTCAGACTAACATTGCATCAGTTTTCGAGTTTTTACTTAAAACAATTGAAAAGTGGCTACAAATGAGTAAGTGAAAGATCTATTTAATGCATACATTTATCAAAGAATTTATTAGTTTCAGCTTGATGAGTTAAAAAATAAAAATAATGAGTTCTTGCTTGATAGTACCGAAAAGCAAGCACATGCTCAATTTAGGTAATGTTTAAATTTTATATTGTTCTTTTTTTTCTTACACATACAATCCAATTTTAGTTTTTCCTCGATATTAATCAGAAGCTATTTAAAATATTAGCTTTTTGAAGATACTCGTACTTTCTTGATACTGCTCCAAAACTCATAATGTGTACTTGATCTAATTCAAACTTCTATTTCTACAAAATATAACAATTTAAATGTGAGTAGGTGCTTCCTTGATATTCATGAAATCTAACATGTTATTACTCAATAGCCTAGCAAAATCTGGATCTATTTTATGTAAGTCTTACAAATGAGTATAATTTGTAGTACCTATAAATTCTTCTAATATTTACTTGAATCATCTCAAAAATGTTGACTTAAATATGAGCATATGCTCATTTTTTCTTTATTTTCTTTTTTAGCCTTACAAAATTGATTTTTTTTTCATCAACTTTTCAAGTTTTTTTTTTTGCAAATAACTTGCAAATATTTAACAGAGTGCTACTCAATCTACTCAATAATTTAAACATTTAAGTCTTTGCTTGATTTTACTCTGAAGCTATAATCTTTTGAGTACTTGCTAGATACTGCTCCAAATTATTAATATGTATGCTGATTAACGTCGACTAGGTAGTAAACAGTATCATTTCTATAAAGCTAAGCTCGATATTGCTCAATTTTTGAGTTGACTTAAATGAGTATATACTCAATTTTTGTACCTAATGCTTGAGTTTTCGAACAATAAATAACTGTCAATTTTATAAATCCCTGCTTTATTAACTTGAAAATGCTCTTAACTATTAGAACTAAGGAATCTTCATTGACATTTGTAGGGTTTTCTATAAGCGATTTCTTATCAAAAATCCTTTCATCGTTAACCATTTAATGCTTGAGTATTTCTAAAACTTTCAAGCATATTCTCATTTTTATTTTTCATATACGAAACTGACTTTGAAGTTTCCTGTAGTTCTTCTCTTTTAGTATTTCCACACATTTTTTTTATCACTCTCCTTCATTCTCATTTCATCTGTATCTCTTGATAATCGGATCACAATCGGTCGAGTTGTTCAGTGGTCACAAAATGACAAATTTATTTTCAACGACTATGTCATTTCTTTTTCATCATTATTATTGGATTTTGTTTCTGCTGTTAATCTGGTTTTATTTATTTTTTTTTGCTGTTGCTGTCGATGTAGATATATCGCCATTTGTGTTGTTAGAGTCAGTGTGTATCTTTTCTGGTATAACAGGTGATCTTCTTTTTGGACTTTATTCAATAAATCTTCATCGAGATAATTCTTCATCTCAAAGATACAATCTCAATTTTTTCTTCCCTTTTTTTTTTGATATTCCATTTAATATCGAAGCAGATTGTTGAATTGGGAATTTATTGTTTTTTTTTTTTTCTTATACTGTCCCTTTTGTTGTTGTTGAATTTGTTCTTCTTTTGAAGATCGATCGATACTGATCACAATCGATGATGTATCTTTTGTGTTTTTAGTATTTCTTGCAATTAATAGAATTTTACTTATTTAATTATTCATTCAACACCTTTCAATAATGTTTTATCAATTTTAAAGTGAAATTCTTTTTAAAAAGAAAAAAAAAATAATATTTGTAAAATTAATTTATCGCTTAAAGCTTTTTAGATAAAAATATTGGTTTTATTTTTCATGATAGATGTTAATTCAATTTTTTTTTGTATCTCATAAATTTTTCATCGTAAAACACACACCCATATATAGATAGATTGCATATCTAAATGATTTTATTTATTTTTCTTAAGTTTTTATATACAGAAATATTTATATCTGATTTTTTTATACAAATCCAAATATGGTTAATAATACACACAAATTTCAATTCAATTACTTGACTTCATATAATCTCGTTTTGTATCCAAAAGATACGTATCTTAAACACTTTATAGCGAGTCAATCATTTGAAATTATAATCCAATCAAAATACAGTTTTTTTCTTTACTATTTTAGATTTGATTTTTTTTTTTTGTGTGTAAATAATATAAATAAATAAAATCCAAAAGGCGGTAGGTAGCTGGCGGTGTATGGAGTGTTGTGTGTGGATAATGCTGGATGTGTCTTTTTCGAGGAGGAGAATGTCACATCTGGTGATGGTGACATGGCATGGCCATGCTAATGCTAATTTTTATGCGAATTGTTGATATAGTGTGACTTGTTTTATTTTTTTTTTAACATTTTGTGGTATTTTTTTGTTTTGTTCTTAAGAATGTAATAAAGTTTATAATTTAGTATGGAAAACAAATAAGTCGTATGTAGTTTTTATGCCATAAATAGAGAATGATGGGATTAAACACAAAAACACAAAAAAAAAAAAAGAAGTTTGATTTCTGCTAACTCATGATGGTTGTAGATTATTTGCATTGCCAATTTAATGGCTTGTTGTCTCGTCTCGTATGGTAAAGTGGAAAGTGTGTAAATTAGTATGAAAACAGGTGTGAAATAGTCATATGAATTGAATTGAATTGAATTTAATTTTTTGGGAGAAGAATATTGGCATAAATTACCTTTAATATTTATGGTTTTATGTTTCAGGTTTAAATTTATGTTGAATTACGATAAATAGTAGGTGTTTTATGTGATGTTAAATAGTGTTGTTTTTGATTTGTGATTAGTTTTTTTTTTTGTTTTTTTGGTTACAATAGAAATTAGTGAAAGAGATTCTGGTTGAACCTTTCTCTTTGATATGATTTTATTTTTTTTATTGCAAATCAAATGAGATCGCTTCATTTTAATTAAAAAAAAAGTTTAAACTGGACCAAATATCTATGCCATTTCCTCTCTTAATTTAGATAAATGGCTGAAGCCAACAATCTTAGAAAGTGTTTCACCTATTAATCGTATTTATGTTCATGAATTAATTTATTTATGGATTTTTTTTTTAAACTTATATTTTCATGTGAGAGTCGTATCTTGTCTCGCAATATTTCCCCCCTATTGTAACACTTTTTAAAATTCCTATGGTTGAAAGAAGAAAAAGTGACAATAGATATTCGAAAGATAGTATCCTGAATTTAAATTGATGTTCTCAAAGTATAAGTTTTTGCATACATAATTTTTGTACAGGATACATTTGACAATCTGTAATGGCTACATAAATTAATTAGCTTGTTTATGTAGTGAATAATGGCTTTTATGGACTAACTATTTAAATATTTACCCCGCATAAAATATCGTATGAATACATGATTACATCAATATGTAAATGACCAGTATAGAATTTTATGTAGTGATTACATAAATATAAATCTGGCTCATTCATAGTAATTTATTGAGTATAATTCGTCTTTTTTTTAAAATGGTTTGAACATACAGAGTTCGTATAGGTAATATTTATTTAGTTAACGTTCTTCTGGTACAAAAATTGAAATGTAACCAGTACACCTGAACTGTACATTGAGCTCTCATTGCTATGCCATGCTAATTTTAGTGCACACATTTTCATTAGCGTTTTTGATCACAATACACTCACACCTTAATTTGACTTTTAACTAAATAGTAATGTAACCGTTTCACGTCAACATAACTTAGTACATAGAGTTTTCGTTGCATTCTAATGCAAACTTCTGTGTATACATTTTATATAAAAGTTTTTCTTCAAAGTTCATTCACAAGAAAATTTGGTCTATATGTTGGAATGTAAGCTAGTGTATGCAAACTGTATTCAGTGCATAGATTGCTCATTGGAATTTCATGCAAAATTTAATACATTCATTTTACACACAAAATTTTGTTCTGAATTCATTCAAAGTTACATTTGGTACCTACAAAACTACATAAATGAAAATGTAACCAGTACACGTCTACAATTCTCTGCGTATACACCTCTCGTTGCATTATAAAGTGAATTTGGGTTGATACATTACAAAAGTTTTTGTTCTTAATTTTAACATTCGGTATATAAATTGAGATGTAACCAGTACATACACTTGTACTGAGAACATAGAACTCTCCTTGCAATCTCATGCAATCCTTAATACACACATTTGTCACAAAAGTTTATATTCTTGATACGTACATGCATTGTTACCTCAGTATATCCTAAAAGTAGAAGTTTATGAAAAGGGAGGTTTTAACCTGGGAACAAACATTTTTTTAGATCAAAAAGATTTTAAAATATTTTTTTATAATTTTAGTCAGTTTATTTTTTGTTTTAAAAATTATACCTCGCACTGAAACAAGAAGTTATAGACCCCTTACTCTGCCATATGATTTTGTTCTAGTCTTGACCCAATCTTCACGATCTGGTTTTTTATCTTGTCCTTTGTAAATCGCCTTGTTCATGCTCAGACCGAGTTGATACTACCTTTATGGCATCCGAGATGAGACCATATTTTTTCGGCAGAAATCAATTAAGAGGCCTAGTAGTCTCAGTGTTCTCGTTGGTCTCAGTGGTTCTTGGTTTTAGTGGTCTCGGTTAAGGTGGTCTCGTTGGCCTCGGTGGTCTCAGTGGTGTTGGTTGTCTCGGTGTTCTCAGTGGCCTCAGCGGTCTCGGTGGTCTCGGTGGTCTCGGTGGTCTTCGTGGTCTCGTTGGTCTCGGTGGTCTCGGTGGTCTCGGTGATCTTGGTGGTCTCGGTGGTCTCGGTGGTCCCGGTGGTCTCGGTGGTCTCGGTGGTCTCGGTGGTCCCGGTGGTCTCGGTGGTCTCGGTGGTCTCGGTGGTCTCGGTGGTCTCGGTGGTCTCGGTGGTCTCGGTGGTCTCGGTGGTCTCGGTGGACTTGGTGGTCTCGGTGGTCTCGGTAGTCTAGGTTGTCTCGTTGGTCTCGGTGGGCTGGGCGGTCTTGGTGGTCTCGATGGTCTAGGTGGTCTCAATGGTCCTGGTGGTGTCGGCGGTCTCGGTGGTCTCGGTGGTCTCAGTGGTCTTGGTGGTCTCGGTGGTCTCGGTGATCTCGGTGGTCTCGGTGGTCTCGGTGGTCTCGGTGGTCTCAGTGGTCTCGGTGGTTTTAGTGGTTTTGGTGGTCTTGGCTGCCTCGGTTGTCTCGGTGGTCTCAAATATGTTGGTGATGTTGTTATTTCGATTGTCTACAAAATTCAAAAAATTGTATTTTCGTTCAATTTAAATACTTTGAAGCTTCAAGCTCTCGGCCAGTATTTTTTTCATAAAGAAACACAAAAACATGATGAGATTTTCATTGTTGCTTTAAAATGTTTTTTTTTTTAATTACCTATTCCTAACATTTCCCTAACAGTGCAGATCCTTGCAGAGAACCTTATAGGACTGTATTTGTTTAAAGTAAATTTTTTGCTATAATCTATTATAATTATTTTTTTTTCTAAGCCACCTGTTCTCAAGTTATTTGACCTCAAAAGAGCATTCAATGAAATTCGCCTAAAAGTGCAGGTCCAAGCATAGAACCTCATGGGACTCCATATGTTTGAAGTCTATTAAAACCCCATAGTTTGCTATAACATTATTTTATTATTTTTTTTTTTCAAATTTTCAAAACACCTGTTGTCAAGTTATTTGACCTCTCAAATCCCACAGATGCACCAATAGTTAGGTATATAATTATTGTTTCTCCCACAAAAAATTATTATAAAACACATCTTCATAATGACTATAATTGATTTACACGAAGGATCCCATCACATATAATTATTATTTTTTTTTTTTAAACCACTTTACGGGGGAGAAACAATATAAAAATATGAACACAAAAAAAAAAAATCAAATTATAAAAATACAACTCCATCAAGACGATACACACGAGTTGGGTATGGTATGGGGAAGCGGATATATACATATCGAAAAGTAACCTCACAAGATATATCATTTCCCCCGCATTGAAATGAAAATTCAGAAGTACATGATGTTACTTCAATCATCCACGAGAAGTGTATCTATATCTCTATAGGAGAGATAATCCTTCAACCACACACGAATATAACGATCCATGAATGTGGTAATTGGCCATTGATTACCATCTTCCGTACAATTGTGGTAACAAACCCACAATTTATTCAAAAATACACTACCTATCCTATATAGTATCGGTAAGATACAAAAAAAAAAAAAAATCACCCAAAAGATACTTCAAATTGAAAAAAAAGAAAAAATGTGTATATTTACCACACCATCATAAGGTTAAACCCATTATCGACTAAACAGCAAACGAAGAAAACAGAAAATTAACACAAAAATTTATTTATTATTTATTGGCCGCCGCCGCCGCCGACACAGATAATGAGAAAGAGAGGTCTTCAAGTATCTCTGAAGTGACAAACTTATTAAAAACTTTGTCAATGGCCACATTATGGCATGTTTGTAGATACAAGATATACAACTTCGTATACAATCCAAATCATCATCATTATGAGTCCTAATACACGAACCAAAAAATAAATGCAATTTTAATATGTGAGGACCGTGCGAGGTTTGTTTCTTGAGATTTTTGAATTTATATGTAAACACAAATATTAACGAGGTAAAGATACACTCATTCATTCACTCACTCTCTCACTCGGTCAGTCCAGTTTGCCTCTGCATCATCATTCTCGTATGCCAAAGATGAAGAAGTTATTCTTCTTATATTGCATTAAGCGGCCACAGAAAGTCTCCCAACTTCAACTTCATCCCATCAATATCTATCTTGCATATCTATAGATATTCGTGCTGGATTTTTTTTTTATTATTTTTTCTTAAGATGAAAATTTATCTGAGCGATTTGTGTGTGATCTCCGAAAGGTCTGTCGGCATTGTTTTTTTAAGATTTTTTTTTTTTATCATCTGCATGGAATATAAGGAGGCTTTAACTCTTCAACTGCATGTATCTATATGGCATCAACATTATTTTGAAAATGACGAAGAAGTAAAAGAAGAAGAAAAATAAGGTGTCCCCAAAGTTAATCCTAAAAAGATTTGTTAAGTTTAACAAATATTTGACAGTTCTTTGTTTTTTTTTTTCGTTATTTTCATCATATAACGTGGTCTTTTAAGAAGTAAGTCCCCATCGTTAAAGCGGGAGTATATCTTCTCTTTAAGGTCGTTTATTTTATCTCCATAACGCGCAACGCGCACAGATAAAAAGAAGATCAAAGAAAACAATAGAAAATCTCTTGTTTGGTAGCTAATGGCTCTCTATATACTATAGATCTGGCTCTCCGCGCATATGTTTGTATTTGACATTTTTTTTTTCTTATTTATTTTTAGTGTTGGTCAATTGTTGTTAAAATTTGTTTAAATATTTGAGGAGTGGGTTAAGATTGTTTGTTGACGTTAAAACAGAACACCTTTTAACAACAAGTTGAAAGCCCTTTTATATATTTTTTTGTTTTGCTTTTAAATCGATTAGGAGTACGACAAATCTGTTAGATCTTAAGAAGAAAAATATAATATTTGAGTGATTTTTTTTTCTGAAGATTTTTGTCTATGTTTGTCCTCAATGATCTTGGAAGATAGTGAATTGATATTGGTAGTTCTTTGAAAAAAATACTTTAAGAACTTAAGACAAGGTTTTAGGCTTCTTTTTTAAACTTTTTCTGTGGGGTTGTTTTCCCAAGAGTAGAAACCCACTTTAAACTCAAATATATTTTGAAGCTTTTTTAGAATAAATTTTACTAAGCCTTGATTTCATAAATAAAAAGTGCTTAAACTATAGATCATGAAAGTTAAGTTTGTCGAAAAATTTAAAGAAAAATCGATATCGTAGTGCTCCTTGGGGTAATGGTAAGAGCATTAAACTGTTAAGTCAGAGGTCTGAGATCGGATCCCAGGATTTTTTTTCAGGGATTCTTCTTTTTGGGGAGGAAGTGAAAATTCATTCAAAAGTATTTATAGTACTGAGAACTTCTGAATTTGCATAGAATTTAAGTCCCTTACTTAGATTTCTGCCAACTCTATTAACATGAACACATGAATGGGTGTAAGGATATGCCACGAGATGAAGCGCCACCAAAAATTTACTTTTTTAAACAGATTTTGAAAAAAATTTTCCTTATTTAATTGATTTGGCCTCAACCAACAAGCTGCTGCTGGACTTCTTCCCTCGAGTCCTTAAGTGTGCTCTCCCAGACTGAATGATTTCTTGACTGTAGCACTCATGATTTTTATCAGTGTGACATGACCCAGCCTCTTGGAAAGAAAAAAGATTTTCAGTCATTTTAAATAAGCCACACAAAGACCTTCACTAGGACCTCAATAGGTATGATTAAATCTTAATTTTAAATGTAAGAGGCGATATAAACAAAAATGGCCATAAATTATTCACCTAAGATTAAATTAAAGCCCGTTTCTCTACGTATTCAAATAAAAAAAAATATTTGAAAAAGAAGTGGCCACAAGAGTCAACCTTGTGGTACTCTATATATCTCTGTAATTCTTCAGTTCGTCATTAATTTTTCTATTCAAAATAGCTCAGCTTAACAAAATGTAATAGCTCAAAGTAGACAAGAAAGTAATCAGTAATTATACTTGTCACAAATAAATTGTGATATTCTTATTTTGTACTAAAAAATTTATGAAAAAAGTATTAATATTAAACCCTCAAGTTTCAATGACTAGCTATCACAGTAATTGAAATGGACATTAACTAAAATCGATATAATTTTCTAACAACCCATCATAATATCAGCTTCATCATTTATTAGAATTAATTTCCATCAACTATTATAAGTGTGTGTGTTTGTATATATTTATTTAATTTTCTTATAAATATATGTAAGAACAAGTTTATTTTTATGAATTATAAATTCAGACAGGCACATGTGTACACGTTTTACAACAAATCATCACCTTGTGCACGATTGATGGCGGCTTTCTCATCATATCATATAACTTTGCAATCATGATTGCCACTCGAAGGAAATTATTTCTTTCTTAATTCACAAAAACTACTAAGAAAAGCTATGAAAAATTCTAAGAACTCTTATAATGATGAAAATTGAACATAAAACTTTGGTTGCTTATTGAAGAAAAAAATATAAAAATGTGCTTAACCCAAAATATTTTAGCTAAGTTTTCAAAGGAGTTTTACATTTTTTTTTTGTCAGGTTGGGTGAAATAATTTTGGGTGTGGTAGAGTCGGTTGAGCCTGGACTTCAAGAATTTAAAGCAATTTCCATCTGCTTCATATAGTCAAAATACAGTTTTTTTTTCTTTTACATCTTTTTCATATAAAGAGGTCTATTGCCCGATTCTAGGTGGAACCGATTTTTGTGTTTTAAACGTAAGAAGTCTTAAACAGCTTTAAAGTTGCTTATTTATTCGTACTGAAAAAAAAAATCCAACATTCCTTCCACTTATTCAAAGTAAAAACAAAAATTTCAAAGAGGTGGCCATGTGAGTCAACCTTGTGGTACCCCATTAAATTGTGTATAACTCATATCTGTTTATTCTTAAAAATCAATTAAATTCTCAAAGTCGAATTTCCAACAAATAGATCCCATCAATCTCATTAAAATTTACTAAGGTGGCAACCATTCTTTAGATTCCACTCACAATATACATTATAAATTTGCCCTCATCTTATTTTTATTTTTATTAAATAAATGCATGAGACATACAATGCAGCGTGAATAATATCTAGTATAGAGAGCAGTAAGTCAGAGATACAATATTTTGTATCTATAAACACAACCAGAAAGCTGGAAGAAACAATCTGTTGTACAACACGCGTGCGCGCCTCAGATACAAACAGCAGTCAACCAGCTAGCCAGCAGATTAAGCTGCGAGTATAGTAAAAGACCATGCACAAGTTGTTGCACTTTACTATATATCATTGTACACATTTATACACCTAAATGTATCTCTCTAGCTTTAGGGGTAAAATAAAATTGAAAAAAAAAAAAAAAAAAAAATGAGGACTACACTAAGGAAAAACAGATAGATATGCACACGTCCAGACACCGTAGACGTCTATTTGCTCCGTTTCTTCATCATCGTCGTCATCATGATCTTCATCATCATCATCGTATAGTCGTCAGTTGTTCGTGTCGTCTCGTCTCTCTATACCAAACGATTTGTTGTTGTTATTGTTTTCTGTCATTTTTGCTAAGATACAGATACCTACAATGTGTATCTTTGGCGACATATTGAGAAATGTGCAATAGTTTAATGACCATATTTGGTGTAGTTTTATGGCAAGTTCCATTTATCAACATCACATCACATACAAATGAATTTCAAATTCGGAGAGTGTGCGATGTTATACAGTAGATAAATGTTTATTCGGTAGCTAAAGCTGAAAAGCTGAAGCTGATCTTCTCTCTATAGCACTACTGAATGGCAGGTTTCAGAAAAAAAAAATGTTATACTCTTGCTATACCAACTATATAAGAGTGGTAATAAAAATTGTATCTAGTACATAATTTTTTTTTTGATTTTTTATTTTTAACAAAATAACATCAGAAGAAAAAAAAACTTTTGACATGATGGGTGACCTGTTAAATAAAATATTTGTATATTTATTTTATTGATTGATTGATGTTGATGTGACAAAAGTTAATAGATAAATATTTTATTTATGGAAGATAACTGTGGAGAAGAATTATATATTTTGTATACAATACAAAGGGAGAGGTCTTTATGGATTCGCACTTAAATAAAAGCATTCTCATATAGTTTTATACTTAAATAAAGAAAATCAAAAATATATGAAAAAGATGTGGCCATAGGAGGGAACCTTGTGGAACTCCATCTAATTCGAGAGTTTTTCACAATATCACAGATTTTTTTTTATCTAATTGCCATAGCTTACGTGTTTGATTGATACACAGAGAAATTCTTAAATTTTAGTGGAAGCAAGTCTGCATTATGTACATATGTTTCGTCGATCCATGGAAACTCTCCAAGTTCATTTTTTTATTTTGAGACATTTGCATTTTGTACCGGTTTTTTCTGACAAAAATCTAAAAGCATGTTGAATTAGGATCGATTTTTATTAATAAATAAGGCAAAATGAAACTCGAAGATCTTTTACAGGAATTGAGTTTTGATGTTCGATCAAAAAGGTGAACTTACGACAGTATTTCAGTCTTGAAAATACAGCACTTAGGGTGGTTTTCACTGAACAAAGACGAGACTCGTCACTGGTTTAGCTTAGTTGCAACTAATTCTCTTGCTAAGTAAATTATAAATATTTTTACATAATATTTTTTACTATAAATTAAATATTCTCAGGTTAAATTCGTATTAAATAATCCATTTTATTAAAATAAAAATATGAGGCCAAGGTTGTTAACCTGATGGTATCCCATCTAAATCTGTTCTTGTTAAAGATTTATTGCTTTTGTTTCTAAAACTGTAGCCTTTAGAAAGATTTTTTAAGTTTGAATAAAAAATGAAACAAAATCTTATAGTATTATTTATTTATTTCAATTCGATTACTGCTAACGTGAAAAATCCTTTTAAATTTAATAATTGAAAATGAATAGTAACCCAACTAATTCAGTTATTGCTAAGTATTTATTGATTTGGCTGCTGTGCCGTCTGAATTTTTTTTTTTCAAATTTACAAATTTTTTCGAAATTCTCAATTTTAAATGAAGTTGTGTTGTTTTGTCCTAAGTTTGTACTGCCATGAAAAGATACAAAATTAAATACAAAATGCACATTTGCAGCTTTACGGCCATATACTTTTGCGAAGTGCTGTAGTATGGAATTATCACCACAATTTTCAATAAAAAAATTAATATGTGCTGCAGTGTGCTCATCTAGTGGTGCCATGCGCATTAAATGTTTGAAAACAAAATTCTCAAATTCTAAAGATAAAGTTACGGATGAATCATTTTTAATTTTTGAAAGTTATAACTACTGTTGTGTGCTCAGTTTTTGCTGCCATGCCCCGAAGAGGTAAGAAGTTATCGCATATTTGAAGTACTTATGCTCAAAAATATTCTTTTGCAAATCGTTGTAGCGTGAAGTTGACACCACCATTTTCGATTTTAAAAAAAAGTTGTACTTAACTAGTGCTGCGTCTAATTTTAGTAAGAAAAACGTAAATTTGCTAATTTTACGGATACAATTTATTGAAATTTATGTTTTTCTTCCACTAATTGTGCTGTTTTGTGCTCAGTTTGTGCTGCCAAGAAAATAAAAAAGTAAAAAGCTTATGACCAATTATGAGCTTCAGGAAGCGTGAATTTAGCACCTCCATTTATTCATAGAAAAAATACCGTAAATATTTAAAAAACAAATGCAAATTTACAATTTTTTTTAAATTTTGATATTTCCAAAAAAAGGAAGTTGTGCTGTTTTGTGCTCAGTTTGCTATCTACCACGAGCATAAAGGAACATCGAATAAAATGAGTTATGTTAATCGTGAATTAAGCTCTGCTATTCTCTTTGATTTGAAAAAATAAAATAAAAACATAAATAAAAATTTTGTATACAAAAATTAAACTAAAAAAAAAATTAATAAAAGAAAAAAATAAAATTAAAAATATCAGCCTTTATCTACTATAATCTTAATAAGAAACACTATCTTACTTTAAAACACTCATCGCTCAAAAAAAAAATGTATTCCATAATTTTGTCTCTGTTTTGTTCTATTCTACTTTCATTAGTGCTGAAATGAGAGAACCATATGTGCAAAATTCATCCAATTGTTCCAAGTATCTATTTCAAATTCTTCAAACTTCTAAAATTTGGAGGTATCATATTTAAAAAAACAGAAATAAAGTCATACCATCAACAAGACAGAAATTTAAATGAAAATATTAAAAGCAGTGGTCCTACATGTGACTCCTGTTGTACTCCATTTTAGTCTTTGCCTGGTACGCTCCTGACAAAGATTATTCATCAGCTGATTTTTTTTACTTTAATCTCTCCAAAAATCTTATCGAACTTCCATATTCCTTAACTAATTACCTTCAGCATGCCTCCGTATTCAAAATTAAAAAAAAGACACAAAAAGATGCATCATCAGGACTAGTCTTGATTTATGTAAACACAAGGAAAGAGTTTGACTAAAAAATATTCCGCCTCCAAATTCTACAAATATTTCTAAAAAACCCTTTTGAACTCGATAATGATCTTTTAAATCAATTGAAATATTTTGGTTACATGGAAAAAAAAAAAAAAATTCACCTTCGTCTGAGACCTAAAACCGTGGGAACCAATTCACTTCGATTTCCGTACGGTATATCAATTCAACTTCATGTTTCTCTTCAAGAAACTAAATGTACAACACTCTACCACCTCCACGACGACTATTGTTCACCTTGAGTGTGTTTGTTATTTTTTTTGTTTTTGTTTTTATTCCTTCAGAAGTCCTTCACATTGTTGAAGTCTTCCCTTTGACTTCGTCTTACACTGATTGTTCTCTATATAACTACCTACTATGCCTACCAATCGCTCGCGCCATGTGCTCAGATGAATTGAATTGACTTCTTCTTCGTTGGTCTTCTTCTGAATGTATCTCACCCTGGTTGGTAGGTATATAGAGTATCATTTTGTAATAAGGTGCCTTTAAATCTATTTCAATCTCACCAGAAGATACCACATCCAAAAGAGTTCTCTTGCAACAAACCGACCACAAAAACCAAAAAAAAAAAAACAAAAATGAAGGGTTAAACTGGTCAATGCATTATGGCGGGTGGTGATGTGATGGTGGCGGGAATTTCCTTCGCAACTTGCTGTTATTTGTTTTTTTTTTCCCCCCATCATCTTGCATTTATTTTGATGCAAGGAGATGTGTTCTCCATCGCATTGAACACGGTCATCGATACCGTCTGTCCAGTCCCCAGCTGATACATATATTCCAAGTCGATGATGCCAAAACCAGCCAACACCGATTCACATCATCGTCTTTAGCTTTGACGTCGATTCCTTCGGTTGGTCATCGTGTTCGTCCTCATTCTCATAGTCCAGTCAGTCGATCCGGATCGACCTTCTATCTACACACAATCATTCCACAACACACAGGTGAATTCTTAAACGATGTGCGGGTGATGTTTTTGTATCTACCTTACTTCTCCCTTTAGAGTGGTTGAGAGAATATACAGGATACCAACCACAGAATGTCGCGTCGTCGTCTGATGAGTACGAAAAAAAAAAACAAAAAAAACGAAACAGGAAAACCACAGAATTGGATAAAAAAGACGAAATAAAAAGAAGGAAATCCCTCCAAACGACCGACCACGAACAGCCAAACGACTACTCTGCAATGGTAATGAGATTTTGATGGTGTTCTGAGGGCAAAAAAAGTGTATTTTCTGCAGGAAGTATATCTTCGAAAAAAACTCCCCTCGAATTGTTAAAAAAAAATCATCCACTTTAACACCTCCACAAAGCTTAACACTCACTCAATTTAAGTGGTGAACTTGAGTTCCCAATTCGACACCCACGAGTCAGTTGAGCGATATCAAACATAAAAAAAAAATTTAAAAAAAAAATGTTCAAAAATCGACGTTGTCCTTTCCCTTTTTTGAAAATACATTTTTTTTATACAAACAACACACAATCCACTCACTCATGTAGGACGAAATTACGACAAAACCAATTAATTTCACGTATGATTTTAATTTGACCGCCCATATGACATCAAAGGCAATATACATACAAACATATATTCGTAAGTACGAGTATGTATGTAGATACAAGTCTACATACAAACAATATCAAAAGACTGAAGGCAGAATGTCTGGAAATAAGGACCATTCCTTTGTAGAGCGTCAAAGGATTGCAAAGAAGATGAACTCGAAAAAGGGCCTAAAAGCGGTCCATGACGATGGTTGAACAAGACGATATTTGTCGAAGGAGTAAATTTTTATACACTCAAAGGAAAATCTGTGTTAAATTTTACTTAATCTGAAATTTTTTATTAGGGCATGAAACATACGTAAAACTGGCTAAATAGTTGTGGAATCTAAGTTACAAATTTCACGCTGACAGATGTGTAGGATTTTTTAATTTTAGTCCCAATTGAAAAAGTTCAAAATTTCATGCGTGAAGTTCATAACTTAACGTTCCACAGCTTCAATTTTTACTTGTGAAATTTTAAAATTCAAAATATGGCAACTGATATGTTGTTCATTTCACAGCTTCTTTTTGAAATAAAAGAAAATTGATTGTGAAATGTTAAACTTTTCTGTATTGGGTCTGCTTTTAACCATATTTTTCCATACTCCAAAATTAAAAATACTCGCCATGAGAGTTAAAAGTTTTCATTTCACGAGATGAAAGTACTAGGCCTAAGTTGCAAGGTGGGAAAATATGTTATGAGAAATGTGAAATATTGTGGAGCCTATTAAGTTTCCATTTCAAGCCTCCTCGTTCACGCATTTCAAATGAAAATTTAATTTGTATGTAAAATCTGATTGTATGAACTTGCTAACATACAATCCACATCATCTGATTTGAAACAAAACTCAAAAATTAGTGAATATGAAACTATCTAGTGATTTTGAAGGAATTATACTACCATTTTTTGTATGCACCAAAATTAGAAATATAGCATTCCAAATATTGTGGAACTTATTTTTTTAATTTCAAAAGTGAATACGTTCCACAAGATCTATCTGGAAAATTTCAAAATGACGGTACAACCACGAAAAAAAGTGTTAAATGGTGGGAAAAGATAATTTTTTTCCATTAAATTCATTCTGTTTCAAAATAAAGCTTGTGGAATGTAAGTTGAAATATTTCTAGAGAAGTGAGAGTTATTATATTATTTCTTTTGGTAGGACTAGGAATATTTTTAATTTTTCTTAACAAGAAAATAACCTATGTAGTATACTCGACTGCAGTGAAATATCTAAATGAAAGTGAATACATTCCACAAGCCTTAAGTGACATATATTCTATTTCAGATAAGATTTGGTGGTGAAACCACAAAAGAAAAGTCTCAAGTGATGAAGAAAAGTTGAATATTTTCCAATAAATTTATTTCGTTTCAAAATAATGGTTGTGGAATGTAAATAGAAACATTCCACTCTAACATAATATTTCTATTAATCTGTTTACAAATAAAAATGAAAAAAAATCTGCTTATTTTCTCTGAGTGTATGGAGTAACTTAGTTATGCAAATCCTTACAAAGCCCATCAGCGAACTTCTTATTCCCATCATCCACTCGCGGTAGTAGTGTGGAATTTCAAAAAAAAAACTGCGAAAAAAATAAAACATGAAAAACAAGAAAATTTCACCCGCGACACAGCATGTTGTAGTATGCATGTGATGTTGCGGGAGGAGGATATTTTTTTTTTTTTTTGCAAAGTAGCCCTTTTCCTCCCCGCTATACCCACTCTCTCACGCACATATTATCATGTCTCTGGCTGAATGCACTGTGATCGGAATGTTTGTGTTTTTTTTTGTTTCTCTGTAGGTACCTTTACAGATACATTTTATATGAGAGATCCTTTTTATTTCGCCGCCCAGAAAAAAAAATAATAATACAAAAAAAAAAAGATACAACAATAAAAAATTCCCAAACAGGAAACTGAAATCTGATTAAAGTTGCCTAAAGCCCCAGAGTGAAGAGAAAATCAGAAAAAAAAATTGAACTGATACCAGCACCATCACGGCGGCATCGGCCGGCAGTGGCGCGGTGGTGGTGGATGGTCATAAAAATAATTTCCACCATCATTCACATCATCATCATCAGTCGATGCAGGAGCACGAGCAGGCAGCAGCTTTAAAACACAACGTGGTCTGATCTGGTCTGGTCAGTGTGGAACGCATCCATATCCCTGAACTGAAGTGATAACCGAACCGAAATCAGGTCAAATCATCCGTAACTGAAGTTCAACTGACATCCAACAGAAGAATGGAATTTGCTGAGCGGATTTATTCGTGATTATATATTTTTTTTGTTCTCTCTGCATCGCTCTGATGAAGTACATTCGTAATTAAATTTGATTAAAAAAAAAAAATTAAATGACACATCCATGAGATACATCGCAAAGATACAGATACAGAAACAGAATTGCGTGCATTTTTGATGGATCACCAACGATAAGAGTTCAGAGTCATCATCGTCATCATCATCATCATCATACAGTGCCAGTGAGTGGATTTGGTCAGGGAAAAAGTGATAGATAGAGATGTTTGTAGATATTGTATCTTTTTCGAATATACTATATCCTGCCCTGACCCTGATTGTGGTGGTTGTTATTGATTCTACTACATAAGAGGTGAAGTAGGAGTATCTTTCTGTATAAAGCCTTTCGCAGCATGTAACTTTTTTCTTGTTGTTGTTTTATTTAATGTGTGATGTCCATCTAGTTAAACTGGTCATACTTGTTGTATTGTAGTTATGGTCCAAGTCAAGTCAGCATCCAGTGCCATAGTCCGCCTGCTGTTCATTCTTCAGCCTCGCAGATGATGCTCATCCATGATGATGATGATGATATGGATGGGGTGGGTGATGTTGGTTTGGTATTTTGTTTAAATCTCTGCAACATAAATGCACGTGCCTTTTGATAATTTTTCATTCGATTTGCTATTTCGCGTTGCCACATCATGTATTTTTTCTCTTTTTTTCTTTCAAAGTAAATTCAGCTTATAATAGTAATAAATTGATTCCAGGGAAGAAAGGTATAACTAAGCTATACACAGCGATACAACTGGTTAGCGTTTTGTTAGTTATATGTTTGATTATAATCCATGGCATGTAGCAAGGTGTTGAGTGTGGGATGAGAGTTTTTGTAATTATTCGTTATGTGATCTGAACACGATATTTACTCGTTATTATAGATGAATGTCGATAGACCGATTTTCTACAAGCACCTGATTGATTGCAGAAAGTTAACTTAATTTATTACAAAGTAAAAACTATATTAGAAAGATAGATCTTTTTTTTTGTTCGGTTTTGTAAAATGTTTTTAAAAAATTCTTCAAACTCAAGGCAGAAAAACTAAAAATTTCAACTCTCGCAATTTTTTGGAGAATTAAAGACAATTTTCATCACCTACAATTTTTTTTTTTCTTGAACTCTGCACCAAGCTCCTTAGCTTTATTCTTGTTTTTGTTTTATTTAAATGTAATTAAAATTTTGTATTTGCAAAAGAAAAATGATGCAAAATTTAAGAATTTTTAAAACAGAATATTGAATACAGATTGACAATAGCGATGAAATTTTTCTTAAAAATAAGTTTCAAAAACCTCAAAATTTTGTTTTTCCTTTATTTCTGACTTCAGCTTATGGACCTTAGAACTTAAAGGTCCTTGTTTTAAAGAGAAATAACAGGCTGCACTGAGGCAAAATGAAATATTAATAAGGCAGTGCAATTACATTATTAAATCTGTGTAGAATTAAAAAAAAATATTTTTTTCTTAAGCTTTTTTTCATACGAACAAAATTTTTCTCAAAAATCTCTCTCGTGTGTTATGAGAGTTTTTAGAACTTTTTGTCCTTTATTTGAAAAAAGTAGTAGGCTACATTTTAGTATATTGAAGTATAAGTAAATAAGTACAGTTACATCTTTAAAACCAAAATACGAGCGTAATAAAAAATTATGAAATTTTCCTAAGAAAATCGTTAAAGCATCTTTTGCTTTGAGTAAATTTTTAAAACTTTAAGTCTTAATTTTGAGGTGAACTAACAGGCTACATTTTAGTATATCAAAATATACATTTATGAGTAAAGTTGCATTTTTAAAACCAAAAAGTGTGATAAATGTACTAAAAATATTTATTACCTTTTCTTGATTTTTTTTTTTTTGGTTCGAAACATTTTCGATTTTTTAAATTTGGAATTTGGAACTTGTAAAAGAAATCGGTGTTCAAAATTAAGCAAGATTTGATGAGCCACTAACGAAGTATAATCACTTTTAAAATCACAGGTAAAATACTGTTTTATAGAAATATTTACATGATTTACCTAGTCGAGGGGTTTAAAAAAATATATAATTGTTGAAATCGTTCATTCAAGATGAGCCTTAACCTTTTAAAAATATTCCATTTAACCTCTAACGAATGAGATTAAAATGCAATCTGCTAAATGTGGAGGGTATTGTTTAACCGTTTTTAGCATAAAATGTAAAAAATAATCCAATGAACAGTTTTCAGCCCCCTAATTTCTTCCATTTTTGTTCCATTCCAATAATTTACTTTCACATACCTAAGCTAAAATCCTAGAAAAAATAATAAAATCCTGCAAATTATCTAACAAGAATAGGTCTTAGGTGCCAGCCTTGTGGAACTCGATTGAAAATATTTTTGTTGTGTTGTGTTGTGTGTTGATATACTTCTTAACATTTATTCGAATTTGTTGCTTACATGAAACCACTAGTCGGTCCTTAGACCAAATTGATTTCTAATAGGAGATGAGATAAAAAAATTATTTCAATCTAATAGTTCGACATTGAAAAGTTTTTAGTTTGCTAATTTACAAGACCGTGAATCCTTTCATGTATCGTACATAAAGGTTCTTTGTGCATACATCCTAAAAGCTTCATATTATTTTTCTTTGTTTTATAAAAATATTTTGTTTATTGAAAATTATTTTAGTAGAAAAATATGAACATGATATTCATAGCCTTGAAATTTGTATCCTCCCTTCATTTTGTTTCACAAGCTCATGATAAGAACATATAATCCAATCTAAAAGTTGACATTCGTAGGCTTCAATAAGCTTACATCCTTGAATAAATAGAAACAAAATTTAAGAATAATTTGCAAACAAACCAAACAAAAAACAGGTCCTAGAAATCAGTCTTGCGGAACTCCATTAAAAATCATTTCTTATCAATTGATGTAGAACAACGTTCATCTACTTCTACTCCATAACATTCTCACATCCTGATTTTGCAATAATTTTCTTTCATAAGCTTTTTGTTCTTAGATCATATACCTAATAGAAAATCTGGATTGAAATGCATACAAAACAAAGCAAAAAATACCTTTAAAGAACTGGTCCTACAGGACAGCTCTGTAGAACTCCATAAAAATTATATTTTCTCGAGTAATACAGCAAGTACAGTGTTGATCTACTTCTACATTTCCACACCTTGTTTGCGCTTTAAACTAAAAAACTCTTAACCAAATACAATAGATTACCTTCATAAGCTTTCTGAGCTAACATCCCTAAATGAATAATAAAAACCTGCATCGAATTGCATTGAAAAACAAAAATTTAACCTAAAATTACAGGTCCTATATAACAGCCCTATGAAACTCCATTAGAAATTATCTATTATGGATTTTTATAGAACTATGTAGATCTATACTTCTAATATAGTAAAATAAACATTCCAACAAACTGTATACATTCAAACATAGAAAAATATATGAACCAATCCACAGGCCTAAAATCTACTAAAATCCTTCACCAAATAATTTAAAATGCCATCAAACTGCACACAAAAAAATTAATCTAAAAAGAACAGGTCCGTAATGCCAACCATGTGGTACTCCATCAAAAACCATATTCCTTCGACCTTAAGAGAACAATGTTGATCTAATTTTACTTCTTAAACATTCCCATACCGTATTTACATTAAACAAAAACCTAATCTTCTTTTAATAACTGCAAACTCTTTATGTACATAGGTACGTTCTCGAATGTAGACATACATTTTCATAAACCAGTCAGAATTGAAATTAATTATTATTTGCACACCCATGTGTCAAGTAGGTATAAGTTAAAAACCATACATGAATTTTCCCACCAAAAGAGAAAAAGATATTTCATATACCTACAATGATGCAGAAAAAAAAGAAAAAGATACATACCTACAGAGAGAGAGAGAGA